>NRSV01000091.1:0-90188 GCA_002286855.1 Bipolaris cookei
TCTCAGCAAAAGGGAAAGCGCGCTGTTGGTGCAGCTGCGAACCGAGAAGATAGGCCTCAACGACTTTCTCTTCAGTCGACACGTCCCGACCATTACCGATCCCCGCTGCAGTTGTGGAGAGAGGCGGCAGACCGTCGCCCATGTCCTCCTCCGTTGTAGCAAGTATAAGGACCTCCGGAACCGCATTTTCGCCAACCTATCCGGACGAAACAGCCTTAGGAAGATTCTGAGCACCCCGCAGCTAGCCACTAAAGCTATCGAGTATATGGAACAGACGCAGATCCTTGGGCAAGTGGGGATCAGAGATGAGTAGACGACGCCGAGCGCTGGGGGGAGACTGTAGGTACAGCGGACGCGACCGACGAGGTAACGCGCCTCTACGAGCCTAGAATCAAAGCATACAGTTAGTGGAACCAGTATCTAGACAAGCTTGCCGGCCGAGTGTAGATAGTGGTTGAGGAAGAACGGCAGGGTTGCGGGGACAGATGGTTTCTCTCGAGGGATGAAGTGGGGCGGCGCGGATCAACGTCCGCACCGCGTCCGCTGTCTGCCACGCCTGTCACTCCGGGCATAGCTGCGCAGCTCGCGGCTGAAACCGAGTAGGAGTCAATAAATAAATAAATAAATAAATCAATCAATCAACCTCTTATATAATCAATCCGATGTAACGTGCTCCACCAGTGAGCTGCGCACCCCAGTAAGCTGCGCACCCCACCAAACCTGACCCGACGCTCTACGCAATTGAGCCACAACAACGCGATAAAATCTAATAAAATTTAGAAAAGTAATTATTTATATAGTTCTACATGAAGTCCGAGTATGTCCTTGAGTATGGCATTTCGTACACGTTGGCGGCGCGCGCTGACGTCGCTCACCACCCTGGCTCTGGCTAGCCTCCATGACCATCCTTTCTGCCTCTGTAGCAAGCTGCTGAGCCTGCTGTACCTGGAGCACTCCACCAGAAGCAATATATTGACGTGGCTGACTCTGCTTTTGTCGTTGACGCTGAACTTCTATACGTAGCTTCTTATTCTCCTCTGCAAGTATCGTTGCTGACTGCATTGCAAGCTGAGCGCTTTTAGCGAGCTGGCGTATCGCAACGCTCGTTGGGCTCTCTGGCTGGTGGCGCAGTCGCTCTTGGAGATAGCGTACCTGCTGCTGAAGCTCTGCTACTGTATGTGGCGTCTCTGTCTGTAATGCTGCCTGCGCTGCGGCGTTATTATTTGTGGTTATCTGTGGTGGAGACGGTGTTCTGGCTACTGTGAGCGACGATAGAACACGATCTGGACAAGGAGGGACAAGGCCTGTTACTTGAAAGCCAGTCTGGATATTCTGCTGCGTAAACACTATCGGCCGGATCCGTGTATAGGCTGTAAGGAAGTCTATCTTATCAACGTGGTAGACGCCTTTACGGGCAAGCTCCTCAACCTCGCGTCCGTACGCGCGCTTAAGCGGCGAGAAGCAGCTTATATCAAGCGGCTGGAGTAGATGCGACGTATGCGGTGGCATGCAGAGAGTGATAATCTTATTCTTGGCGCAGTACTGGTCGAACTCTGGCGTAGCGTGGCTGCTGTGACCGTCAAGAATAAGAAGCCGATAGACTCCAGCTGTACGAGTAGCTGTATGCTGATTGAAGTGCTTCGCCCACTCTACTCCAAGCTGATCAGTTGTCCAGCCATTGTCTGATACTGCGACAGTCCAGTTTGGTGGGAGGCCTTGATACCAGCTGCTCTGGTGAACCTTACCAGACAGTATCATAAAGGGCGGTAGAGACCAGCCAGATGCGTTGATACACTCAATAGCTGTTACCCACTCACGATTACCTGGCTGTATAATGACTGCTCGGCCTATTTTATCAGAGCTAGTCACGACTTTTGACGTTGCAGCGACACCCATCGCGAATCCAGTCTCGTCAAAGTTGTAGATATCCTGGTCTAGCACACCGTACGTCTGGTGCGTTTTTTTTACTAGCTTAAACCACGCTGCGATTGCGATAGGATCCTCAGAGAGAGCGCGCTGGCTATTAAGCCTTCTACTCCACTTCGTCTGAAGCTCTGGCTGACTCTGGATAAAGCGCGACACCCAGTTCTTGCCAACAGGTGCTGGAGGCGGATCTTGGCCACGCGCAGTAAGAAGAGTGTCTGCCATACGTCGTACGTCAATAATATGAGGCGGAAACCCTCGTCGATCAAGGTCTAGAATCCACTGTACGAGAGACTGCTCTTCAATAGGCGATAGCTTTCGCTTAGTAGATACTGTCTCTGATCGTGGCTGGACGCCGTGAAGACGCGTTCGAAGAGTTGATTCTGGCACATCATAAGCTTTCGCAAGGGCGCGGAGAGATTTTTTTTTATTATTATAATAGGAGGCGATAGCAAGGCTTATTCTACCTTCACGAGAAGTCTGTATAGAGCGTTGTTGTCGCGACATGGTGGTGGTGGTGTAGAGCGTCGCGTCAAGTTAGGTGGGGTGCGCAGCTTACTGGGGTGCGCAGCTCACTGGTGGAGCACGTTAACGTGCGGGATCAGTAAGCTGGCCGGAACAGTAAGCTGGCCGCCCCACCAAACTCGACGCGATATTCTGCACAATTGAGCTACAACAACGTAATATAATAAAATAAGATTAAGAGGTATTATTCTTTAGATAGCTCTACATGAAGTCCGAGTATGTCCTTGAACGTGGCACTTCGTACACGTTGGCGGCGCGCGCTGACGTCGCTCACCACCCTGGCTCTGGCTGGCCTCCATGACCATTCTTTCTGCCTCTACAGCAAGCTGCTGAGCCCGCTGTACCTGGAGTACTCCACTAGAAGTAATATATTGACGCTGCTGATCCCGCTTCTGTCGCTGGCGCTGGTTTTCTTCACGTAGCCTCTTATTCTCCTCTGCGAGTATTGTTGCTGATTGCATTGCAAGCTGAGCGCTTTTCGCGAGCTGGCGTATTGCAATACTTGTTGGACTCTCTGACTGCCGGCGTAGTCGCTCTTGGAGATAGCGTACCTGCTGCTGAAGCTCTGCTACTGTATGCGGTGTCTCTGTCTGCGCTGCTGCTTGCGTTACAATATTGTTATCTATAGTTGTCTGTGGTGGAGACGGTGTTCTAGCTACTGTAAGCGACGATAGAACACGATCTGGATAGGGAGGGACTAGCCCTGTCGCTCGAAAGCCTGCCTGGATATTCTGCTGTGTGAAAACTGTCGGCCGGATTCGTGTATAGGCTGCAAGGAAGTCTATCTTGTCAACGTGGTAGACCCCATGCCGGGCGAGCTCCTCGACCTCGCGTCCGTACGCGCGCTTGAGAGTAGCAGCTTACATCTAGAGGCTGGAGGAGGTGCGACGTATGAGGCGGCATACAGAGAGTGATAATCTTATTCTCGGCGCAGTACTGGTCAAACTCTGGCGTGGCGTGGCTACTGTGGCTGTCTAGAATAAGTAGCCGATAGACTCCAGCTGTACGAGTCGCTGTATGCTGGTTGAAATGCTTTACCTACTCTACACCAAGCTGATCAGTCGTCCGGCCATTTTCTGATACTGCGACAGTCCAGTCTTGTGGGAGGTCGCGGTACCAGCTGCTCTGGTGGACCTTACCAGACAGTATCACGAACGGTGGAAGACACCAGCCAGACGCGTTGACGCACTCGATAGCTGTTACCCACTCGCAATTGCCTGGCTGTACGACGACTGCTCTACTAACTCTGTCAGAGCTAGTCACGACTTTTGACGTGCTAGCGACGCCCATCGCGAATCCGGTCTCATCAAAGTTATAGATGTCTTGATCTAGAACGCCGTACGTCTGGCGCGTCTCCTCTACTAGCTTAAACCACGCTGTAACTACGATAGGATCCCTGGAGCTAGCGCGCTGGCTACTAAGCCTTCTACTCCACTTTGTCTGAAGCTCTGGCTGGTTCTGGATAAAGCGCGACACCTAGCATTTGCCTACAGGTGCTGGAGGTGGATCTTGACCACGCGCGGCGAGTAGAGCATCTGCCATACGTCGTACGTCAATAATATGGGGCGGAAATCCTCGTCGATCAAGGTCTAGAATCCACTGCACGAGAGACTGCTCTTCAACAGGCGATAGCCTACGCCTAGTAGATACTACTATCTCTGATCGTGGCTGGACGCCATAGAGACGCGTTCGAAGAGTAGATTCTGGTATGTCATAAGCTTTCGCAAGGGCGCGGAGAGATTGTTTTTTATTATTATAATAGGAGGCGATAGCAAGGCTTATTCTACCTTCACGAGAAGTCTGTATAGAGCGTTGTTGTCGCGGCATAGTGGTGGTGGTGTAGAGCGTCGCGTCAAGTTTGGTGGGGTGCGCAGCTCACTGATGGAGCACCTTAAATGTGCTGCCTGTTGCAGACCAACCTCGCTCGACGTTTGCTCGTCAGAATGACTTTACACCCCTTTCTCTCAGCATTTTCACCACCGCCTCTCTGCCCATCCGTGAAGCTGCCTGGAGTGCGTTGCCGTACTCTCCATCCTGCATGTTGACCTCGGCGCCCTTCTCGACTGGTGAAACACGTTAGATTGTGACTGGCTGACTACAGCATCGCTTAGTTGGGCGACGTGGTATGCTTTGATTGGCGGTGCAGGCTTCAAAGTTTAACGCAGTGACGTTTCTGGTCAAGCCACGACTTACCCCGCCCTGATAAGAGACAGGTGTCGATTGCCTTTTGCACTCTTTAATATCAAGTCTAACTACCTTAACCATTCATTACAATACAATACCTCGTTTAGTATATCCTTGTTAGTATACTTCGAGTCCAAAGCCGCTTTGACGATACCCTACTATTCAACTCGGCAATGTCAGCCCCCCCGACTACAGGAAACCCCAAGCATGAAATCTTGTGCGAGGACCTCTCGAAAAGCTTGCAAAACTTGAAGCTTGACGGACGAATTGAAAATGCGAAGGAGACTTCTGGCTTCTGGAGTCAAATCCCGGTTGAAGCCGAATATCCATACGGACTCCTGGATTCATGCATGAAGGGAGAATACCACCATGTAAAAAAATACCTCCAGGAAACAAAAAATCCAGAACTCCTCCTTAATTGGGTTGACAAGAACGGGAACACGGCCCTTATCTGTGCTGCATCGAGAGGAATACCCAAAATGGTTGAATTGCTTCTAGAATTTGGCGCAGACATCGACGCCCAAAACCGCCATGGAAGAACGGCTCTTATGGAGGCTGTTTTGTGGGGTCACCTGGCAAGCGTCAACTATATCCTAGACAAAGGTGCTAGCTGGCTAGAGGACAATGATGGAAACAGTGCTGTTGACTTATCCAAAATGAATGAACGGAACGAACGAGAAAGATGGGAACGCCTTCAAAATGAGGACATCCAACGACCATATGTATCCAAGAACTGTCGACAGCAAATAGCCGATTTGTTGGAGCCTGGGGAGCCGGAGCCACTCAAAGACTTTTCTACACAAATCGAAGTTGCAAAAATCTGCGCCAATGCATTAGTATTCAACAAAGCTCAGGCCTGGTCGATATCTACGCAACCCGAAATTGAATGCAATCATCTGGCCGACATGGTATTCGAGGTTCCTACAAGGGGATGGGATAACGTGATGAGCCATATGATTTGGAAAGATATTACCCTACCAGCTCATATTAGAACATTGAAAAGTTTACTGGATCCAACGTTTTTAGGAGCATCATGTCATCACTTTGATAATGCAATATTGTCGATCTGCCCGGTAGATAGGAACATCTTAAGACTTACTGCATATGTCAAGGAATTCCTACTACCAAAATCGACGAAAGCTATAGCTTGCATCAAGCTTGATGGACACCCGACTCAGTACACTATGAGCGGAACTTCGCACTCGACTTTGGGGGCCGGGGTTATAACTAATAGAAATTGGACTACAGAAGTTATGCGTATCGCGAGTCACATAGGACACAGTTTTGGATCTAATCCCCGAGGTTGGGCGTGCCACGCGGAACTACAGGCCATAGCGGGGTATATCCATTGGTATCTGCCTCAGCTTGGAATTCCGTGGGACAGAATAACAGAGCATTATTTTTTTCCCTACCCGTATCAAACCAGCACCCGCATGGTGTTGATCCTCGTTAGTCAGGAGATGTGTAGCGTGTGTCAGCCTTTCGTGAAGGCTATCAACAATATCACCTCGCAAAGATTTGGATTTGCTTTTGATGTTAGAGACGGGTCTCCGAGTGGACGATATAGCAGAATCATAAGAAATCACGCGCTATCTAATATTATAGGGACGTCTTCTCATTTTATCTGACGGCGGAAGTATGCAGGATTTATAGATAGCTAATAATTTTCGCAAATCCAAATCAATTTTAATCGATCAAGGAGCGTACACAGGATGCCGTTTTAGTTTTAGGGCAACTAAGGAAAAATTGAGCATATATGCTGTTATAGTAAGAGCTTCTGATTGTTATGCCAATTCTAGCAACCCTTTGCTAATTTTACTTGCTTCAAGCGCCTGCTAAAGCTTCCTAGTAGATGATGCCGTGTAACTCTAGTCCTGAATCATCTAAATCTAGCTTAGCTGTAGGAAAGGATGATATTATACTATAACTAGTGTGGATGAACAAATCTCCAACTGTACGAAAGAGAAAGATAAGGTTGCATTAAAGATAACTAATTGTAGTAGTAGTTTCCGGTATAAAGACGCGATTTAGCTACTCAACATTATTGCCATTTGAGGTCCAGTCATTGATCGAAATGGTGTATTACCGGTCTCGGTTGGAAACTATCTTGACTGGAGGCTCTGGTCCTTGACGATGATTACTGGCGATAGCTTGGCGCTAATAGCAGATACGCAATGGATGATCGAAATCCACCCTTGAATCTCTGGTGCTTGCACGTAGCCTTTACGTTTAGTAGTTGAAGCAACTACTCAAGAGTTATGATAGACCCATACAGTAACGCTAGTCTTATCTATACTGTAGATATCGATATCTTGAAATTCAAACGTGATTTGGTACGCTCGAATAGCCCAAAGAAATCCATGATAGCCTTTAGTGTGGCTGTCTTGGTTCTCTCTACATCATCATTCCTGCAAGTAGCCGAGCGGATGCGCGGGTTGCGGTGTAAGAAGATAGATATCTAATGCTGGCATAAAGGGGCAGTGTCAATGTTCTGCTTGGGGACATGGATTGCCATTTGCCGAGGAAGCGCATGGCTAGGTGGGCGCGCGCAGCTGCCTTCACAAAGGACTCAATTGACGGACTTCTCTTCTTGTTCAGTGACAATCACTGCTCATAGTGGTGAGCTAGTGCGCGTTGAATGCGCCCAGTAAGGCAATGGCGTAGTGTTAATCGTGGAATACTGTACGAAGTAGCAGAAGCTTTCTGCAATGAATAAGCACAAGCACGATAATCCCGAATAGCAGAATAAATAGCAGCTCTAGAATTAGCTATGTTGGGCAGGTTGTGATGATAGTGGGCAGCTTCAAAAGTCAAAAATAGTTGGTGTTGGCGGAGTAGTTGAGATGGTCACTTCTGAGTCTGGCTATTACTACGTGCCTGGACTGATTTCTAGTGTCCTCTCGATCGGGTTGGATATTTGGGCAGGTGGTAGGTAGCGGGCGTAAAAAGTGGAAGGGCTAAAGGGGAGGGCAGCAAGGGGTGAACGAGAGGGTATAGTATGTACTTTCATGAACGCAGCAAACACTTTCTACAATCTATAACCTGACTAAGAAAACTCAATCTCTATGTCCTCTGCTCTCTGAACCCCTTGCACAGGAGTATGATCATGGCCTCCAATGGGCTCTTCGCATTGTGGACATCGAGCTTCTTCCATTGGCATTCCACATTCCCCTACCGTGAACTGTGATTCGAATGGTAGTTAGTAATTCACATCCGGGTTTTCCAGAGCGCATAAACCGAAAGGGTCTTACAGGGTGATTATTCCGACAGTAATACCAATGGCCTGTCCCTGAAAACTGCCTGGCCATAGCCATATAGACCTCTCGCTTTTCTTCTGCCGTTACCATTGTATAAAACGTCCCACCATTCACCAGCCTTCTGGCCTTTTCAGCATCGTCCTTGAGATATGCCAAACTGCCGGGATGCCGCGAAAAGAGTCTTTCAAATTCCTCCAAGCTCTCCTCCGACACCTGGCGCGTCGACACCTCGGTAGCTTTGTCAACAGGTTGGCCTTGCGCTCGGGAATTGCTGCGTAAGAGCATAGAGAACAACGCGCGATAGATCCACGCTTCTGCTTCTTGTTGTGGAAATTTGGCATTCCGACTCGCATTTACGAGTGAGAGACATCTGTCCAAAAACCCTCTAATCTGGGATGCTACCTTATTGTGCAATGCCGAACGAATACGTGGGTCGACTGAGTCATTACTATAGATTGTGTCAAAATCCCAAAGAATGGTCCAGCTGAGGCGAAGACTCAAACATTGCCCGCGAAACTGGAATCCGGTTTGGATGACTGATTCATCAAACTTGAGGGCTTCTGTTCTTATATCGCACTGTCTGGCGAGTGCAGCGGAAAGCAAATCGTTGACCCTCCCGAAAGGCTGCTCTGTCTTTTCGACAGATTTCGTGAATTTTTTGATGTCCTTTTGGAGCCTGATTCCCTCTATTTGGTATGCCTCCAGGGCACGCTCAACTTGATCCAACCCTCTTAACTCACCAGGTTCCTGCAACCATTGCAGCACGAACTCGCTTCTTTCCCTCTCCATCTTCATCTCTCGATTTTGAATCTTCTCCGCCAGCTCCGCACATCTTGAACTCGCTTGTGCAACAAACCTTCTCGTTGCTTCGTCCAGGAATGCTTTCTTGATAATCCGATTGTAGCGGTCGATATCTCTAAGTGGCATGCGGCAGACTGGGCATCCTTTAGGCGCGCTCCCAGATTTTACTACCCGTTGCGATGATTTCGGGCCCACAATCTTGCCAGTTTGGGAGTCGGTGACATAGTGCTGAGTCAACTCCATAATGCCATCGAGGGTGGAGACTGTATAAAAGTGTCCACAAGAGAGGAAGATTAATGGATCCTCATCAATTTCAATTTCGCCGTATCTTCTAAACATAACAAAATCGACATATTGCTCAAGAATGTCCGGCGCACAGCAGATTCGGCAAAACTTGGAATCCGGACAGACCTCGCCACAAACCCCAGGGCATTGATGTCCACAAGATACCAAGTTCTTTTCGCAGCGGCGATCGCAAGGAATGATATCACATGGGACCGCACACGGCATACTGCAGCGATCGCGTCGATGATCGCAACTCCATCCACATTGCTCCGCGCAAGGGACACACGGATCGCTGCACTTCTTGGGGCATCTGCTATGTTTGCAACGTGTCTCACAAGGCAGATTGCAGGGAGAACAGGGAACGCCGTCGTGACATGGATGATCGCAGCGGTGCGAACAGGTTGTAAATAATCGTCCGCATGGAATACTGCAAGAACCGTGATCATTAGTCTGCATACAGTTCCAACATGGCTTTCGGCAATTGTGCCCGCAAGAGAGTAAGCTGTCGCATGAATGCAAGCATTTGAGATCGGTCGTGTTTTCGTGACACGGTACCGTGAGATGGTGGCCACATCCTGGCATCTCTCGCTCCACAGGATGTTCGCATTTTACGCCAGCAAGATTTTCCATATTTCGGCATTCTACCTCTTTGGCCACATGTCCGCATGGAAGCAGGATGTTTAGGATCTTTTCGTAGCATTCACCGCACGGAGTATTGCACTTCTTCGAACACGGATGTCCACACTCCCTTACCCTCGTGCACAACTCCATGCATTTAACCGCTTCATGCAGTGTTGTCGAGTGGCACTTCACTGCGCAACTATGCCCGCAGCTTAATCTCAGTCCGCATTTCTCTGCACATCCACCCTCTGGGGCATGGACGGCGAAGTCGTCGGGGGAGGAGACATAGATTTTGTTATCGGGGTGACGAGAGCACTGAAGTTCGAGTTTCGAACCGATATTGCCACCTTTCTCTAGTAGTTCAATGACAGATGACCACATTGAGACATGGGATGAGGTTTTTGCATCGCCAATTATGTACATACCGTGTTTCGCGCGACTATAAATGCGAGGCAAAGTTAGTGACTTATTATTGGATAAACAGGTGTAGAATAGGAAACTCTCATATTTACCTCAGGAGAACGTTGATTCGGTTGGGCGTCTTGAGAAATCCGCAATTCTGGTATACGTTGCTTCGTACCAGGGAGACTATAATGACGGTTGCCTCCTCGCCCTAGTGAACAAGCAGTGAGAGTTATTAGCTGTCCAGAACAATTTAGCCACAATTGATATCTCTTACCTGAAAATTGTCCACGCTGGCTACTCTCAATTCATCCAACAATTTCCCTTTTCCAACCATTTGGTGCTGCTGCTGCTGCTTCCACTGTCGCCTTTGCATCGACCGCTCCTTCGTCATACCGCTATCTCTCGTATCCGCCCCGGCATCTGAGGCACACAATTCCTCTAAATCTTTCTCTCCAATAATGAGTTCTACGACCTCAGCCAACATGTCTTTCAATACCCTCAATTGTCCCATATAAGGTGTCAACACTGCAATTTCACCAGGCCTATACTTTCCTTGTCTGCATAGATGCCTCACCAACGCTGTCACCATTTTTGCCTCCCATATGTTTGTCTTACTTTGCATAGGGTCCTCAGGATCACCAGCATCTTCCATATTGCGGTGGTCAAGCCAGAATAACCTGCGTCGCATACCGGAAACTTCAGGGTAGGAGGTTGTGTCAGGGTGGTCATGGAGTTTAGGATAAAGCGTCTTGCGAACGAGGGAGGAGATCGTAGGATGCATTCGCCGCTGGTGATCCAGTTGTGCGATCGGAAATTGGTCTTCCTCCCCTCTCTTCTCTTCCCCATTCATAGTCCGGTCTTCGAATCGCGAGTTGGCTAGTCTCTCGAATAGCGATTCATCGAGGTTATATTTGGGCCCTGCGCGGTCATATTCCATCGAAAGCTTGAGGTTCGAAATTCGTGGACGCAGTTGAAGATGATCCCCAATCAATATGGCGTGCTGGATAGACGGTAAAAGCGCAGTAAGAACATGTGCTTCTAGTACCTCTCCAGCCTCCTCACAAATAAGGACTTTAGCCCGAAGACCACGCAAAAGATCAGAATTATTTACCAGACCGGTGGTTGTCACTCCAATGATATGAAATCTGTCGAGAGACTGCAGGTATGATTGGTTGAATAAAGAGGTATATTGTTGCTTCGCCGATATGTGTCGTTGAACTAAGTCGTGAAAGTGTTGCAAAAGTTCAGCTAAAGCCGAGTCGTGCCAGTATTGATATAGACGAGCGCGCTCCGAGTTCTTCAACGTCCAGACCTCCGCAAGGAGCAGCTGGTCAATAGAGCGTTCAGCGTCACTACCGCTCAAGTCACCGGGTGCATCACCGGAAACCCAAGTTTCTATTGCAGCATCATCTCTTGTCTCAGAATCAAGGCCAGCATCTAACTCTTCCGATATGCCGCCAAATATGCCTACCGCCTGCACTGCAAATCTCTTCTTCAAAAACCCCTTCACCATCCTCACATTGCTCTCTTGGATCTGTCTGCATACTCTCTGAATCTCCATATTCAACTTCTCTATACTGGCCCTGCAGTCACTTATTCTTTTCCCCAAACCTGGAATACGTGGGATTTGTCCATTTCTCTTGTAGTTTTCGAGGGATAAGGCTTCTAGACGGGGGGATGGACTACGGGAGCCAGCTCGTAAGATATTGGTCACACCGGAATCGAGAAGTTCATGGAGAAACTGATCGAGCGCATGATTGGTGTAGCAGCTACGCAGTTTCAGCAAGTTTTCTTTCTGTGATTAGATACTAATGAGGGTGAGAAGATTGTAGTTGACTGAATAGTCAAAAATGGAAAAAAGCACAATGGATTGACTTACATGCATAAGATCGGTCCTAAACCTAATAGATCTCTGTTGTTCAATAGGACCCTTGCGATTTGTATTCCTACATATGACTTCCCAGTCCCTGGAGGACCCTGGATAAGTGCTATTTCATGTCTCAATGCTGAAATCATCGCAGTTGCTTGACCAGTATCTAAAGTCGTCACTTCAGAGAGCCTTGTAGATAACATGTGTGGATCGTGGGAGATTGACATGGTTAGTGGTGTGGTGGCGCTATTGCTGTCATTGTCTGTAGCTGTGGGAATACAGGAGAGGTCGAGAATGGCGCTTCCAAGGTATGCAGGTGGGGGGACAAAAGCTCCTCTGTGACTGTAGTATGTCGCTGATTCTCGAATGGATACTTTGTCATGCGCACGAGGAGCCAGCCAGGTAGTAAATGGAATGTTAGCTGGGTTAGTGTGTAACGATTGGAGGCATCGCAAAATTCCTTCAAAGGAATTATACAGCACAGCCGGAAACTCGACTAGCATTAATGGCCTGGGTGAGGGAAATGAGCGTCTGGTATCGCTAGCGAGGTAGACAAGACTGGACAAGTCGGCCTTGCAGTTCGGACTTGCTAGGCGCAGTGTGATCATCGCTCTTTTAGCGTCGCTTGCTAGGTCATGAATTCCAGATTCGTCATCATGGTCCGAGGTGCAAATCTCCCTTTTCGATACTTGCAAGAAAATGACAGTGATATCATCTGGTTCCCCATCGATGACGGCCAATATTGCCCCCCCTTCCCTCAATCCCCGGGACTCATACCACCATTGTTTTCTTCTCATCAAGTTAGGATGCCTTGCCCTGCGGGCCTGTTCGAACTGTACCTCAATCTCCACTCCCTTTATCGTGTTCGACTTGATTCGCTGAATCTCAACATCGGAGTAGATCCGAACAGGAGTTGGACTGCCACCGCGCAGAATTTTACGTTTGATCTGCCAATCAGAGTTATGAACAAAAGTAGCCCAATTCTCTAAAATCAATCGGATGGAATCACGGAGTAGACCAGAAGTATCCTCTCGTAGAAGGCGAAATTGGGAGTCAAGGAGTTGAAGAACACCTGTTTCGTGATGTATGGATGGTGAACCGGGGTTATGTCGTTGGGGAAGGAAATCTGCTCGCTGATTACAGAGGATTTCAGAGAGCGTAGGTAAGATTTTGATATCTGAGATGAGTGCGTGGTCATTGTCATGGCGGGGACCCCGTTGGGACAGTTCGCCAGGAAGGTCGACATGAAGCTCAGGATGGGGCAATTCTGGCTGCTTCTTTCGAGACGTAGTTGTGGCACGACTGTTAGCTGCGTTGGAGGCAGAGATGGTATCCCCCATATGGAGTATGTCTTTAATCTTGAGAATATTCTCATGCGCTGAACGTACGTTGAGACTTGAACTGCCATAATTGAGTTCCTTGGCGTCGTAACAGCTGCAGAGCTGTTCGACGACCTTCTTGAATTCAGTCTTGATCGCAGCCCCCTGATTGAGCGTTAAGGTAGTGAGTAGCGCCGCTGTTGCCAGGAACAGCGCATATTCAACCTTTCTCCTGCCATTCACTTCAGATGTCATCTGAGCTAAACAATCTGTAACGTTTCTAAAGAAACCAATGCCCCGATTGCCATCATATCCATAGGTGACGTTGTATATGGTCCCCACTGCTTTTTCCAATACCAGCGAATGTCTAATCTCCTCGTTCGAAATGATGCGAAGAAATAGGATGCAGTGAGGGTCGAACATAGGGTTGAGAACGCTATATGACACGGAGAAGTTTGTTTCGACAATTTGTCGGACTCGGGCGAGGCCGTGCTCAGTGGCAAGATTGTCAATAAAGATTTGCCTTGATTCTGCGGACGTGGTGATCGCTGAGAGGCCTGTTTGAAGGAACTCTTGCATTTGATCGCTGGATAGCCCTGAAGATGGCTGTCGATTAGAGTTGAAGCTGTCGAAGCCGTTCGTTGTAGCAGGCTGACTAGAGCTTCTGCTTAAAATTCCTAATTAGGGCCAGATACCTCATCCTCTTTGCAACTACTGACCTGGATGTCCAGTTTCTGTCGCCCCCTCTCTTGGTAGTGTGGTTATGACGGTGTGGCAATCCGCCAACGGAGATCGTTGACCTAGATCCACTTCCCCGTCCTCTCCCACCATCATTCCTTGGGCCGAAATTTGCATCAGTGGAATTTTTACGACCGGGGTCACTTGATTTAGGCCACCGACCTCGACGAGTACCACGGCCAGGGCTTTCGTTTGTTGCATTACCACGGCCGCGGCCTACATTGCGGTGACCCCGTGGGTTGTAGTTGCTACTGGTATCTGCCATATAAAGGTATCGGCTGTCCAGAGTCCTGAATTGATAGATTGTTCCGTCGAGCAAGGTATTTGAATGAAGCAGAGAGAAAATGACTTGATTTCTTGAGGCAAGCGGGGAAGAGGTAGACGAACGTCATGGGATGGTAATGCTAAGCCACATACAGCCAAACCGCTGTGCAACCCCGCATTCTGCTGTCTCGTCTCTAACTTCCTACGTTTTTCAACGGCTTATTCAAGAGTCAAGTTACTCGCTACTATGTATATCCAAGATTGTGTGCACAAACGATGACAACCTTCGCGAGGTAGGTCCCATATTCACTGACGATCTGGTTAAGCTGATATCCAGCACCTTATTCTATCTCATCAATTCAACTTCTTTGCTGGTCATGAGGAAAGCCCATCACCTTGCACACAGCTGCATTGTGATTGCTCTCGCCGTCTTGGCATCGAGAAAGGAAGGGTGAGACGTGATGCGACGTGATCTCTCGCGTACTAGCAACTTAGCAAGGCTATATAAGTAAGCATGTTCATAGAAACTAACAGAAACCTAAGCTCCAGCTCCAACATGCACACCGGCAGTGGCCCTTGTCAAGACATGATAATGGCAGTCTTTTCTTGCGATAGATGATTTGGTTAGTAACCCGGCGCCGACGTGCAGCTTTCATTCGCAGTAATTTACCGACCACGTAGGCTTTGTGTCCCCCACTTGGCGGTCTGACAGCACCTCGCAGTTGCTGCAACGCCTGCGAGCGATCCTTCTAACACAACAATGCGCGACCACAGCCACAGCTCGGCCACATTACGTCACGCAGGCGTTGCGGACTTGTTCCATCGTCAATATATGTTCTATCCAAGTACCGACATGCCGTATACACATGTTGTTCAATATATTTCCACACAATAGCGGCTACTGCATTGTTGCAGTCTCGTTTCCCCGTCACAATGCTATTCAGTCGTCAAGCCAACGATCCAGTACCCTTCCCAGCTCAAGGCTTATTTAGCTCGAGGCAATGTTTGGCAAGACAGCATTGCGTTCAGACTGCCATATTACCTCCATGTAGGATAAGTCCTGTTTGTACCACTGAGCGTATTACCAAAGAGACCGTTCGGTTGGGAATGGGTCGAGCCTGCAGGACGCTGTGGAAAAACAACATTTGTAAAATAGTCGACAGGATAATCGCCACCCTCGCGAATGAGATCCTTGAACAGGGTCTTCCTGCCTAGTTCGCCTACGTGCTCTGTGGCAACTTCAATTACAGCAGACCGCATTGCACAATCGTTCCCTGGAGTAGTTGCATATACCTCTCGAATGCATTCTGGAAAGGATTCGCTTGTCCCGAGATCCTGTAAATTTTGCTGCAGTTTTACTGTAGCAAGCGCTTTTAAGTCCTCCAAGAGAAACATAGGGCGTATACACGAGGTTCTTCCAGCAGCGGAGGGTCATCTAGATGACAGGCTAAGAATTAATGATATATTGGCGGGCATAGTAGAGTGGGGGTGCTACTGCGTAAGAGGAAAACTAAACCAAAAAATCTATGGCAACGGAGCTCTAGTACTAGGTAAGTACGCCACGAGTAAATGGAAATGGTAGATAGCAGAAACAATACAGATCAATTGACCGCACCTACGCGTGCGACACTGTCCTAACCCAAGATACGAATGCAAAACGCTGTTGGACATATCTGCAGCTTCTCCAAGATGCTGGATTATATGGAGCAAGTCGATGTTTCCCCTCCTTCACCTTCGCTACATATACTTATTACTTTCCTTTATTCTTCTTCATCTTTTTCTCATATGAAACTTTCGCTGACGAAGAAGCCCATGAGTCAGACGTCGACTCACCCATAGGCCCAGCGAAATTCTCATCCTCAGGAGACTCAGATTGTTGTTCTGATACTGCTTCGTGTTCTGTTGGCAAGGTCCACTCATCATGGGCTTCGTCATGAGATATGTCAGCTTCTTCTAGTCCATTGTTGGTGACATTTCCGTGAGGTTCAATGCAAGGAAGGTTCAAAGACAGGTCTGACAAAGAATCTCCAAACCTATGTCGGAGGGTTGCTGCATCCGGTGTACCTGTACACAACCACGCTTTAGTCTATGCTCTACAAAACTCTTTGCTGACAACATAATTTGACGCTTACCTTGCAGTGTCTCCACCATGAATCTTTTACATGTTTCTAGTCCCTGAACCAGCACGCCCAGCTGGGTTTCCAACTGGCTGCGCTTCGCTCGGCTCTCCTTGGACTCACCCGCAATGCTTGTCACCACATCAGAGGCAAGAGAGGTAACTCTGATCGGCGAAACGATGTCGCTGAGCTTAGCGATGATATCTTTTTCTACAGCTTCAACAGCAACGTCGTCGACGAAGCGTTTCAAGGCGATCTGGTGGTAAAGGAAACATGTTAGCATACAGCTTTACGAGAGGGGACTCAATGAGATTTTGTGGATAACGACTTACTTTGTAGTATGCCTGCATGCAGTCCAGCACTTCAGAGCACGCATACTGATTCAAATCAGGGTTTGTATACGATACGAGTGCATTGATCAACGGCCGGTAGTCCATCTCTATGTATCGAGATTGCTCAGATGGGTGAAGTGAGCTAACGCCGAAGACATCTTGGATGATGCGCGTGAGTTCTGCTGTAACTCTTTTCTTTCGGACTTGTTGCACCGTCTCTGTGAAATAGTGGTTGTAGGTGATGGGGTGGCAGCGCTGGTGTGAAGCAAGCAGTTCTGCTGTCTTGCTTTTCACATCTTTGGAAATCCTCTCGAGTGCAGGTTCGACTAAGGTTTGGAACAATGCACCACATGTAGACGTATCTGAAACCTGGGAGATGAGGTGTCTGAGGAAAGTCCTTACTGCACTTACGACTTGTACAATGTAAGCTCTCGCAAGCTCTTCCCACGGCGATGACTGCTCGAAAAAGAGGTCTGATACTACCATAGGGTTGAAGGTGCCGGGGAGTTCGCGGCCGCGGGTACGGTTCATGAGGGACTCGATACGCTTGAGGAACTCTGACCGGCTAAGGATATTTTCCTTCGGTCTACCAGCTTGTAGAAGACTTGTATCCGAAGAGTTGGTGATCACAAAGTGGTGTCCATCGCGCGTCATTGTCTCTGAAAAAGACTGATTGAGGTTCTGTACCACAGCACGAATGCGTTTCTGGTAGCCAGCGTCAGTCCTCGCGTCACTGAAGAAGTCATCGTTGTAGGTCCCGTCGACAGCGGCTTTGGTGAGGGCTTGGCATGCTTGGCTGAGGGTGATTAGATATTGGCGTTGTTCTTCGATACTAGCCCGAGGCTGGCCCAGCTTTTCGAGTCCAGTGCGACAAGCAGCAGACTTGAGTTCGATCTCTTCCACAAGACTCGGGAGTTCCGCTGCGATCTGGACAAGAAGGAATTTGCTCAGTCGCTCTCTCAATGGCACGATACCCAGGATAGACCCAGGCAGCGTGGGCCATATGCCTTTGGAAAAGAAATGACTTTCTTCTTCGTCACGATTTGGAAGTGCCCCGGATCTAGTTTCTGAATCCGTACAACTCCTCTGGACTGTACCTAATGATGATGCATAGAACCAGAGAGCAGCAGAAAAGTAGTTGTAAGAGAAGTTCATTCTGCACAACATGTGGGTGAGTCGCGAAGGTGTTGCTGTAGAGCCTCCTGGCTAGCGAACGTTCTATCGCAGGTTGAGCAGTCGTATGAAGGCTTGTGAGCCGAAGAGAGGAGTTGTTGTTTCAGGCTACCTCGGTTGTTGAAACTTCGATTGCAGGCATTGCAATCGTACGAGCCGACGTGAAGTGGCGAGTTGTCGAAGTGTTGGACTAATGCGTACTGATCTCCGAATCGTTTGTTACAGGTTTCGCAAAAACATGCCATGGTTCAAAGTTGCCAAAGGCTCAAGATAGACCTTAGTTTTGATGGTTTAAGAGGCAAAAAAGCATCGTGAGAACGGTGGAGTGATTGCATCATTGGAACTGGTGGTGCACGTTACTTCGTGGACTTAGTCACAGAAAGGCCCTGCAACGCTAACGCAAAGCGTGTGTTGCGACACGTCATGTTCGCAAATAACCGAATACAGCTTAGCGCATCAACAGTCACTCAATATGCAGCCTTGCTTCATATCTACAGCCTGCCTTCGGCCTGGCGTTCAAAGTATGCTGTCAGCTTTCCTATTGGCTCACCAGCAGCAAACGCCCACCGATAACGTTCCATGAAAGCTACAATCTCTTCGTCCATCTGCTGCATTACCCTCTGCTTGTGGTCCTCCAGCTCTTGGCCCGTATGAGCGAGATGCACTTCCGACTGCAGCTCGACCTCGCCGACCTCGTGCCCAAAGTCCATCGCGTCTAGCACGATCGAGAACCTCTCGTCCGCCAGCCACGTTCTTCTTGTCGTGCACATGGTCGCAATGCGATCGAGACCGTAAAACTCGCGCTCGCTGCATACTCGTCCCGTAATGGTGCGTACCTGCACCCCAATTTCGCGAGGGTCAGTCAGCTCCTCGAACCTTGAGTTTTGGAAGTTGCCACCCTTTTTCACTTTGGCCTCCCATTGCCCGTCGCGTAGCCTGACCCACACACCTGCTGCCGTACAGGGGCTGTGTGCATAGGGATAGGTAGTATGATATGTTGATGTTATGGCCTATCTGCATCATTGTATCACAAGAAGCGGGGTCGTCTGTTCTTGGCCACGCACCAATAGGATCGTCACAAAGTTCTGCATATGTACGATAACGCGGCTGACAGGCGCATCAGGTCGTGAGCGACTAAGCGTTATCAAGTAGCCAGTGAAACAGAAAAGATTGTTGTGCCACAACTCTCAGCCCGTTATGCTACTAGTAAGCTATTTACTGACTCATTCGCGCTTAGCTTTGCCGATCATTTTTCAACATTTAGGTGCGTAATGTCAGGGTTCAACACATGTCCGTCTGCAGCTCGCCAGACGTCATTTCATAGCAGTGAATTGTAGACTTCGATATAGAAACGATGAGACATGATAGATTACAATCCGTTGTGACTACGGCTTCACCCCTGCATACGGATACAAACAACATTGTTTTCACCCCCTCTCTTCCGTATACCATTAAGCGCTCACTGTCAAGGGTGAAAATGCATCCGCCAACGACCATACTAGGCTATACGTTCCCTTCTCCAATTGGAAAGGACGAACCAAACAAACTTCAAGCGTATTACGTGGGATTGCAAATTCGGGGCTACATCCCTTCTTACTAAGTACAAGGGATCGACTGCGGTGGCGAAAAATCAGCGTCGTAACGTTCATTTTGGAGGGGTCGCATCAGACGCACAGTATCCAATCACAACCCTTTATTACTTCCTCTATCACTGAGCAAGAATATATAAGAACCACGAAGACATCAGTAATAGATCATTCACAGTAAATCACTAAAAACTTTTCCAACCTGAGGCAAACATCTACTTCACAATGCCTTCCTCAAACTCTAAGAGCTGCGGCGCTTCCAACAACAGCGGAGCCAAGTTCACCCCTATGACTCAATCTGATGCTTCCAGAATTCAATCCTCCCAGGTCAGTTTCGGAATTGAGATGCTCGAATAATCAGAGCTAGATGCTGACTCGAAGTCAAGGCTCTCGGTGGGAAGGACATGTCTTCCGGTAGTTTCGCAGCGCGTGCTCAAAGCGCTGGTGATAAGAATGCGAACCAGACGGGTACCAGTGGAAAGTAGCATTGTATTAAGAGACGATATTTCCACACTTTAGACTGAGTGAATCTAAGATAGGTTTTCGTTCGAATGCAACTACAAGTCCCATAATCCCAGGTTCATACATACCAGAAGGCGGCTAGCTCTTGAAAAGAAGCAATTTTGCAGGGTTTAGTGTTGATGTTTTCCTTCTCTTCTTGTCTCACATGAGCTAGAGCCATTGAATACACAAAGTAAGTTGTATTAACAATTGGATGAACGCAAGGTTGCCAAAATGGTGTGCGAGAAATGAGGACAATCTAAAGCATAAACAAATGTCTATAATACAACAAGTGCAAGATTCTTCACGAAATAATGAATCTAAAAGGTAGAATTTTGATCTCAATCCGTTTGTCTTCGTCCTAATCAGTCTCGATAATAAATCAACGATATTCCACTTCAGTGTTAGGTGTACAACTAATGCTACAAAATTTCGAGCTTTCTGAATGGCGAGGCACTAAGTCTAGTGTGCTGTGGTGATACTATCAGTTACCCTAGAGACTCCATCAAGAGAACTGCTTTCCACTCCTATGTGCATGACGTCTGATTATCAGGCTAAGATTTGATTAGTATATAACTAGTACTAACGCCCTGAATATTTTGTCCATCTGATGAAGAAAGGCTATCTAAAGCTTGTTTAGCGGGAATTTAAAGGCCTGCAGCATGATCCCGTAATCTCATAGACTATTAGCACTATTGTATGTGGGGCTGTATATAGCTAGAAAGCTTGCCCCTAAGTTCATATGTCAAACACTGTGCGGTCTCTAGCGTATCACAGACCTAGTTAGACTTCACAATACCATTCATACCCTCCTAAATAGAACTAACTAGGCAGTTAATGACAAGAGGCGCATATCCTAGAAACACGTATAGTCCTACGATATGTAATATTCTCTATTAGAAATGATATAATCAAGGGTAACTACTGGTTAGTCGTTAATTTCTCTTGTTCATGGTTCGACGCGGCAGCTAGCTCTCTAATGTGTTTGGTGCACTCGTAAGCGTCGAGTATTGCCATTATTTCCGTAAGCAGGTCCACGTCTTGCGTGGGGTTTGAAGCTCGGTGATCTTCATTAGACCATGGTAGTTGTGATTCAGGAATGTGCTAACTGGTTCTAGGGTTTGTTGCGCAGCTCGTCTCTTAAGCGATGTTGCCCTTATTACCCCCACCGCTTATATGCCATATCTAATTGACTTTGGCAAGCTGCGTTACATCAGCATGACAGCGCCGAAGTATGATAGAGGCACAGAGACGATAATGCTACAAAGTATTGATCTAGTTACCAATCTTCTGCAATATGTCTACCTAAACCTGAGCCACTTGGCACCTGTTCACCAGCCGCTGCCAGAAGTTCTTACTCTCTTCCAGGTCGCCTCCCACTCATATACCTCTTGTAAGTGTTTCTTTATTTTCGATAATTATAATGACACGCTTTGCTCTAGTCATGACGACGTTTAGCCGGCGCATGTCGGCAAGAGCGGAACGGCGGAGAGATGTCTCTGAGTCTCTGAGTTAGATTTGAACGATAGTTAGTTACCAGATTCTACACTTGATTTAGCCGATCGCGGTGCAGGGTCCTGATATGCGCGAAGGGTCTCATAATGAACATCACCATGGCTGAAGGCATACATCCGCTGAGGCTTAGCCCATTCGTCGCAGAACAGAAAAGCGGCTATCAAGACACTCAGTAGACACAGCACAGCAAAAATTACATACAGTGTTGATGCTCCAGACATTTTGTTCAGTTGCTGCGGACAATCGACGTTATTTCGTGCAGGGTTAGTATAGGTACTACAGTCAAGCGCAGCTTCACCCCGCCAAAACAGAAATCCACCCACCACATTGAAACCACCCAAACACAGCGATAACTTGACCAGAGCTCCCATCCCTTCGCATCTAAAAACACAGTCCTTGATCTTATCAACGGACTCGCTACTTCCGATCGAAGATGTCCATCATGCCCTTAACCCCTAGAGATTGTGCAACGCTCTGGAACCAAGTTCCGCTAAACCTGTGCAACGAACCCGTTGAAACCAAACCCCCTACTACGTCAGTCGAACTCCTCGGCTGACTACAAAACCTCGACTGTCAACACGTCCGGGAAGCTGTCCTTGCTCTCGAGGATCGAACCGGTACCCAAGAATGGAAAACCTCGATCAATCGGGTAAAGGACCTTTGCTCTCACAAATGCACCATCAATCACTATCCCCCACGTATCGAAACAAGGATCCGACTCTTCAAAGTATCTGACGTGCCGGAATTTGAAAATATCGGGGATTATAGGCGCTTCCGGAGCTCTCTCCTCGTGTTCTTCCAGTCCGAAGACGCTCCTCTCCTACATGAATACAAACTCGCGCTACGGCGCGTACTCTTATCCTTCAAGCACCCTGACGCCTTCGGAGTCTCCCAAGGATGGGATGTCACCCCATTCATCAGTGGTGACTGGAACAGCACCTATACGGCCTTCGTAGCTTTCCTTGACTCTAAATTCTAGTCTGTAACAATCGAAGGGGACATGCGCGAGGAATACATGCGTACAGAGAATGTTGAACCAGTCGACTCATACGACCGGTTCCTAGCATACCACGATAGGATCATGGAAATAAGAAGACGCCCGATATACAAGGGTCCGACTGTGGGCACGTTTTAGGTGATTGATAGGATCCAGGTGCTCGAGTGAGCACCCGGATTCTGTGACTAGTCAGCACGCACGATCCACCGCGATCCAACTCACGTGGATCGACGTGGATCAAAAAAACAGGACAACACAATTAATCCAATCAATATTTACAGTTATTGATCATAGTTAAATCACTGTCTTTGATAACCAATCACAATCTGACAACAAGACACCACCGCCCAGCGTAAGCACGGGTCTCCCAACACCAACGCGATCACCCCAGATCCACCACCTCTTTAACAATATGTAATTAGATTAATATGAGCTCCCTTTCTACTGAAATTTCGTTTGATTGAATGCAAGAATGTGAATTTCTAGAAGCCTAGCGCACTTACGCTATCGTGCAGTTTGAAGATAGTTCATCAACAGCTAAAATTGTCAACGTATTAATGACCCATCTCTGGTATCTAAACGTACAGTATAGTTACTGATAGGACACATTAACTAACTAACCTAATTTCAGCGGCTTTTAGGACTGTGATTTAGCTCTTGTGGGCGATCCGAGCGTATTAACTTATTGTAACCGTGCGCTGAGAGCAAACAATGGACGCGAACCGAAAACAGATTTCGGTCAGCAATTTGCCTCGCAATGAGAGGGACTAACTACGACCTCTCTACCTTACAACATTCGAACCTGGCGCTGCGCAGAAGCTACACAGATCCGCCATGTTGTCGTCTTAGCATAGCAATCTTTTTAATTTGATGATGCCATCCTTCTCGGGCACGAAAGATGACTTCGGTAAAGAAACCATGGAACCACTCCCGCTCTTATTTGATGGCATCAATAGAAGCCCTACTTTATCAATGGTATTTGGTAACGGTTTACAGCACAGATGGTGGCTTGTCTCATGGAGGCATCGTGAGGCATTGCGGCAACAAGGGGACACATTACAGTGCCAAGAGACCCGCGCCATATTTATTGTTGAACTAATTGTATTACATACAAATCTACTCCAGTAGCGCCAACAAGGTTAGATACGTCTTATCAGGCCGAGAGGCTTTTCTATATACCCTTCCCTGCACGGCGAAACTCCGGCATCAACGTCTTTTGTATAAAAGCAGGTGTTTGATCCAGGACATGTATCTTTGTGTCTTGTATTCTCCTTATAGACCTTTTAATTCTTAGGAAACTGGTAGAGTCGCGAGTAGATCGGGGTCAGCTGATGAAGGGCCGTCTAACGGCGCTGAGGAAAAGATCGACGAAGAGTGCATATAGCTGCTAAGTGAAGACGACCAATGTGCAGCTTTTGAGTGATAGCCTAGCGAATATGTAGGTTCACTGATTCTCGGCAAACTCCCCATCTAAGTGTAAGCTCAGAACACC
Organism: Bipolaris cookei; assembly: GCA_002286855.1. Lineage (NCBI taxonomy): Eukaryota > Fungi > Ascomycota > Dothideomycetes > Pleosporales > Pleosporaceae > Bipolaris > Bipolaris cookei. Next base: position 23,906 of record NRSV01000091.1, read on the forward strand.
CTTAGGGGGTGCTAGATGCCACCCGTGTACCAATACTTCCGGTGCATTGATCCAACAGGAAATTACACAAATTCTTCCCAGCCGAGTCCCTGCGCACTTATACGAAGCCAACGAGCTTCTGCTGTCCTGTGATGAAATTGTGAACATGCTTCTGAACCTTTTCAAACCGCACGAAGTTACAGCTCTCGCTTTCAAGATGATTGAAAAGCGATGCCAGGCGGCCAAATTGACGATTGCAGCTGCGATTCGGGCAATGATACAGCTTCTCACTATGGGCCGGCGAACTTAGATGCTGGTTCAGTGCTTGAAGGGTATCATACTCTCGGTGACAGAGGTAGCACTCGTAGTTAGAGCCGTTCCAAGCTGCGCTTGATGCGATATTCTGTGTGTCAAAGTCCGGGCAGGTAAGGAGCTTGTTTGTCAATAAGCCATGGCAATCCCGCTCACTAATGGCCTGGAAGATCGTTTTGTAATTAAGACTCTTGGCTCGCGGGCATGAGCTGGTCTCAAGGTGGTGCGAAAGGCCGCTAGCCGAGGTGAAAGCTGTCTTGCAAAAGGGACACGCAGCGTTCTTCCCGCGGTGGGTGCTGGAGTTTAGGTGCTTACGATAATCAGTAATGCTCTAGGGTTGGGGGATATTGGTTAGCACCAAGGCGAGCCCGGAGAACGTACCATTCTTAAGGCATTTTCGCTCTGGAACGTCTTTGCGCAATCATAGCAGTAGTGTCGCTCGTAATGATTCAAAGCGCTCATGTGCTGATTAGCGGACAACTGAGAACGAAATCTCTTGTCACAAGTCTCGCACTCAAATTGAGGCTCCCAGTGTCTCGTAGCGTCCATGTGTTGATCTGCCGAGCGCTGAGTATGAAATCGCTTGTTACAAGTTTCGCACTCGAACTGGGGCTCCCAGTGTCCTGTGTCGTCCATGTGCTGATCCGCGGAGCGTTGGCTAAAGAACTCTCGATCGCATGTGTCACATTCGAATCGTGGGGCCCAGTGGTCAAGTGCATCCATGTGCTGGATGGCGGCTTGCTGGCTACCAAACTCGCGATCGCACGTCTCGCATTCGTTGTCATAGTACATAATGAGCTCGTTATGCAATGTGAGTATATCGAGGTTTGATCAGATGACGAACTTTTGGATTGTGTAAGAGTGAAGGTTGATGTGCAGTGCAGCCTGTAGGGCAACACAGCTAGCTGGACAAGCGAGGATCGCAGGGCCCGCTTGTGTACGCTCACTCTAGCATATTGCACAACCGCTTGCACTCGCAGTTCTTACAACCCCCCCCCCTTCCATAATGCATACATATCCCACTCTCGTACCGATCTCCCTCGATGCAGGCTTTCCCGTGATCGGCCCAGTCATCATAAGCACTGCTGTTTCATTGGCTTAACTACAATCTTTTGTAACTGCTGACAACCAATATACGCTAAGCTCGTCGTGTGGTGTCCTGATGTGCATGATAGGCGTCAAAGTGTGCAACTCTATGACTGGAGGTACGTATGCATCCACTGAGGTCTGGCCCGCTTGTCGCAAAGGAGGAAAGCAGCGAGCGCAATACAGCAGGCTAGTTGCGCACTTTAGGTTGCTTATCATCCACCTACAACTATAGAAAGACGATCTTCCCCCTCTTTTAATTCTGCCACCCCTCTCAGGCGCTGTACTGCTGTGTCACGAATGTAGAATGCCGACATTCTTGATTATGCTTACAGCCAGTAAGCAGGATGAAGGATGCAACTTAAAACGCAGCTCCACAATCCTTCTAACCACGTCCCAATTACATCGCGTGCTCAGCCATCATTATTTCTCGGCGGTACCGAGGAGCTCAGCAGATTGCAACACGGCACAGTATATAGTGATTGGCAGCAAGCCCTTATGACTCATTTTTCCCAACCAATGAGCAGTTTGAAGGATGCGGTCTGATACGCTGCGCTGCAATCCTTCCAACCGTGCCGCAATCAGGTGGCCAATCAGGTGATCTGTACATCCTAGAACTCCTGGGCGACTGAGCACTCCGAATATCAAACCACAAGACGCTTAGTAGTCAGTAAATCCTAGCAATACTGAGCAGATTGCATGAATCACTAGTATATAGCAATAGATAATGAACTCATATGATTCATTGTGTTCAACTTAATAAAGCTCGAATTCTGATACCTTCTGTCAGATTGAAGCAGCAGAAGCAGCAGTTTTCAGATATGATTCGGATCTACCGGATCTTGTATACCGCTGCCAAAGCTACCTTGATCCCGGTTGATACGAGAGGGGGCTCATGTGATATTGCAAACTTGAAAATACCCATACTAACTACTCTTGAGAGATGCGCTGGCGCGTCTCTGAAGCACCGAGAATACAATCACCTTTCACTATCAATTTACTATCCTTGGAAATCCATCACAATATGACACCTTCACAATGCTCAAATTGCGGTCTGCACGCCACCCTCAATCTTCTTATGTCTTCTCCCGCCTACACGCATGCCAAATTTTATAGCACAAGGATGGCGAAGAGAAGCAAGGCAAGAAAGAGTTTTTATGACGATTGTTCGGATATTTACAGCTTGAAGCCTAAGTTATTCCTATCTGCTCTGGCCAATAGCCGCAAAACCGACTTCACGATCTCCTACTCTGACACAACCCAGCTTCCGGACCATCGACAAGGTACATAGATCTTGTGTATGGAAACGCATGCATATATTGACGCCAAAGCCATAGCCTACATAAAGACTTGCCACGAGTTATTCTGTAGTCGGTCAGGTCTTCTCTCAGCAGCTCTTGGAGATTGCTAACCCTGCTGTGCTTTCGAAATCATCTCACCATAACAGCCATTGCAGTAAAGATGGTTCCACTGATTAGAACGGATAGCCACAAGTTTGGATTTCTTCTCTCTATCGCACCGACAGCACACAAAATTGGTAGGCGAGGCGAGCCGATGTAGTGTCCAGTTCCCTCGAGGCAGGTATTGCTTGATCACTTGGGGCAAGTTTGCAGTCACGCTCTCAGTATCTTCATAGGCCACAGTATTTCCAACATCTTGTTTAGACTCCTGTGTCATGGTCTGTAGTGAAAAATGAATCGAAAGATTTTGCTAGAGTCAGCGTGGAAGGGCTTATAGAGGACGAAGTCAGGTCTGATAACATTTCTTGTTTCACCCGCAACTTGAATCAACTCGAGCATGCTGAGTTGGCCGTGCGTGATTATCTGCCGCCTCCTTTTTACTGTTATCACAAAGGATGGATGATTATGCAAGCACCTTAGTTCAAGCATTACCTCCTTAGCTGCACTAGTCTCCCCATATATTTTTAGATACATGTTTAGTCACATAAAAAACCAAATAGAAAATAAGTAGCGATCATGGTGGAGGCACTTCTGTCGACGAGCTTTCGGATGAATTGAAAGTTGACACTTCGCGACAAAATGCAAAAGTTATTGGGGCCCTTGCCTTTGCATATCTACATTGAAAAAAATTCGAGATCGGACGCCCTGATATTACCTACTCCTTAAGAGTTATGCCTAGGGAAGAAAGCCTGAGTTACGAGACCTGGTTGTTGTTCGATGCAAGATTGAAGATGAATGCGAGGACTGGTACAGTAACATACTTTGCAGCGAGAAGATCAAGTTGCTTCGAAACAAGGCGTAATACAGTAGATGTTCTAGTTGGCAAGCTCACTTATCAGTTGAAGATTTGGAGAGTTTCCGTCTTCAAAAATCGCAAGATCTCAATATGGTGTTGATCGCTACCTGTGCCAATTGCAATCCATTCTAGCGGTAAGTCCGCTGTATTGATTTGGCACAAACTTATTAATCAACGTAGCCTCCGCCATTCTGTATAGTGTTCGATTCCACTAGAGCAAGATGAAAGTAGAAGATCGAATTCCTCCTGAGAACCAATCTCGTCTGGTTTAAGCTTCAGCCTCAGAGGCCATGGTTCTATAATCGTGTTTCTCTTCTTCATCATTAATCCTGCGCCACTAGCCGCGGACTCGAACTTTTGGAGTTTCATGTACCTACACATTGATCAATAAGATGTTCTGCCCACAAATTCTACATCTCAACCCACATTTGGAAGTAATTTTCGGCATCTAATGCGAGTGTCCGACTGTCCCAAACTTTATAAAAGTCTGCTCCTTGGCGTAAGACTTTGACAATATCTAAACTTCCGGGTAGATACTGGGCCAGGAAATCGATATCAGGCATCGTATCTGTTCCTGTCATTTTTGCCATTTCCATCACCGCGTTTAAGTAGCAGGTTATGATCGTTGCATCAGCATTCTCTGCTGTTGCCTGGAGGAGTGGGGCAAAGAGAGACAAAACGCGACGTGTCCCTACGTAACCCGCATCTGATACATTTGAGACCTATGCATGCTGTGAATCCGGAGTATGGATAAAATGCCAGATATACTTACCTCGATCCTGTCATACGACAGTGGCACTAGTAGCTGTGGGAGTGTGGTTGCATCGACGTTGAACAATTCGAGACGCAGATTGAGGTTGAAAAGGCGGTATAGAAATGCCTGAAACTCCTCACGCAAGTACACGAGCAACTTCCCGTATATGTCACAAGACGGCTTCCATGGAATTTGATATACATCTCTGATACACCAACCCGCCATGGGATCTGACTTGTCGTTGAAAGGCCAGCAATCACCTGTCTGGAACATTGTTCTGGTACTTTTTAGCTGATGAAACACATGTAACATATAGATCTCGCTTACGGATTTGGAATATCGAAGTCAGCCCGAGAATGACCAAAGGGGAGCAGCAAGCCATCATGCCGAAATTTTCGCTTTGCGAGGCGCATGGATGGGCTTGCATCCTTGTAATACCACCTGTCCCTATAATCAGCTCTCTCTGGGGACAACATCACCGCTTCGCGGATTTTCTTTGCAGATTGTTGTGTCAATCCAGCGGGAACCTTAAGATACTCTGCGACCAATGGCCATCTATCTGGCGGAAGCGTAATTGACAAAATCTTGGATCGAGAGAATGTTCAGGTTTTCCTGACCATGCCTTGATGTACAGCCTCTGTAGTGTGAGTGCGACTGTCTCCGAGCAGCTTGCCGATTTCACTTTTTAGCGAAGTAGCCAAGCTTTTTGGTATAAAGGCAGAGTACCATACATGGATCAGTGCCTCGGCTGTAGAGTCAAATGAAGGTTGACTCGAAGTTTTGTCATTGAGAGAAGCGAAAATCAAAAGAAGTATCACCGCGTTGCGCGCCACGACATCAAACTCCCAGTCGTTGACTGTGACGTCCATTTGGGGACTGAAAGAACCCGGTAAACTACGGATAGTCTTGATCAAATTCCTCAGATCACCGGAGGCTACGCATGACCAGCTGGACGAGACGAAAAGCATTTTCGTAAAGCTTACCCGCAAAGAGCAATTTAATATCTTTGTTGTACCCCTGGCCTTCGTTTTCATGTAATCGCAGGATGTCGATTGCTGGAATATTCCCCCAAAGATACTTGCTAGAGCCGAAGGGGTTGTGCAGGTTCCTCGAGGCATCACCGTTCGCCCATATCGGTACCCGATTGGCACGGTCCCACTCTGGCGCCCAGCTTGACTTATTGAGAGGACTTCTGCATTCTACTTTGTGAATGGGCCAGTGCAGCCGTTGGCAAGCTGCTCCACAATACTTGGTGATTGTTTAGATATGGGCATTACCTCGTAGGGTGATTTCTGATGCTTACCGCCACGAGCTTGCAATTCTTGCAAGTAAACAAACCTTCGGATTTGCAAGACTCAGTAACAGCCTGATTCGCACATCGAAGTGGTAAGATAGAACTGAAGTTCATGGCCATGATGCCATAGTAGACTAGACCACAATAAGTCGGACCAATCTCTGCGTACAAAGGGAAAGCGGCCCTACGCTCTTCTTATCTACCTCTCGACGTCAAAAGCAAGGTACTGAGGCCGCCCACGTATCAACGCGCTAGCGCACGCATATATTATGCAGCCGCGCCATGGCGTTGTGCGCATCACTAAATTCATGCCTGAAGATATGCTCCATGTTGGCAAACACATTTTGCGCGGCAAATTAGTGGTAGGTGGCGAAACTAACCTCATCGAATTGCGAAATGCAGTAAGTTCTAGTGCAGCCATTTTCTGGGATTGCAATCAAGGCAACGACCCCAACAACCCTTAGACACTGATTATGATTGGCCTGGAGCTGCAGCTTCTCAAGATTTATGGGCCTATCTGATGTTTGTTGGTCGCACAAAATACGTTTGCGAACACGAAGTAGCAGGTGTAATTGCTTATCAACTAAAGGTGCATACAGCTATTATATGCGTGAATCGTAACGAGAGCAACCTATAGAAAGGCTCTGATATGAGCTAATGCCAGCTCAATGCCCAAAGTGTGCCGTCTGGCCATCTTTGACGTCAAATAGCGGGCCAATGAGCTGATGTGAACCAGACAACTGCAGTTATGTGGGACACACCCACCTACTTCATCTGAAAGTGCGAATCAGTGCTGTACTATTGTCCCAAGCGCTAATGCGATTTGATACGTCATACCAAGTTGGGCCTTTCTTTTAACTCACAGCAACACAAGAACCAAATGCTGGTCCGCCAGCTCCTTCGTAAGCTAAGAATAGCTGCTCCACACTCGTCAGGGCTACGTAGGTGCTTCGGCCGGGCCATTTGTCATCATAAAACGGTAGAAAAGATCTTTTTATCTTGCACAGAGGAAGATGACATAAGTGATAGCAAAAGCTTAGTCGGCTTCTACCACAGCAAGGCGTAGGTATCGTTATTAGGCTCAAGCCTTGCAGGCTGAATATAGCTCCTTAGTTAGAAGGTGAGAGCGACTTGAACTACTTAGGATTCCGCGAGTGGTATGCCGAGAGTACAGCGGGTGGCGGGACCCACGGTAACAGGCTTGAGACATCAACAGTACTTTAAATATAACTAGCGATCCTGTCAGGTACAGAAGCGGCGGTAAACGAAATGCGCAGAATCGTTAGTAGTGTCACAAAGATTCCAGAAAGAATGAGCTATGGTGTCGCAAATCTATGGAGCCCCCGATCATGTTTCAACCCCTCGGAAGTTAGAGGTTAGGGCATTGAACAGCCTTAATGTCTTCGATAATCATAATAGGTAACGATGAGTCATCTAGCTACTCAGCAGCTCTATCGCCTCTATAGTCGTAATACTGTCCCAATGTTGGGTTTGTAACTAGATTCGTAAAGATTTACATATATGTTGTTGTGTAGTAGCACATGAATATACCAATGTTGAATATCAGGGTCTTCTTTTAGCATTCACATGGATCTTCTTCATCCGCTCCAACATTGGCGACTGAAATTCAGTTTGATTTTTGATTGACTACTCGATTGTGGATTGGCCTTGACCTTTTGAGCTAGACCATGTATCATAAAACAGTAAATGTAAAGCATTTTATTTGAATTACTAATGGAAAGGATTCCTCAATATATCTGTTCGCGAAGGATCGATAGCATCATTTTTTGCTGGTGACAGGTGGTGATTCCGGCCAGACAGATCTGATGCTTCGCCATCCAACGCGGTGGTGCGAGTAGACTTGGTTATGAATGTATTTCGATCGCATGTGAGTCATCAGATGTCAGAGCAAGTAACGCCTTGGGTGTATCCTTCAAGCTCTCTATGTCTACAAGACTGGGTGGGGGATCCATGTTTTGACCTTGGTAGAAGGCTGCAAGCGCTAACAAAGTTGGCGCGACAGCATTGCTAAGTTTCCTCAAAAGTGGTCCCTGTTCTTTTTCTAACAGCGTAGCAAATTCAGCAAGATCGTGCATGTTGATGTCAGAGAGCCTATTTTGGTCAGCCAGGTTTCTGGTGTTGTGAAACATAGCATACTCACATGCGATCTGTCAAAGAGACACCAGGAAAGGACGGCCCAGAAGGTAGGAGGACTAATACACCGATTCCAAAGCGCTTTGTCAATATCTGCAATCGTTTTCCTAATTGTCGGAAACGTTTGGCTTTGTCGTAAACCGCCAGGTACTCGTCAGACGTCTCTTCAACATCAGGGGCAATCTTGGAAGTCAAAAGCTTAATCTCAGCAGCTTCGTACCGCATCTGGGGATTGCCTCTTTGCCGTGTGTTTCCAGACCCAAAAGTCACTGCAGTTTCCACTTGCATGCTTTCGCGTGGCTGAGAAGACTGTTGTCCATCCTCAAGAAATTTTATCGCGTAATATCGTTTCAACAGGATGCACGTAGTCCTCTCATTTTCGAGTCGACATATCATGTTGAATGCCATCGAGGCAGTCAAAGAGAAATGGGACGATGAATCAGAGGAGCGCCGCGCTTTCCTAGCGCTTTGAAGTTGACTAGTAAAGTCGGCAAGCGTATCCCAGCTGCCGATTGCCAGATACAAAAACTTGAGTATATGATATGGGCCCTTGAGCGGAGCGGTCTGGGGATATTCCAGATGTCCTAGTAGTTTGGCGCGCTCTGGTTGTGAACATGGACCGATCTTCTGTCGCTCCGCATCTAGCAATGACTCTAGCGCTGCATCGACCCTACCTCTCTCTGTTTGGGCTCGTTTATTCTTCCTCTCCAACGATCCTGTATCCTGTGCTCCTAATGAGTCCCTAGGCTCTCGGCCGGGCAAAGCTCGTTTTGACGTTGCAGTGGTAGGTGCGCTGCTATCAACTTCCCCAGGCGGTATGGATTCTATAACTCTTTCCTGCTCAACCGAGAGAATAGGTTGTACACGCATACCATGTGTTCCAGCTGATAACGAGCAGGTGGTGTTTCCACGGTCATGATTTTGGTTAAAAGAATTCGCAGTGTCATGCTCTGAAAAAGGCTGTTGCTCTATAATGAACTGCCGGGGCGACGATGATTCAGTAACTAGGTCGTCATGTTCTTCTGAGACCAACAGCGGTGAAAACACAGTAAAGTCTTCGTATGTCTCAGGATTGGCTGAACGTTCTCTTATGTCCAAGTCGCTTACTACATTTCCCTCTGGTGTTTCGTGCGTTACTAGTCCCGGTGAAAAGATTGATGCGCTATTCTCAGCGACAAGAGACACATTTTGATCGCCGTTAGCGGCTGTGGATGCATTGAGGAAGCCATCAATTTGGCCCAAGATTCTTGAAACGGTGCTGCATGACTCGTTGACGCTTCTGTTCTGATCTTGACAGTCGCGCCAGACAGCACCGATCACGGCATTCAATGCGAAATTCAGCACTTCCGCGGAAAGCTCTTGCCCGTTCTGTCGAGTACTCCGGACGATACGGGACTCGATATCCAAAACTTTACATGCCGTCGCTACTTTCTTCTTGTCTTTCCACCAATATCTCCGACGATTGATGTCGGCTGTACGCATTATAGTGTGTTCACATGTTCTTTGGAAAGATTGCTTACTTAGACGCGCTTTCTCAACCACAACAGCATATGAGGTTTCGGCCATATCAATAGCTATCTGCCCGATCCGAGCCATTCCCCTGTTTCCGTCACTCGCAATGCTGTCCTTTTCACTTCTATGAGCTGCGACAAAAGCACTCTCAAGGTGCTCGTGGTGTGCGAAATTGTAGCCCAGCTTGCTTTGAATAGAGTCCATGATCATTCACAGTTGTCGAACGGTAGTCAAACTAAAGAAGTACGAGATCAAGTGGCTGTTAAGCTGCTCTTATATCAGTATTCCCTATGTCTTATAGCTTTGTATCCAAGCATACATGCTACACCATCTTTCGTACAATTGCCACAATGGCGCAGCAACGCCAGCCCAATGCTAGACTGCCAAGTAGACAATATGCAATCCATCGCATGATTATCTCTTGTAGCGAAGGAAGATCGGAAGGATTTTCGATGGTTGGCACATACCCAATAAGGGGGGGTTGCGGCACTACTGTCCGTAAGGGGCTGCATCGAGTTGCGTGCGTAGTCATGACTCATTGATGCTGTAACCGATTCCGTGCTCCATCAACACAGAATTTTTCTAGCTCGTCGGTGAAACGATTGCTTTTAAGAGTTCTACCTGCTAGCGTTATTGATGCAGCAGGTGCAGATCGGGAGGTATCGCAGGAAAAGCAGCACAGCGAAGCGTATCGTGAGGCTGAGATGGACGGCTCTAACTAGGGCAACCCAATCGTATTCAAAGAACCTAGATCATACTCTCTGACCGATACATTCTTCGTGAAGCTCTACAAAGCATTTACCCTATATAACACATAGCAAGTAGAATAGTAACTATCGCTGCTAACCTCTGCAATTGCGCCGAATGGCAAATGCGAAAACGGGAGTGAGTAGAGATGATTGCTTTTCCTCACCGTCGGAATGCTACTTGACAAATGAAGCTTTTCGCAGTGCAGCGCTCTGTACTTCCCAGATAGGCTGTCCCAACTCTAACAACTCTGTACCAAATTCTGACAAGACTTGACCTACAATACCGTAGAATCTGGCCTGGTTATCCCTATACTCTGTATCACTTCCAAACGTTGCTATGTACCACTCCTCTTTCCAAGTTGTTACAGACGCTTGGAATAATGGGCTCTGCGTTTGGATTTGCTCAGCAACTACGTAGAACGAGGACCTGATTGCATGCTTTCTTTGCGGTTTGAACAGCTGCAATGACGAAAACTTTCTCAAGGTATACAGTAACAAGACTGTATCCCAAGCTTCGAGCTTATGTAGCAAAATCACAATTTTGCCGCTTTGCTTGACACGCTGAAGCGCCAGTACAAGTTGACTTGTTAGTAGCCGCCATGCCTCCCGTTTCTCGCGATACTCCGCTCTAGAATGCGTTCGCAGAACCTGGCCGTCGCAGAAGACCAGCTCAAAAGCTTCACCATAAAAAGGACGGTCGAACACAAAGTTGGTAGCGTCAGGATGTTCCGCCGGGATATTGGTAACGTCCATTTCGGCCGCCAGCATTGTGATATCGAGGAAGCGGACTCGTATCCTTGGATCACTTTGCCAGTTAAGAAGTATCATCTCATGGCCACCCCGGGATACGGGAAGACTGATTCCGCATACCCTGGCATAGCAGTTTCTTTTGAAGACAGAGGCTGTGAAGCCGCCAGGCGCCATGCAAAGATCAAGGATGGCGGGGTTTGTGGTAAACGGTGATGTTAATGACAGAGCTGAAGTCACCTCGTGAAGCTCGTCGCCAATCTGGCACATCATGTTGTAGAATATGCGTTTTCCAGATTTATCTGCATTATCTGCTCGATGACGTTGTACTTTAAAATGATCATCTCCTTGGGGATTCTCCCATCCCTAGTCGTGCGGTTAGGGCGATAGACAAACAATCCTTTAAGAAAACGTACCCTGCGCCGAAGATTCGTGAGCTCCCTAAATATGGCTGCATGCTTGATGCAGTAGTCTTTGATAGCTGCGTCAGGGCAAGGGGTTGATGGCTCGATCGATAATATTTTGTGATTCAAACTATTAGAAACCTCACGTTGTAGCTGACTGCTAAACATCGCTTCTCTGAAGATTGTTTAGTAACGTTCAGCCCGAGAGTATGGAGGTCGCAGACATCTTTGGCAATGGGGGTTTAACATGACACGCCTTTGATCGCCGTTTTCTCTCAATAACTCACTTGCAGTTTGCATGATCATTCGAAAGAAAACCAGCGCTTAGGTCTGACATGTGTTACTGTACTATTGGAGGTCCAGAAAACCGTAGTTACACAACAGCATTTCACATGCATGCATGGCGTGATCATCGCCAATGTAATACTCACGTGATTCGTGAACATTGGTGACGCCAAGATGCAAACTGGAATACATCAAATTAGTACGTAGATTTTCGGCTTATCTTGCAGTAGCGATGTGACAATAGATGCATGATACATACATATCTTTGTCATTTCTTTATACTGTCACTCAGGGCCGGTAAATGGAGAGACGCAACCATAACATGCTGTACGCCACATGCAAAATGTTCACATCACATGAATCATATCTTAGAATTACAACCGTTCCATGCCAAATAAAAGCTTCTGATCGTCGCCGGGGCTTCTCTTTGAGTGCAGGTCGCACCAGGATATATTTCACAAAAATAATAATTGTTTTATTTGAGGAAAGGTCATTTTATCAAATTCTTGGAAGAACCTAATGGCGACTTCAAAAAGATTGTTATCTAAGATTGGTGCGTTTAGCGTAACAAACTCCATATTTAGTGTGCATAAAACTTTCTGTGATGTTAGCCATTTCCTCAACCTTCCGACCAATGATCGACCATTCACACTTTGCAACAGCAGCTGTATATAAAAAGTTAAAAGCCGTGATAAGTTTTGCCGAATATCCGTTTTCATCGATAGCTGAATTCATTCAGTACATGCAATTGAGAGACGATGTTGAGGTCTCAATATACGCGGGAGCAGCGACCTCCGAATTAAGTCGGCGCTGAACGGAATACTATACCGAACGGACTTGCACTAGTCCTTTGACTCTGGCGCATGGGTACTAGAAATAGTTGACGATATGATCAAATAGATCTGGCACTTCAAACAAACAACAAGCGCACAATCCAGCTGAAAAAGACACTATAATATGACTCTATGAGATGTTGCCATAGTTGATCTTGTAATGTACATGAGTTCAAAATGAAACAAGCTCCAAACACGGGTTGCTCTTATCTGCCTCCAACAGACAGCTTACCAGTGCTACCCGCTCCCCCAAGTCTTTGATAGTATTGGGTAGGACGCTGTACGAGATTTCGTAATCCCTAAGCATAACGAAGAACGCTTCATTCAATGCCTTCCACTCTGCTGTATCTTGATAGGCCAACCTGACCTTGTCTGCGCTTAGCCAATCTGTATTACCAGCCTCGCAAACTATCACTGTGGCCTGTTGCATTCTCAACCTTGACTTTGCCCACTCCTTTGTGCTCGCTAGTGCTTTGAAGGCATCGGCTCCCGTATATTCTTTCGCATATGCTAGCGTATCTAGCGCTGATCGATCTGCAAAGAACCACCGATCCTTCAGTTGTTCTTCGGTTTGGTTCTGCCTTAGTAGAATGTGCGTCTGTAACTGAAGGCCTCGAACGCTATCATATAGGTCTCTTGCTTGAAACCCCTTCTCATGCATTACAACTCGAACGACTTCTTCGATGAAAAACGGCTGTTCGATACCGTGAGATGCTGGATCGCGGTCGGAGTAGAATGCCCTCAATGCGTTGAGAAGGGTTGTCTTCCCACTACACTGAGGTCCTATCAAGTAGAGATTCGATCGTTTTGGAGGCTCGCTTCTATTAGTGAGGGTTCCGAAACTCGTAGACATCGTGATGACAGTATTCTAGCAGAGTGGAATCATTAGCTCAGATTCGCCATTTTATAAAATTCAATCTGCGTAAGAAGCTATAGTATTGATAGTAAGTTTACGTAATTGGCTTATTTAGAAGTGTATGACGTACTGCGCGTCTCGCAGTATCACCCGACCTCCATTCTACCGGCCACTTGTTGGTCGCACGATCTTACCACTGTAGGTCTTGTTTATCTAGCCCACATGTACCAGCTGACCTAGCCCAGTCGTATACTCCTCCACGGTCCCTGAAAGCCTTCTCATCCCAGTATACGCTTTGAAGTGCCTTTTCGACCCCAATGTCAAGGATTGATTCAGATGGCTGACCCCCGTCGCGGTCTAGAAATCTCAAGTACTCGTCGAGAATCAAATACGACTTGGCCATCATTTGGTTGGACTCTGGAACGAGTGATGTCTGGTTCGCATGTCGCCTGCAAAAGCTGTCGTATTCTTCATCGGTGATAGTAAACTTGCGGGCGTCTCGAAGTGTCTTCTCAGTGTCGTTTTCCCCTGCGACAATCAAGACTTGGAAACACTTCCATCGAAAAGGCCGAAGCCGATCAATGTGCTTGTTCATATCTTCATTCCAATTGAGTCGACATACCACAGTGTTGATCTTGAACTTGATGCCGTACTCCTTGCACCAGGAAGCAATCCTGTATAGCTGCGAGATCTGGTCGCCGGATCCACGGCCGATCTGAACGTTGGTAGACTCGTTGAACGAATCACATGAGACCGCCAATATGTCGATTTTGGAACCGCACTGCCGAAAGAAGCTTTCCTTGACAAGACTTCCATTTGTGACAATAGAAACCGACTCGAGTCGTAATTCGTCTTTGCAGAAGACCACCATCTCTGCCAGGAACTTCGGATAAAGGAACGGCTCCCCGCCAGCAAAGTTCAGCTTTCGCATGCCTGATTCCTTGAGCAATAAAAGCCCTTTCTTTGCGCGATCGGAACTTTCCATAAAAGAGGAGGTGGCAGTGTGAAAGCAGAATCCACACGTTTTGTTGCAGCGCCTCGTAAAGTGATAGTTGACAGCTATAGGGCATACGGCGCGATGACTGTTGTAACGCAGATACATGGATATGATACCAAGTAGCAGAAGTCCAAAGTAGATTGAGACGGAGTCCATTGTCGGAGCGTGAACGAAGAACTAAAACGGAGGAAGTAGGTGGAATGCTGAAGATGTTAACTTGCTGCCAGAGAATGCAATGATGCCAATCGATGCTATTTAGCGATGACGTGGGTACAACCCCGCTTTTGAGAGGCATAAATGGAGGGCTGTGAACTCTCGTCGCTACACAGGGCTATCTCACCAGGCTGATATCCCTAGACATTGCCATGGAGGCTACTGAAACAACTATCGTATTCGTCATTGGTAAGTGTGTGAGATTCTAAGTACACGACTAAGGTTTACAGGAGCTCCTGGTTCTGGCAAAGGCACGCTGTGCCGAAGACTTTCTGACGAACATGGATTCTGTCACTTGTCTATTGGAGATACGTTGAGGAGACTTGTCTCGAACTCGATGACGGACCTAGTTACGGCATCTCAGATACAAAGAGGCGAGCTCGTTTCCACAGAGGTGTTGGTCAGTATTCTCCAAGATAGCGTCAAAGACAGTGTATACAGCGGCCGTCACGTGATCCTGATAGATGGTTTGCCGAGGCAGTTAGATCAGGCTATGCCTGTGGAAGAGAAAGTTAGTGTGCCCAACTTCTGATGCTCTCCCTCAGCATACTTACTTGGAAAGATTGGCTCACCAGCATTGGTCCTGTTCTTCAACTCTCGAGAAGAGGTCGCCAGAAATCGCTTTCTCACGCGAAAACTACCTGGAAGAGAGGCAGATGATGCAGTCGTCTTCCAGAAGAGATACGATGAGTTCACCGCGGAGAACTCTAAGATTATAAAGATGTACCAGGAACGAAACCTTCTAATTGAGGTAAAGTTTATCGTGCAGTCCTTATTAATGCTAAGCGGCGGTCAGGTTGATACCAACGGAGAGACGGATATCTCATACACATCCCTATCGAACAGTCTACATGATACCGATTTGGCACAATTTCTCATAAAGACGACAGTGGGTGTATATCAAATCGATACTGGAAAGATACAATGTATGGAATAGGAGGCATGTTTGGTGGTCACGTGACACCTACCAAGAGTTTCCTTTCCATGCAGCTAGGACCGGTTTTCTCAAAAATCAATACCACTAAGTTACCCAGCATTTCATCTACGCTTCAAGTTCTCCTTTTTGAATATTGCAGCCATAGATTCTAGCGTTTTCCATGTTTCGAAAAGCCATATCTCAACCCTTTCTTCTGGAGGTGGAGCGCAAGTTTTGCGGGCTCGCAGTCCCAGATCTCATCCTTCACGTCGGGAACCCACCATTCCAAAGCATCCAGTCACACGGCCAGCGCATTTTCAAAGACACTTACTTCGACCGAGCTGGACTCCTCACCGCAGCAGGTGTGTGGGTCAGGCTACGCGACGGGCAATGGGAGGCCAAAGTGAAAAAGGGTGGCAACTTCCAAAACTCAAGGTTCGAGGAGCTGACTGACCCTCGCGAAATTGGGGTGCAGGTACGCACCATTACGGGACGAGTATGCAGCGAGCGCGAGTTTTACGGTCTCGATCGCATTGCGACCATGTGCACGACAAGAAGAACGTGGCTGGCGGACGAGAGGTTCTCGATCGTGCTAGACGCGATGGACTTTGGGCACGAGGTCGGCGAGGTCGAGCTGCAGTCGGAAGTGCATCTCGCTCATACGGGCCAAGAGCTGGAGGACCACAAGCAGAGGGTAATGCAGCAGATGGACGAAGAGATTGTAGCTTTCATGGAACGTTATCGGTGGGCGTTTGCTGCTGGTGAGCCAATAGGAAAGCTGACAGCATACTTTGAACGCCAGGCCGAAGGCAGGCTGTAGATATGAAGCAAGGCTGCATATTGAGTGACTGTTGATGCGCTAAGCTGTATTCGGTTATTTGCGAACATGACGTGTCGCAACACACGCTTTGCGTTAGCGTTGCAGGGTCTTTTTGTAGATGCAAAGAGACTGGCCGTAGCTCGCGTACATATGTACATGCAAGGATGAGATTTTAGATACTAGTTAGTTGGCTAAGCAGTGAGTTTCTTATTTTCCACTGTTCGAACTTTGCATATTGCTATACATTGCAACGGCTGGTGCCAATCTTCTCACTGCGCTGTGCTCTAGTTTCTTTTATATCCTGCTCAAACATGCACTCCACTAGAGTTTACATCAACTAACAGCGTGTATCTGTTGTCGTATTTGTTGTGATTTCGTTTGTGAGGTTGTGGAATTCAACAGAGGTCATAATTTAACTCGACAAAAGACTCTCCGTCATGCATCTGCTTTGATTAAAGCATTGTAAACTCTGGGCTACTGAATCTAGGGGCTAGGTGTGTAACTTCTATATAGCTATCGCTTCAGTCCTCCCATCGCTTCTCTGAACGTTTCTAACCCTTTCTCCAGCATACTCTTCCTAGACTCCAGATGAAGACGCTGCTGCGTGATCTCAGGAGGCTCAGCAGCAACGAATTCCACCTCTTTCTCTGTCATCTGTGTCACAACCAGAGGGGAAAGGATGATATCAGGGAGGGGTGCAACCAGGTGGCGCTCAATGACAGCCTTGGTGATGGCGTTGACAAAGTACTTGATCTCGTCTTTGTAGAACGCACGCTCAGTATCGAGGGCTTCCTGGCTTGAGAAGACGTCCATGTCCAGCTCTATCGCTTTGTTCATGGCCTCTGTGAGCTTACCAGGGTCAACATGCTTACATAATTTGCCGTCGAGATTGTAAATATTGACTTCTGAGGCTTCTGTGGCTTTCTTCATGATCTCCTGGTGCTTGCATTGACGCATCTTCTGTACAGTGGTGGTGAAGTAGTGGTTATAAGTAGCTGGATGGCGAGCTTTGTCCACGAGAATCTTGTGCAGTTCTGCTTTCGCGTCAGAAAGGGCTTGAGCTAAAGCACCATCTACGTAGAGGGTAGTAAGCCTGTCTTTGAACTCGGATGGAGCGGCATTCTGGAGAACAGCATCGATGAATTCCTTGCAAGCACTCGCAATTGTGCTAACATGCTGAGAGGCGATCTGCTCCCATGGTTGGGACTGCTCCCAGAAAAGCTGTGATATCAGCATTGGCTGAAACGTTCCAGGAAGCTCATGGCCACGGGAACGCTCTAGGGTCTTCTTGACCCATTCGGTGGCTTCTCCGCGTGTGAGTTTTTTGGGCTTAGGAAGGAGCATGAGCTCCGGGCGTTCCTCGATATCATCAAGCTCTTTCTGTGCTCTTATATCCTCTTCAATTTCTTGGTCTTCGTCACCGGGACCGACTCCAAATGCGTATTTGTGACCCCTTAAGCGCATATTATTGGCGAAATTGATGTTGAGATGTTGAGTCACGGCTCGAAAGCGACGGATGTTCTCAGGCGCATCAACAGCTGCGTCCATATTGATTCGACCAAAAAACGACGATTCGTAGTAGCCCTTGGTAGCAGAATTCAGGATATCGCTGATGCGCATGCTGATCTTCATCAGAACCATACGCTGCTCATGACTAGTGTTGCGACTGTCGCCTAATTTTTCAATCTCTGCAATAGTACCTTGAAGCTTGCTGACCATTTCATCCTTCAAAGAAGGGAGCTCCTTGATCAGATGATGGAGTAGCACCTTACTAAGACGCTCGCGCAAAGAGCCAATGCCAACGCACTCACGAGGCAGATCAGCATAACGACCCTTGCTAAAGAACAAGTCCTCGTCTGCATGGCGTTCCTCAAAGGAGAACTTCATCTGATTATCACCACGGTTCTTGAGCATGTGCCAACCCCGCTCTAAGTAAATGTCCTTGTTCTGAGCCAACTCGATCCAGGTTAGCTCGTTGTCGGTGCCTTCACGGAGGAAGTCAGGCTTGGTGATGATGCCAAGGGTACGACGACCCTGCTCATCGATCTTGCGGCAGTGGTCGAGGATGATTTGATTAGCGTAATCATTCTTTGCGCTAACCACTGCCAGAATAATGGTACGAGGATTTCTCATGTACTCCTTAACCAGATTGAGGATCAGCTCTTTGTCGGTCTCGGTTTGTGCTTTGTTGGTAGCATGGATGAGACCTGGAAGATCGACAAGAGTTCTAGCCATTTTCTTTTAGTAAACCTCTAGCATATCGCATGAATGACATACAATTGAGGCCTGGCTGGACCAGTGATCTCAACCGATAGCACATCGCGAGAGAACGCCCTTGAATTGATACCACCTACTACTCCCAAACCCATCGCTTGTGTTGCCTCTTCGATCACATCTGGGAGCTGACTGAAATCTTTCATGGCCTTGCTGAATGACTTGAGCTTGACTTGCTCCGACTTTGGGCGAAGCTTGTCTGGAGTGATCGTGATCGTGCTGGTCGACGACGCAGAACGACGCAGGATGATCTAAAGCTTGTTAGCATGATCCCTGGGGTAATTGCGATGTTACCCACTTCAGTTGCGAATCTAGTGCACAGGTTTTCCTTGCGAGGAAACGGAATCTCAGTGATAGCCTCAAGTACAGAGCTTTTACCGGATGACTGGTCGCCGCAGACTACAAGCTGGGGTAGTTCCACAATGCTACTGAGACCTGTACGTCGCAGCTTGTCTACGATATCCATAACTTTCCGCTGATCCGCAGACTGTAAAGCGTGCAGAGAGCTTGTAGTGACAGAATCCGGGTCGATAGGCACCGGCGTGATTGGCGTATCGACGCCTTCATATTCAGAATCGCTAGACATACCACTTGCCATGTTGGTAGGCGAAATCCTTATGGAGGTGGAGCAGATAACACTAGGTTGTTGAAGTGACCTGGAAACGATAGTAGAACGAGTAGCAGGGTTAACCAGATATGAATGCAAAGGGTTTGCTGTTGTGAAGCCGGAAGAAACAGACAAGCAGGCATTGGGGGCGGAGGTAAACCTTGGCCTCTTATAATCGCCCGAAAATCCAGATGAAACTAATGAGACTCTGAGTTACTCTGATTGACCCACTATCTGCCTTAAAAAGAAAAGAAAGTCGGCCAGTAACATCCCATACCAACGATTGGACAGAAGGCTTAAGAAACATGGCCATCTTGCGGGACGGATCCCGTCATACCTGCTTCGCAGTTCTTGCATTCTTCTCGATCCATATAGTTATCTGCTGGTTTGCATAATATGCATGACCATGTTTCAGTATCTCGCATCCCTGTGATGAGCTGGATTATGGATCACGGGAGGATAATTTATGGGATTGGATGATGCGAGCTAGGTCACCAGATAAACCGAGCAGAACGATCATCCATTCACCACCGCACCATCATATTGGGCCATGTGTATTGACCTGCTGTGTGGTCTCCTATCAGTGGCGGTTGCGCAGGGAATTTGAGGGAATGGGGCTGCAGTAGAAAGCCGGGTAACTAGTTATGTATGCTGATACAATCTGACTAGCCGTGGTCGCTGTTTGATAGCCTTGGGATTTGCCAAAGGACGAACCTCACCCGCTCGTAACGGAGATTTCTTGAGGGCTAGTAATATGTATGTATGTAAAGGGTGAACCATTTATTGCAAGTCACATCCTCCTTTGCATCGTGCATGCAACTTTGAGTGTTTTAGAGAACGCTAGTCTTATCGCTTACATACTTAGGGCGCCTTTTGAGCATACTCTACCCCAGATGGTTAGGCCGACGTACTTTCTTGCATTCTGCACAAGCATCTGAGCCACCAGAATCGGCAGATCCTTCGATTCAGTCTAGGAATTGGGCACTTACTAGCTTCTCTACGAACTGTGAGCTGACTCTGGCATCTTTCCCCACCCTCTGTGAATGCGAAGTTACTGCTGAGCACTTGGCGATATATACCCCCAAAAGTCAGGTAAACTTACCTTTTACGTGACAAAGAGCCTGGTCCTCATTAGATAACCTTCTCAAAGTGTGTGGATACAGGCATCTTCCATTAACTCCGTAGCTGCTTCCCATCCCATAGTAACAATGGAAGAGACAGAAATTGTTCCACGCGCCAGGAAACTGAAAGTGTATATCTTCTCAATATTGCGCTATCGAGACGCTTCTCAGATACTGAAATCTGCCTTCCATGTACGTCGATACTTCACTTGATAATGTACGAGGGGTAAAACAAGCCACCTGTCTGTAAAGTATCGGGGTAACGGCAAGTATGGGCTGTGAGTGGCCGCAACTTGCGCTAGAGCTCAGGTCTGCGGGGGAAGGCTGAAGTGCTCAATTTCTTTTTTTTCTTTTCTTGCAGCAGCTCTCGGTACCCAGTCCGGGCGCATACATGCGTGACATGGAGGCACCGATGCGGGTACAGCAATAGCACACTACCCTGCAAGCACAATGTTGCCTTCATATCATACTTGAAAAAGCACCTTCTTTTCCAGATACGATGGCGGGAAGGCTGGAATATAACCCGTCCACATGCAGAGTGCTGTTCAGTGTCGTATATCGAAATCTGCTACGCAACCCTGATTCGATACGTATACAATTCGTTCAGAAAAGCTGAGATTCTCTTGCAATGTCACTTATGTACATAGATGAGGGGCAAGGTGCTGTGAACAGAATAGTTTGCAAGTAGGCTGCTAAGCAGAATTTACTATTGCCTTAGTCAACTATTCGGTTAAAAACAATGAGCTATAAGGGCTTGTTGCCTATTGCTGTATACTGCGCCGTGCTGTGGTCTGCTTAGTTGCTCGGTAGTAGTCATCGCCGAGCGCGCGGTTGCGGCGTGGTTGTAAGGATTGCGGGGCTGCGTTCTAAATTGCATCCTTCGTTCTGCTTACTGGCTGTAAGCGTAATCAAGAGTGTCAGCATTCTATGGTCGTGACACAGCAGTATGTACAGCACTACGAAGGGGGTGACGGTGGTGAAAGAGGGGGAAGATCGTCTTGCTACAGGGGTGGACGATAAGCAGCCTACAGTACGTAGCCTGCTGTATTATTGTGTCCGCCGCTTTCCTGTTCTACAACGAGCGGGCTAGACGTCAACGAATGCATGCCTTTAATTGCAATGGTGCACACTTTGAGGCCTATCATGCACATCAGGACACCACACGACGATCGGCTAAATCGGGTGTCGAGTCTGGTGATTTGGTGGCAGTTCGGTTTCAGTTCAAGCCCGTGGCTCTTGGCTCTAATAACAGCGCGAGCAGCGGCAAGCGATCCTGCGCTATCAGCGGAGGCTATGGCTCGATGATTCCCAAACCTTGCTTCGCAGCAGTATAAGTACAGTATTGGCCATTACATATGTACACAACTAGCAGGCGATTATGGGAGAAGGAAGCTACAGCCACCCTCCAAGATGGCTCACGGGAGGGGATTGTCCTTTTAGTTTGCGTGTGCGCTGACGCTAGGCCTTATCTACTGCTAGGTTAGCAAGCTTATCTGTATTCGACTATATGCGAGCATGAGCTCTCGCAATACCCATATTCAGTTAGCATCGCTATCCTCGATAGATAGAAGCTCCTTTTGCGTTAGTTATAAGGTACGGGTATGTACATAAACGCATCACGTTCTGGTTCATATGTAACTACGGTTATTACTCAGTGGGCAACCAGGTGACTATACATGGTACTCCTAGGCTTACAAGAACACCAAACGTATGGCCCTTCGGAATCTATGTAGGTGCAATTTCGCTACCTTGGTCACCGGCATATAATCATAGTTAGTGAAAAGTTCTCATTATTAAGTTGGCGCAGTGTTAGTACGGGCGGCGCGGGTCTGAATCTGGCTGCGGTAACTCGACTTATTAACAGAAACTGCAGAAAAGTCGACAGGCTTAGCGCATGAGAAGAGTGTGCAGGCAGATGCAACAGGCGAATGTTTCGAGTGCTCGTAGCAAGCCCACTCGAACTCTCGAACAACGTGTGATTCATGGCCATCGAGTAGGAACAGTCGATTACGGGGCAGCAATTGTAGTAGTAGTTTCCGGTATAAAGACGCGATTTGGCTACTTGTTGTACTTAACGCTAAGATCCTCTTGTACGCGCTGTAATTTATATTGCGCCTTAGTATTATAATCATGGTTGTTGATGGCGTACTGCCAGCGCATAACATTACATATTGTTATAACGCCACTGGCTGCGCGCTTAAGGTATTTCTTGCCCTGATTTCGTATTGTAGGCCCTATACGCTTCCATTTATTAGCAATGGTTGTTACCTCACGAAGTGATCTTGCAGCAAGCTCTTGTTGTAAGCGGGCGACGTCATTAACCTGGCGGCGCTGTATCATTGAGCGCGCGTCTTGCGAGTAGATAGGTCCACCACCTGCTTCAAGAGCACGGCGTTTACGACGACGGCGCTCGCCTTTGGCAAGTTGCGCTGCCTCTGTATGGTGTAGCTCGCGCTGTAAGCCCTCTGCGATGCGCGCAATTGCTGAGACACCACGTTGGTGTTTAATAACGCTAGCAGCGACGTCGCGTGGGAGGTGCTCACGAAGCATAGTGTAGACGAAGGGCTCTTGCGCTTGAATCTGGCGGATGGTTTTTGGTGTAACCCATGCAGCGTCGCCAGGTCGTGGGTTCTCTGGCTCTGGCGTTGTGTCCCAGTCAAGCTCATCGCGCTCAATAGCTCACCCTGTAGCGCTATCCGAACTTGTGTGAAGCGCTGTAGCGGTAGTAGGCATGATGGAGATGAGCCTAAAGACGGCGAAGAGCTTTATATGCACGGTGTCGTCTGTCGCAATTGAACTGGTGGTGGTGTAGCGCGCTCGTACTCGCTGTCCGTGTCGAGTAGTTGCAACTGGTTAAATACAAGCTCTGGCTTCCACGGAGCAAGACCAGTTCGCCGCCAGCCGCTCTGTATAGTGGTACACGTAAAGGTAAGACGCCGGATCTCTGCAAGAGTCGCTGGAAAGTCTGCCTTGCTAATATCTCTTGAGCCAGTGCGAGATGCCCACTCTAAGCAGCGGCCGTGGTACCACTTGAGTGGTTAAAAGCAGCCAACGTCAAGCAGTTGGAGAAGGTGCGTAGTGTGCGGTGGCAGCGCAAAGAGCTGTATATACTGCTGCTCAGCGTATTGAATGAACTCTCTAGTTAAGTGAGAGCCGTGCCCGTCTACTAATAGTAATCGCCACGCGCCAGTAGACCGCTGCTTCGTTCGGCGATCAAAGCGCTTTAACCAGGCGAGCGCAAGCTGATCGTTGCTATAGCCATTCCCTGAGATTGCAATAAGGTAGTTATCAGGCAGATCAACTACCCACTGCTCCACAATTGTTCCTGCTTTAATAATAACCATTGGCTCAATTGCAAAGCCAGTAGAACAGACGCATTCAATAAGGGTATTAAGCTCGCGGTTATTGCCGTCCGCCAGCACTGTAAACATACTGGCTGCTTGCAACGCCAATCCGACAACCAGTCTCATCCATATTGTACATGTCGTTAGGTTGTACGCCAAATTGCTCTACAGTAGCTTGAAGCTGCTCGAACCACTGGCGCAACGCGTCAGGCTGTTGCGTCAGCATACGCTGTACTTCCATCGGCTTACTCCTAACGCGGCGGTACTTTTTATGCCTCTGTAGCCAGCGTCGCGCCCAGTTATGATCTAGTGGCGTCGGTGATTCGTCTGGTCCTATGTACGACTCTTGAAGCAACGCGTAGGCTTGTTGCGCGATCATGCGGTGATGTATACCAAAGCCGATAGCATTGATTGCGTCAAGGTAGCGCTCAAGAGCAAGATCTTGGGCGTTATCCAGCCGGTAACTGGTTGGCTTTTTATCGCTGCGCGTAGGCGCGTTCTTGTAGGCGCGGAGGAGACGTTTATAGCCTAAGTTGTGGGTTTTTGCATAAGAGCTGATGTTTGGCTTGAGGTGACTATGAAGCTTTGCCGCGTGCTCTTTGTATAACGTCACCTCTTTTCTATACTTTGAAGCTGAAGAATTGCTCTTTGGCATATTGCGAAACTTTCTGCTAAAATAGATTCTGATTATCTAATGTTGTGGTAGAGTTGGTACTAGTTATGTTGTATCTAAGTGATGCCCTTGGGGTGGGAGGCCCGTGCAACGCGCGGGCAATTTCTTGAAATTTTCGGAGCGAACCATTGGGCCCGAGTAATTGGCTTGGCTTCGGTTTCGGTTACTAGTGTGTGGACCGAACCCTGGTTCGACGCGTTGCGTGCTGGCAAACGCTATGACACCCACTTTTGAACCACCGACGAACGCATTCTTCCCAAGTCGCTGTCACAGAAGCCGCGCAATTGAAATTCATGAGCTTCTTCGATCGGCCCTATAATGGGCAGCCAGCCAGCCCTATTAAGCGATCACCCCACGGAGGCGACGTGCGTGCGACCGTATGTGCGATCGAAGAGCCTCACGAATGTGCAGTGCCTTGTATAGTAGGCAAGGGGGGGAAGAAATTCTACGCGATATGGGGTGGCTCAAACCCAGGCATCCATGAGACTATTTGGGATGTCGCGAGGAATTGGATAGACGGACAGAATGTGAAGCACAAATCCTATCTATCTTCAGCCAAGGCGTTGGAGTTCTATCAAAAGCAGAAGATGTTGTTCCCCAATCTAGCACCAAGATTAGAACAGCCTCACGCTGCTCCGCAAGCCTCTCGGAGGGACCCTGATGATCGTACAGTGCAGCCTCAGCGACCTACAACACTAGAGCCGAAGATCGACAACGACCACGATGCGTTCTTATCGCTTCCCACTCCACAACGCGAAGTATCAGAACGCGAAGACTGTGCGTCTTTATCGCGCCCTATCCTGCCATTCCAAGATGATCTTGCAGAACTCCCGTTGTCTTCCGAACAACGCAGGCTCGTCAATCTCATAGTACAAGGGAAGAACGTGTTCTATACAGGTCCGGCAGGTGTCGGAAAGTCAAGGGTTTTGAAAGCTTTCAGACAACGTCTGTCTACCATGGGCAAAAAAGTGAACGTTGTTGCACCGACTGGGCGGGCTGCTCTAGACATCAATGGCTCAACAACATGGTCATATGCCGGCTGGACCCCAGAGCACATGAAGAGGCCGCTAGACATGCTTCAGCGCCAGGCTTGGCAGACAAAGACCAAGAAACGTTTGCAGAACACAGACGTTCTCGTCATCGACGAAGTCAGCATGGTAGAAAACTTCCATCTGGAGAGGCTGAGTGCCATCATGAAATCAGTGCGACAGAATAGAGAAGCCTTTGGAGGAGTGCAGGTGGTGGTTACTGGCGACTTTTGTCAGCTTCCTCCTGTCAAGCCATTCCAGTTTTGCATTGATTGTGGAAAAGCCCTGACTGAAAAGGCCAGAAAATCAGCATACGAATGCGCCGTATGCAGGAAGGTTTATAACGATGAAGACAAATGGGCTTTCCAGAGCAATGCATGGAAGGTGAGCCTGTCGAAGGCAGCGAAACATCAGAAATTCCAAGTTCCACTGTGGGCCAAATTGCTCCTAAGCAGATCATGCGCACAACAATGCTGCTTCTAATGCCGATTCTGTCTCCGTGGAGCTTCTTGATCTGGGCCTATGCTAACAATGAGCTAGGAGGCAAACTTTGAACACGTCAACTTGGAAACTCTCTTCCGGCAACGCGACCGAGACTTCATCAAGATATTGCAAAAGCTACGTATAGGAATGCCATTGCTTGCACACGAGAGGGAGCTCTTATGTCAAGACAAACCACCCATCGACAACGCCGTTAGACTTTATCCGCAAAAGAAAGATGTCAAGAGGATAAACGACGCAGAGTACACAAAGCTGAGAGCTATACCACACCCATACCACTCTAAAGATCATCTTCAGCTGCAGCAACACCATCGTCCCGAGCTTGAGTTCTATGCCAATAGAGCAGCAGATGGCACTCTGATCAAATTGGTACGTTATTGTCTCTCTGTGATGCATCAAAGAGTTAATACACTCTCAGGCAGATCATCGCTATGAACCACATCTCGAGCTGAAAGAAGGTATGCTCGTAGTGTTGTTGGCCAACATTAGCATATCTGAAGGGTTGGTGAATGGCGCGCAAGGCACAATCGTCGGGTTTCAGGAGTATTGGGATCCTGCCGAGGAGCAGAAATCCGAAGGGCAGATCATCTCTGGTATATCGTTCTTCGCTGCGCTTGTTCGTCTATACTCACATCCTCTAGATATTGAAGTATCGCTCGGAGGAGATTATACGTACTACCGTGCGCAACGCATTTTCGAATTCATGAGGAATGCACCCCTTAAGCAATGGCCAATTGTGAGATTCAGTCACAAAGGCCAAGCCAAAGAGCTTCCCATAATGGCCAGCTGCTACCCGACAGAGCTTGGTGATGAGCCTCCCTCTAATCCTCGCTACAGTTTATTAAGTCGGACACAAATCCCACTAATGGCTGCGTGGGCCATGACCATCCATAAGAGCCAAGGCATGACTCTCGAAAAGGTGGAAGTCGACCTGAGCAAAAATTTCGAAGAGGGGATGGCGTATGTCGCGTTAAGTAGAGCAACGACTCTGGAGGGACTCAGGGTCATCTCTTTCCCCGAAAACGCGGAGATGGGGTGTAATCAAGAAGTCAGGGAGTTCCTACAAGAGAAATTCCACACATGAAGATAGAATGTATGGGCAGGGTTAGAAAGTATAGAGATGACGTGTGCGAGTTAAAGATATTCTGCATTTGATTTACATCCGCAATCCGACCCGAACTCATTCCATTTCTTTTCATGTTGATTCGCTTACTAGGGGTTTGCAGCCCGTGCGCTTGCCTCATTTATTATTTCCTACCAAGGTTAACTGGTTACTGATTTTCATACATTAGTGATCCAGCACTACGCATTGACGCCCATACACGCTGTAATTGTTCGTGTATTGGTTTATAAGCTTGGAAATGTCGCTTCTTTTTCATGATTGGCATGCCCTTCATCATTGAAGATTCAAACTTAAGCCGGCTCAACTCAGCTGCAAGCTTATTTTGAACTATCTTTCGTGCCGAATGGGAATAAATAACTCCCATTGAAGATTTAAGAATCGTACGGGTGCGCTGTTGCCGTGATTGTGTGACTGAAGTCATGGTGCGTAGAGCTAGTTCGCCAATCGCTTGGTCTCCAGCAACAGATATATTATACGCTCCAAACAGCGTACGTTTTACGTTTTCGCTAAGCCTCTCATTCTCTAGGCAAAAGTCAATATTGTGCTTAAGCGTCCGGATTGTTAGAGGCGTATTTAGCTCTGGTGGTGGTGGTGTTCCATCTGTAGTAACGTTGCTACTACTATCACTACTATTACTGCCAGCATCTTGGCAATCAGCGTCCCAATCAGCAAAATCTCTCCGTATATTATTCTTGACGCGCTTAACATCCAATGGATATAATCTTGAGTCTCGCCAGCCTTTCTGTATCGTACGGGGCTTGAATGTATAGGCGCGGATTGACTTGATAGCAGCCAAGGACTTAACCTTATTGAAAGCTTTACAGCCTGTTCTGGTTGCATGATCAACAGCCTGCGCGTGCCAGTGCTTATACGGCTGGAAACAACCTACATTAAGCGGCTAGAGAAAGTGAGATGTATGTGGAGGTAGGCGATAGGCAATAACGTTGTGGTCCTTAAGGACTTCTAGAAGCTCTTGGGTGCAGTTTGAATCAAATCCATCGAACAAAAGCAGCCGATATACCCCTTGAATATGCTTCTGGCTCTGCTGTACGAAATGCTTTACCCACTCATAACTCAATTGATCGTTTGTATAGCCACTATCACTATGCGCGATTAGATAGTTATCGGGTAAATCAGTGAAATAGCGCTCAAGGAGCGCGTCGCCTTCAATGATAATCATTGGTGGGATAGCGTAGCCTGCAGCGTTGACGCACTCAGTTACAGTCAATGATGTACGATCATCAGGCGTTGGTAAATAGACACGGCGGCGAGGCTCAAAAGTAACAACCCACTGGTCTTTTCCGATCCCAATGCGAAAGCCAGTCTCGTCAAAGTTCCAGATATCTGATGGTAGGATGCCATGCGTCTGAATCAGGCTTGTGAAGGTGTCAAACCACTCTATAATAGAGTCTGAGTCATGCGCAAGTGCGCGATTGAGATTAAGAGATCTCTGTCGCTGTACGTGAAGCTCAGGTTGCCGTTTAAGCCATTGTTTTGCCCATCGCGAGCTTGCAGTTGGTGGAGGACCAGGACCATCACGAGCTTGTTGAAGATGATAATTGGCACACGATACAATCATAGGCAGTCGTACACAAACCCCAAGTTCATCAAGGCGTGCGACGTAATCGTATAACACTTGGTCTTGCGCCTTAGCAAGCTTATACGTATCAGAGGGATGCTCAGAGCGTGTTGGGCGGCCTTTTGATCGGGCGAGTAACTAATCGCTGGTATGGAACACCGTATTCACGCGCAAGCTGCTTAAAATTAGGCTTTGGGATATCTTTGATAGACTCCAAGATCTCTTCAATCCGTTCATTAACTGAGATTTGTAATTGGGCCATTGTGGGGGATACAAGAATAGATTTGAGTGATAGAGTTGCAAAAAAATATCGTTGGGGCGGTAATATCGCTGGGAGCGTCGGCACTCGCCTGCGGCGAGTGTCAGCGCAGCTGACTTAGCTTAATAAGCTAAGCCTTGGCACGAATATCAAGACCGTGCTCTATTGATGACAATGCAAGGGTAAAATGTTCGCATAATATATCTCATCTTTTAACCATTTCGGGTTAGCGTGAGCATGATGCTCAACCCCAGTCTCGACTTTATCAATATCCAAAAGCGACCGTGCTTGACAACAAAAGCTGGAAACTTTTCTCACGTGTACCCAAGTTGTTATCTACGACAGCATACGTAGTCTGCATCATGTTCGACGTCGTAGTTATTGGAGTACCTAATCGTCAAGATTGTGAATGCCGGCGGTTTCACCATGTGGAGAAGGAGACGCTGAAAAGCTTCCCGTAGCGGCGAGAGGCCTGTAATCGTGTCAAGTTGATGACATAACACCGTGATGTGTGTTGTTATATCACACACCGCGCGAAATCAATTTGAACCCATAACATGTCTTGCGAGATTGCTTATCGAATTGTTGATCTAGCCCTATCTCGGGTAAGCTGCACTTCTTTTCCAAACAAGTACATTTGAATCAACTTACAGTAATTAATTAGTTAGCTTACGCGGGTAGTAGATTTGCAGACACAAGTCAGAGCTACGAAAAGAGCCCGTATACTAATATATGATGCTTTGGCTTGAGTAGTGCTTCTGAATCCTATCCCACACCTTGTACGAAGCCTAGCCGTGAACTTTTGGCGTTTGGTGTTGTCTAAACGATAACCTATTGCGACAAGGCAGGCGGAAAGATTATATGGAGGAGGCTTTGAGCGAGTTAGCAAGCAACACTTAGGTTCTCTCCATAAACCTGCCCAGGGAAAGTCAACAACAAAGAGGAATACTACACACATCCAGATATTACTGCCCCAAAAACGCCGAGATCCTTTCCAAAGGATCTAATATCGACAACATGGGGCCCTGCCCTCTAATGAGTGTACCCCAATCCTCTACCACACCGATTACGCGAGTGACATCGGAGAGCGCTAAATCTTCATACGGGAAAATCGAGCAAGACACTTTCACTACCGCGAGAATGGCAAAACAGCTCCGTAGGTCGGCCAGATTAGTCGTCCTGGGCAAGACAACAGTCGCGAGCGATGAGCAAGTGCGAGAGATGCGCGCTGATCGTGACGAAGAGGGGACAGCGTCAGTCGAAAAGGGCCAAGGAAAATTCAGTTGCAAACGAAAAACCAAGGCAGCTGAAACGGCAATGGCACTGATTACACCAACAAAAGAGGTTTTGATAGAAACGGTGATTCCCTCAGACACAGACGAATATTCGATTGGCGCTTCGACGCTTATGGACCGTATGCCTTGGTTGTTCCAGCTAGAGCCAGGACCAACCTGGGTAGCCCCTATGGCTAGAATGTACTAATCTCTTAAGACGACGAATGACAAGAGCAATTTATGTTTAGTCAAGACTTGGGCGCACACACACTTTACAAGACGAACAAACCGAGTACCTTTATTTGAATTTGCTGCAAATTGCAGAAGCGTGCACAAGCCAGTCGAGTCCCTTTTTTTAAAAAACAAACAAACAAACAAACTGTGGAGTTGATTGAGTTGTTCTTAACGTGCTTAAATGTGGATGCAATTAAACCTAAACGTGCATTAGCTATAGTTAACTAGTTAACTATGTTAATTGTGTAGAGCCATTTAAGCTGGTTATCGCAATAGAATTAGGTAAGTAGTTAGTAGCTATTTAACACTGACTCCAGCAGAATTATGTGACGGTCATACTGGCGCCTAGCCAATAATAGACGACTCCGCTTCTTGTGATACTGACGTGAACATGTCTTATCTCTTGAGCCGCCCAAACTGTTCGGTATCATTCCGGCTATTCTCTTGGTCCTCGCACAAGTTGACGATCCTTAATTTCTGCTCCTCACCTCTTCTAGACCACTTCAAGTTAAGTGGCTTTACCCCAATTTGCATGAGCGTTTTCCGACGTTGCCCATGTTTATCGTGTCAGTACCTGCTTTAGAACTGAACCACGATACTGTGGCATTCAAATAAGCGGCTAGTGAACGGAGCATAACTACCCCGATCTCTAGTCTTTCTATCCCAATTGAACTTGATGGTGAGGTTGACAATAGTGATGCCCTTTCAATCCAGCATCCATACAGACGGAAATATCACAAAAAGATTGCACGTTCGCACAGGTATGCTGATGTACATACCAGTAAGGGTAACTCGTTATCTATCTGAATTACTTTCCTCCATTAGGAGGGCTGCAGCTCAGGACAGACTCTAGACTATGAGTTCTATTACAAGAAAGACAGGAGAACAAATTATTCAGCCTAGCTGCGTATGTGTGTCGTTTAGAAGTCACCCCACCCCGCCCCCCGCAATTCGGGCAAGTCTTTCCATAACCGAGTCCATTTCGGGATGTCACATACGCGCACTCTTCCAGTCTCGCATGGGCATACATCAACCTTTTCAAGGAGGGAAGTGTCATCGTCAATAAGATCGCTGTTGATAACAAATGTTCTTTTCTTTTCAATGTTCAATATGTGCGCCCAGACACTCACTTATGAACCACGGCACCCAAACCTCTTTCACCCACATCCCCACTGCACGTAGGCCTGCAAGGACTTGGTAGCATCCGTCCAGCGTTGCACAGTCCCCGAATGCTGTCTCGCCGCCTGCGATAGTGATACCTTCCGTGATCGTGCCATCGATAGGGAAGAACAAACTGTACCGTCCGCCAACTGCCATAATCAGTGGTAACGGCATAGAAACTACGTCGCGTTTGGTGGGTCGTAGCAAGGTGCGCAGGCGGTTGAAATGTGTCGCTGCCCAAAGCGAAAGTTGTGCTAGTGCGGTTGATTCGCTGCCGTTTGGGGTTTTTGTTTCGATGGAAACCGCGATGGGGTCTTGTCTCAAGCTTTGTACGCTCGCGCTCGTGTGGTTGATACTATCAATCTCGTTGCGTGAATCCGCAAGCACCTGCTGGACAAGATGTGATGGGATCAAACTCTCGTCGCAGACCAACGCGTAATCGACTAGCTTAGATTCCGTGTTACTGAACCCGGTCTTTGGGACAAGGTGTGGATTTGGTCGGGCTGATGTAATGTTCTGTTGTTGAATACCCGGCAGGTGCATGCACACCTGGCGCAGCATCATGAAGTGCACGTCGCTATTCCAGCGCGGCTCGGCAGCATCCGAATCCTGCAACTTGTGAGTCTTATCTCTTATCTCTTCCATGATCTCCAGCTCCATCAAGATCTTCCCGTTTGACGGCAGCGCGCTACGTGTTTGGCTCCACCACCAATCCTCTGCTTCCACACGTCCCTCAACATCAGACCTGATCTCATGCGGTATCACACCCTTTCCCCTTCTTATGTTTTCCACTTCGCGCACTAGCTGTTGTATTGTGTCTGGATAGTTCTTCTCTTCCAAATGCATCCTCTTTACCCTGCGATCCAGCAAGCTGAGATCCACCATGCTCTTTACTGGGCTCTTGGACCTGCTCATCGCTCTCCTACTCGAGCTGGATGTGACTGTCGTCTCGGTAATGACGCTCTCAGTATCTACTGGCGTATGGAAAGACCGGGAGCTCTGTGATTGAGTATCGGCGGATATCCAGCGGTGTGCGGATGTGGTAGACGGTAGACTGGTGAGGCCAGGTTGCTTGAGCATCCGTAGCTCTGAGGGAAGATGTTTTGCAGTGCAATTGTTGCCTATGTCTTCCATGTTTTGCTCTCCCTCACTTCCTTCCGCGATATGCAACGCCGCAACGTTTACCTCTGCCGACACAATCTTGTCGCTAATAGACGGTTGACGACTCTTCGATCTCGTTACCCGCGCATTGAGTTTTTTGTTGTCTTGTATCATTTTTGTCTGTATCCTAGCGGCCGAACACGATTTTGCTGTGTGGTAGGTAGCTCGCAGATATTGCAGCGCATCGTCGGCGCGGCCTTTCTCCGACCGGTTGTGCGCCGCGAAGACGGCCTCCAACCAGTTGTGGATGCTGCGCGAGTCTGGATAACACGATAAGTCTGATTGTTGTGAAGGAACATCAGAGTATGAAGATTGCGTGCCGCGCAAGGTGTGAGTATTCATTGCGGATGTATGTGTGATGATACACTGCACGCGGATAGGGAGTGTGGAGCTGTTAGTGGTTGACAAGGGTTGGGCTAATACGCTGGTTGTCGGGGCAGCGAGCGACTCGCTCGGCACCCGAGCCACCCGAACACAAACAGGGTTCTAGAAAGATATGGTTGTACAGCCACGCACCAGAGCAATAACTGCATCATTTCCTGGTGTATTATTATACAAATGTATGCAAGCCTTCCTATCTATTCACAATATTTTTTAGATAGAGGCAGCTACAGGCTGACTTCGAAATTCACCAATACGGCAACGTTTTTTTGGATTATTTGTAGCTTTTTGTGAAATTTTTCGTCTAAGTTACCCAACTGTTTGATGTGCATCTGTATGCATGACTGCTCGGAAAGTTATGGTGTCGCTAGACAAGCCTGGAAACGACCATTTTCAATATGGTATCCGCACATCCTGTACCCGAACTCTTCTTGATTTACTATAGTAGGTCACTTGAAGGAAGTCGAGTTTCGTGCAGCACTACCGTTTGCTAAATTTGCATACTTGATTGCCCTTTCCAAGCTCTCGAGACAATCCAAAGTGAAGATTATCGCACGGCGCTTGAAAGCATACCTAATCAAGGTCCATCGCAGCCTTTTGTAAAATCTCGTCCGTGGCAATGTAGGCCTTTTTGCGGAGCCGCGACGCTGATGGTGAGTGTGAAGACGTGTAAAACTTCCATGGCCGCCGATTGCAAGACTTTTGCGTCTCTTAGACATGGAGAAGGATATAACTACATGTTTGCAGTCAGTGACTGGAGGGAGGATTGCTGTGAAGCTTGGGCAAATTGCCAACGTTGCATTTATAAAGCGCCACTGCTCATTCACCAACCAGCAGAAGAAAGATTTTGGTGGCTAGATGCAATGGATGCTCACGGATACAAAGCAAATAGAATGGTGCCAAGGACTGTATGCAAGCGAAGGCGAGTAAGAAATGGAATAGGTCACGCGGTACATGCTTTGCGCAGTACGCTTAGTAACGCGGCAGATGCAAATCACTATCAGAACAAAGACCTAACTATGGATATAAGTGTTAACCCTGATATTAGACTCGCATTGAGCGGCATATATGACAGACTCGTATTGAGCTTTTCGGTATCTTGAATGCCAGGAACTTTGCCGACAGATTGCATATCTATTTTCTGGTGATTTTACTACTAACTACTGTGGATAGTGTCATGCTGGGATTGACTAACAGCTCTCAATTTATTCACCAGAACCTCGAACGGGAAAGGCATATGAGCATCGCCCAACAGGCTTTCGAAAAACAGGGCAAGGGAAATGGTCCAGCTTTCAAGAGGAAAGTCTAAGTGCGATCTCGGCCCAAAATTACGATATATAGCCACACGATCTTCAAAGTTCGCTTGGACCGCTAGTTCTCGAAGAGGATCCTCAGGAGGCGACTGTGCGATACCGGGAGCCGCCGTGGGCCTTTTGATAAAATGTGCATATCATGTGACTGCGGAGTGGTTGGAAGGATCGCGGTGTAGCGTTTCAAGCTTGCTTGCTGCCCATGAGCGCAATCAAAAGCGTAAGCATCCTGTAACCACGACACAATAATGCAATCCCGCAAAAGAGTGGTGAAGGTAAAAGAGGATAAACATTGACTTACTACATATAGTTAATCCAGCATGTTGGAGAAGCTATAGATTGTATGTCCGACAGCTACCACTGGTAAGCTTCTGGGCTGCACTCGAGGTAAGACCCCGTACTATCTCTCGTGTAGGTGGTAAGCGTCGTTCTGTGAGTTTTTTTGATACGCCATGCAAGCTCTAGCTGTTGTTCTGGACTGAGTTTTTGTTCGTCGATTGCTTGGGCCTCCCTTGCACATAAATACCTCGATGTTTTTGAGTCAATGTAGATCGCTGTACATCATAGCGATCAGCACTTTCCTGGCGCGTAAAATATTCTCGTAGTTCCAGCGATTCCATTGCTATAAGCATATTGTTAATAGCTCCCATGGTGGTGGAGTTACGACACGTCGAAGTTTCGTGTTCTGGTGTTCCGCGTGCGTTGCGCGAATCCAGGCGTTGCGTGTACCAGGACTCACCACATACGTACTCCACAGCGATACTTGTGATAAAAATATTATATAGGCATGGTGTCTCACTCCACCAAGGGAAATTGACGGTGATAGCTATCGAGTGAGGGTCTATAACCTCAAGCTGTAGCACTGTTTTGGTGTTCAGGGCGGCCGCTTTCGCCGTCACGCACGACACACAATGGCAGTCTTGGCAGCCGCACCGCTGCAGAGTCCAAACGACCAACTGCTCAACACAATGATGACAGTTCCTTAACTCCACTACGTCACGCGACGTGTCGCCATATTTTCGCTACAGCTCTTTCCTGTGCGATATCGTTACTTCACGCTGCTCTCCAGTTTTGCAGATCTTCCTCTGACACCAACCGGTAGAAAGCTCTTTATACTAGCGTCCTACCAGGTCACGCATTTGAATCCCAGCCAGATGCACAGAACGTACGCATTGAAAGCAGAAACGATACCGGGAAACATGTAAAGCAGCCATTCAAACAATAGGGTCGGTTTCAAGAAGTCTGTTCAACTTACACGACTACCTAATGTCGTAGTATTGCGAAATGGTCCCAAAGCAAACACCGAACAAGCAAAAACGGACCTCGAACACTTTCGCCCGAAACAAGCGACGTCGAACAACACACCTCGCCTACACCAACGCATCTGAATCCTATAGAGAAAATGGGCCTACTAGTGAGAAGTTTTGGGCGGCGAGAAGGATCTTGAAGGATAATGGGTCTCGTTATTTAGTTGAATGGGAGGGCATCGACCCAGCGACGGGACGTCTATACGAGCCGACATGGGAACCGCACGACTTCGTTACTCCAGCCCTAGAAGCAGAGTGGAAGGAGATGATTGCTGCTCGAAGCACCCTTACCGGACATACTCACAGTGAAGCCCAATCGTTTGGAGAAGCCGATAATCGAATACAATCCTTGGGCGGGTCGCGGGGACTGGTGACGGCTGGGCAACCTCCAATGAAGAGGTTACCTCAATGTCAAAGCGCCTCGACAGCTTTTCCGCAGCAAGCGCATCAGTCACGGCGCAATTCAGGTTCGCTCTTCCTAGAGCCACAGCAAAGTGCGTGTGCGATAGAGGATAGAAACTCATATACCTGCAATATCATGATTGCTACGCAGAACAATGTCACTTTGACAATCAATACTACGACTACATTGAAAGAAACATCAGACTCAAACCAGCGGAACCCAGCAACCGTGAACGGTGCTGGCGATACGGATGAAGTGGTGTGGTCTCTCCTCAAAAATGCTAGCATGGCTTGCTGACTATGCATTTACAGAATCTGGGCACTAGAGATCCAGCCACGCTGGGTTTGCGACACAGTCTGCATGCTCAATCTCCTGCTTGCATCCAGAAGGTCGACAGTGTTGGCTTCATGCAACTGTCGTCTCACTTTGATCCTGTAGGAAAGCTCCAAGACGTAGGATGCAAGGGAAGTGAGATTCTGGAGAGTCCAAGTCAGGATGGGCTTCAGATATTGGAACTGGCTAGGCAGGAGCCACAAAAAGCCTATGCCCGTATGTTTGAGGAGAAAGACTTGTCTCCGTCGGCACTGTTGGCAGCTAAGAAGCCCTTGGAGGCACAGGAACCGCAAGAAATGCACAGCGAGCCGGAGATCCTAGCGCCCGTGCCCGTAGCACCTACCAACGATTTTATCCACAGAGAGTCAGAATTTCGAGCTGAAGGTGAAGTGATACTTTACACAGAGACGGGGGAAGGATCTGTTCTCGAAAAGACTGTATCTGTTCTACTTCTAGGCGAAACGGTCGAGAAGCAAAGCAAGGCTCTAGTGAACTCAGAACAATCACTAGAACGACTTTCCCAAGAGTGCAGAACTTATGAAAAGGCTGTGATACAACATGCAGCGGCTGAGCCTAACGTAAACGACAGATCGATAAGGCTTTTAGCACATCCTGAGCAGTCAACATTACCATTGCTCAAACATGGTGGATCCATCCTACAACACCCTGAAATACGTGAATATACTTCACCTGCTTTGGCAAAAGATCGTACATCGATTGCACCCTCAGCAGCGTTTTCACAGCTAGGATTGAGGCCAGATACTAAAATCACACCCGGGCAGACATTCATCGGGCAGGATATGAATACCCCAGCCAGGGATAGAAGTGTCAAAATATGCTCTTTGTATGCAGCGGCTCTAAACCGGAGCGTCAGAGGTAGTTCGCCCGCCTACCAGAAGAGGTCACAGAACATGGAGCTTGCACAGCAGCACATGCAATCTCCGGGAGATCATCGCAGGTATAGTCAGCGACGGACTACTTGGTCCCACGAACCACCTCAGGGCGACATCCACTTATTGCAGTATAGTGATGCTTCCCCAATGGAGCCCCAAAGCAGACCACGCCGTTACGACCTTGCATATATACTCAACAGCGAGCCTAGCCTCGGTAGCAGTCGGAGAATCCACCAAGACCCCTGTGTTCTCGTCCAAAGTGCAGACGCTGTCGACAGTGCCGTTACTGGCGAAGAACGCAGGTATCAATCGCTTGCATCGAGCAGGGAGACGGACAGCTATGATCTGTCCCACAAATTGTATCTAAGGAAGCAGCCATCTCTGCCTGCTCATTGTCCATCTCCGCTTGCGCCTGTACCTGTTCACGAGAGAGACACGTCTAACCAAGACCATCGAGTAGCGCATCCTATTCAAACCCCACCTTTGTCATATCACAACCTACCCGTACATAATCAGATACCGGATAGTATGGGTCGTGTCACTATTGATCCTTCTGCAGTAGCGTCTGAGGCTCACCAACAGAGAGCACAATCATCTCAATTTTCATTGTTAGCTATCCCAACTGCTGCGTTGCTAAGATCATCGCTATCTTGGCATAAACCAGCAGCAAGTTCCCTAAAAACTGAGAAGCAGAAGATGTTAGATGGAGAGCCTTTTATGCCCTACAGTTTTCAGTTAGTTGAGGATCGAAGGCAATGCGCAGCTGTACTACACCGCCTCAACAACACCGTCGGTGTGGTACCCGAGGCTGCGCAACGTATGCGCGAGCGCTATTTCAGAGCGGTTGTAGAAGCAGCGTGAACTCAGCCTCGTTACAGAGACAATCTGGTCAGTAGTCGGCTTGGTAGTAGTATACACATTGCTACACCGTTTCACTGTGACTATGGCTACAACATCTCCGTCGGCGACAATGTCATAATTGGATCTAAATCAAAACTACTTGATTCAGCCAAGATTACCATCGGAAGCAACACCAGGATCGGCGCATGTGTTACCATCACAACTTTGAAATCACCAACTGATTTGAAAGCATTGAAAAAGAGCTACGGTCTTGAACTTGCTAAAGATACCTACATCGGCAAGAAAGTCTATATTGGTGATTGCTGCGTCATAGGAGCCGGAGTGCGAGTTGGTGATGGTGTCATTGTTCGTTCCGGGTCTGTCGTCATTCATGACATACCATCAGACTACATCGCCTATGGTAATCCAGCCAACATGTACAAGGCTAATTAGCTGATCTACTATTGTTGGAGCAGTTCAAGATAGTGTTCGGTACCTTAAACCTACTACAACATCTGCCACTACTTATCCAAAGGTCAAAAGGATAATGATTGTTCTGGAAACAAATGCCGCCCCAGCTTGTTTGACTTAGTGCAGAAGCAGATGAAGAGCTCGGATCATTGCTAATAGGGGAAGAGCTTTCTACTGTATCCAGCCTTCATCATGGCCAAACAATTTTCTTCGTAACGTGCATCCTCTATAAACCCGATGTTAGGAGAGAGTCTGTATTAGCTTGTCTATCTATTCAAAAAAAATTACTGTACTTAATACCACCGTTACCCTTACCTCAACTAGACTGATAGTCTACTACTTTGTATGACATCCCTCTACACTTACTATAGCTTGGCAGCGCTCGATCATGCTGCTGAGGTATTGGACGATGTCTGACTTATCCAATGTTGCCCATTCTGTCTCCATACACTATGCCATTTCGGCAAAAGTACGTAATTGCTTCGACAGGGACTATAAACTTTCGCCGCTCCTAGCCTGTGTTCCAACAACATGCGTCTACTAAACTTTTCCTAATGTCCTGTTCGTATCTACGCTGCAGTTAGCGATTCGGAGCCGACACTGAAATCCCTGCTGTGGAGATAGCGCACGCTACTTACAACACCCTATGTCGTGGACAATCCACTTGCTCTGGCCCCGACGCGTATCGACTGCCGTTATGCTTAGAACATAGCGGAATTTAGGGAAGATGAATCAAGATTGGACGCCTGCTAGGGCATTAGACAAGACACAGAAACATGCTCACAAGCAGGAGTTTACCCTTTTGATACAAGGCTTGAATTTTGATACCTTGACTGCAACGCAGAGCTTGAGTTCCTCACGAAGAGCCGATGAAATTGCGAAAACATGCAGTAGCTCGCCAATATTCTCACCAATGACATCAATAGTCGTCCGTGCCGATGTTACAATGCTCTGATTGCGGTCTGTGCCTACATACATGCCGAAATTCATAGCACAAGGATAGGAAAATGAGTAGGGAAAGAACGAGTTGTCATAACAATCTTCTGGCGACAACCTGAAACCTAGATTATTCCAATCTGTTGTGTACTGAGCATGCATAAGGTATTGTTGCTATAAGCTTTCATCACGCATATGATAAAAATTCTAATCAATGCAACATTATCAATATAGTCAAACAAGCCGTTTCCTACTAATACTGTGTGATGATTCTTAAACGCGATTTTGAACCTTCTATCTAAGTAATCATGAAACCAGACGATATCACTCAGGGGCTTTGAGAAGTCTTCCTCGATAGTTTGATTGATATGGAAGATACTCATCTCGACACTGAAATGTTCGATTCTCTGCTTTGCCAGCTGCTGTAGGCCATGAAGCTAATATTTTCTCGTCGCATTGTAGGCTAGAACAACTCTCTTGAATTTAATGTGCACACCCTCGATTGGAGAGGTTTCCCTGCCTCCAAGCGTTTGGTAAGCACCAATGTACAGGCAATGAATCAGTACATGACCGTTGTTTTCGTCCAAATCCGGTAAACACATATTTTTCTCTGAAAGGCAGGAAGGGGCAATCCATTTTGTATTCCGCAAGAGGTCATGGGGGACATAATATTCTCTATATTTGGAGCCGACGCGAAGAATGACGGGAAAACTTATGTAGGGAGTGTATACCACAGTCAGTCAAGTATACGCGGGGCGCAAGTTGATAGAAGCGGTATGCCTGTCGATTTCTTGGGCAACTGAGTTATGTATTGAGACCGAGGAGTTAACCCTATGGAAAAACTCATCTGATAGAAGCTTCGGTGTAGGGACTGAGCTTCGGTTTTTGGTCATCCTGTTGTTTGCCATCTTCTTAGCCATTGTCAACGTTAACATAAGTAGTCACTGAAGCTTATGGCAGGTAACTCAAGCGAAGCATTTTCCATGTGAACGCTGGCATACTTCGGTGCAGGTATGGACTAGATAAGCTGCGTCGTATATAGGAGCCTACCCCACAGATGAATATCACTTGGCACCCGTTGCGTCAACAAAGGAAACACTTAGTAAATAAGTCTTTGAGACTCAGTAAGTCATGCTGTTTTCAGTGCGACTCATTCATCCTAGTTACGCCCATTTCGTAGTTGTCCGATCTCAGACGTATCTGGTGAAAATCGTGGTGACACAAAGTGGGGTAGACTCCATCTTCAAGTATCTCACCTTTCTCTTGTTCACCTCTCTCTTGTTCACCTCTCTCTTGTTCACCTCTCTCTTGTTCACCTCTCTCTTGTTCACCTCTCTCTTGTTCACCTCTCTCTTGTTCACCTCTCTATTATTCACCTCTTTTCACGCGAAGTTCCCTTTGCCATGGCGAACCAATGTCCCATTTGCTCCAAGCAGTTCGTATCGAAAATCGCGCTGAGGAATCACACAGGCACCAACGACGCAACCCTCCGCCGTGCTCACATGTGCCGCAAATGTGAGCAGAAGTTCTGCAGCGAGAAAGCGATGGTGCAACATCACGACGCACCGTCTCATCTTGTCATGTTTAGCTGCGACGTGTGCAAGAGGCCTTTTGCAAGCAAGCAGGCTATGAAACAGCATAAGAAGTCCCCATTGCATGCGAGAACACTGACTCGGGAAAACCTTGCGGCTGGGTATGCTGCGAGTGCGTCGTTGAATCCAAAGAAGGTAGGTTCATAATCTCGTGATATGACAGGAAGCATTGTACGGACACTAACATATGTGTCCGAGGCTTCATCTTACCAAACAGAACCCCGTACACAAGCGGCGCCCTGCAATTCGATCAAGGAGGGCGCGTCCAGCGGCACCGACAATTGGGGCGAGTACTCCGATAAAGAAGACGCTCGGACAGAAGACGATTTTCGGGCGGCTTGGGGCGATGATCAGAACTGGGCGCTTTGCGATACAGATTGTGGGTGGTGTGGACATTGCGTTGATGGAGTCGACTACTGAGTCCTGACTAGTATTAGCTCAATAGGGGTCTTCTGGCATAGACTCGATGCTGTTGTGCTCTATGCAGCGCAGTACTTTGTGAAGATAGACTCTGGAGGCATGCAGCGTGCTCACGGATTGGGCCCTTAAGGTCATGATAACTCCACGGCGCCTCGGCAGCAATGAGAGGTGTATGGCAACGCTCACTGGTTAATTATGTAGTATCTGGAGCGGATGTTGATTCCTGGAATTAGAGTACTGACTATTATCACTGCTACTTTTCAGTTTGCATTGAGTGAAATTGTGCAATTACTGCGCCAAGACGGCAGCACACTTTAGACCTTTGGGTTGCTTGGCCAACCCCGTCTTGATGCCTTGATCTTTCCGGTCTATAACACAGAGCATCTTGTCACTACCACGCCCATGGTCCAGATCCACGCACCAGCACCGCCACCCTCCGCCCCCTCCCATCCACAACTGCAGATTCTCTTCCGCCATCCTGGCTATGACGATGGCAACAATGTTCTCTTCAAGTTACATGCCTCTGACATCGACGACAATGGGCAGCCTGGCCTCTATGCTCAGCTTGCACTCGATGCCTGCACCGTAATTGCTGGGAACTGCGCCGGCAAGTGCTGGCTGTCGTTGCTGCGAGACGGAAGCGCCTCCATCGACCCGGCCAGCACGCTGCGCGGACGTAGCTACTACTTCCACCTCGACGGCGCTGATGATGATCCGTATGCTATTGTCCCAAACTTCCGCCAGTAGAGCTACCCGCACGACCACCTTCCCATACACTGGCAGCAGATGGCGCCCAATGTAAGCATCGCGTCGTCTGGTATCACCTTCGCACCTTCGAACCTTACCGCCGCCCTACTGATGCGCGACGGTTCATGTCGCCTGAGTGGCTGTCGCGAGCAGCTTCAGGTCGCGCACGTCGTGCCTCAGGCCGAGCTAGACTGGTGGAGGACCAACGAAATGTCGCGGTACAATACGGGCTCGACATCTACACTCGACGATACGGCCAACGCGTTACTGCTGCGCGCCGATCTACACATCGCTTTTGACAAGCCCCGTATCGCCTTTGTTCCTAAGCCGACCGGTGACAGCGGCGACATGCGGCTCGTTGCGCACTTGTTAGAGCACTCGCCCGAGCTCGAGTATCTTTACCACAACCGCGAATTGCACCCTACGACGGTGGGCATTGATATGCTGTATGCGCGCTTTGCATGGACCGTCTTCTCGCTACTCGACGC
Organism: Bipolaris cookei; assembly: GCA_002286855.1. Classification (NCBI taxonomy): domain Eukaryota; kingdom Fungi; phylum Ascomycota; class Dothideomycetes; order Pleosporales; family Pleosporaceae; genus Bipolaris; species Bipolaris cookei. The sequence continues at coordinate 66,533 of NRSV01000091.1, forward strand.
ATTTCTCGAGTGCAAAACCGATCGACGTCTCGCCTTGCGCTCTTCCGAGGTCTGTATGGCAGATGCTCGTGGCTTCGTAACCGCCGCTAACTGTGAGCTCTTCTCTACTGCCGCGACGAAGAAACGCTCGCAGAGCCCCAAGAAGCGCAAGCCTGAGCGTGATACTGTGCTTGAGCATAACGAGCTTCAGGGCTCTATCGATCTTAGCTGCCGAAAACGTGAATCTGCTGTCAAAGCTGAGACTTCATCGCCCGATACCACTCCAATGAAGGGCTCCCAACCCTATCCGATATCTCTCATTCTTCGAAAGCCTGTTCAATCGCCCACAAAATTGCCCCTCTCGCCGCTCGATTCCTGGCCGTCTTCCCACCCTCCGACACCGTCGCTCGCACAAACCTGGCTCAGCGCCGAACGCCAGCGTTCAGACCCTCACAGCACGTGGAACAAGGAGTGTGACTGGGCGCGGGACGTTTGGGACGGCAGGACACTGACGGGTGACGACGTGCGGCGGTGGTTCGAAGTCTGCGGCATTGAGATTAGGGATGAATGACTGTTACAAGAAGCTATGGGGTTATAGTCGGTAGATCTGCTGCGTACGTTTGACTGTATGCCTCTTGCCATCACCTGAGCTGCTGCTTACATGAACTGCCGGGCGTGGATAACAATAACGGGATACCTTAATGAGTTTCGCGAGAATGGCACACGCCCAAAAAGTCCGCTCAAGCAATATATAGGTGACCACCGCAACACGACAGCGCATAGAACTCAGTAGTAATAGTATGGTAGATGTCGTCTGATCAGCCCCAATTTAATACTGCTCAAGAGCAAAGATAAACTGAGCTGAATTACTACGACAGAATGCTATAGCAAGACCTAATCTACCCTTATGAGAAGTTGATTAAGGGTGTTGTTGTCGCGGCATTGGGGACTGGTGTGGCCAGCTCACTTGTGGAACACGTCAGAGCGAGGGCTCTGGCTAAGAGAACAAGCTAATAGCCCCTACTGCGTACCGAGAACCACTCCGCGACGAGAAAGAACTATAGGTACTCAAATTTCAGAGCAACAAAATCATTTACTCGTCCTAGATATTAATACTACATCGCTTGGATCACTTGCAAAGAGGGTCGTCTCCTACCATCCACCACTCAACGCTGAGAGATTATCAGGTTGTCATTGTCTTCGCGCCACGTTTGCGGAGTGTCTTGATTTGCGGTAGAGCAGTACTCCTCCATCACAGATCTGTTACTATGCCTATACGATCTGATACAATCCATAATATGGTAGTATCTAGCTTTCCAGCCGTACCAACCCGCTTGTAGGTCATCTCTAGCTCTATGGCAGCGATACGAGAGTGTTTTATGCAATGTTGCTACCCTAGCAGATAGATACTTACCAAGGAGCGACCTTAGCGGGGTCAGTCTCGAACTAGTTTACACGTCTCGGTTTGCACGTCTCATGTAACGAAGTCTATCGTAGTCCAAGCCATGTTAAACATTGAGCTAAGGTGTGGCTGGATGCTTCCTAAGAATATATGGACAATGAGCATATGACATTGTCGTCTAAAGCCCTCCCGCGCGCCCAAAATCGATGTTTCACATTTCAAATCTATACCCTGGCCTCGTTCCTGGCCTCGTCGCCGAAGACTGTAGCCGCTTTCGCAAGACGATCGGCTATTTTGTTATGCTCCCTGGAATGTGCCAGAACCCAATCTACGTTGTTTTAGTTTCATATGCAGCTAACATGCACTTTGATACCAACCTTCACGTTCTCCGCCTCGTGCTTTGTTAGTATGCCATCAAGGGCGAAGAACAGATCCGAATTTGCTGGTTTAGAACCTTTAGTTGTGCGCCAATCGTTTCTCTATAAGTACAGTCAGAAATGGTTTGAGAAGCCTCCGTCAGAGAAGTCAAGACATACCTTCCATCTTGGTAGCCACTCGGTCATCCCTTTGATGACATACTCGGAATCAGTAGCGATAATCCAAGCTTTAGTATCGCTCTTAGGGTCCTTATCATAAGCTTCCAAGAAGAATTCCAGACCTGACTTTGCTGCATAGAGCTCTACTCGCTGGTTCGACCGCAATGGGAAGCTGCCCGCTGTGTCCGTGATTGGCTTTGACATTTGGCTGCTATTATCATTGCTGTAGTATGCTACACCAACTCCTGCTTTAGCCGCAGGCTTTCCATTATTCGTACACGCACCATCGATGAATATGACGTGGTAATGGTGGCAAGGTTGAGCTGGTCGGCGGCTGCGAGGGAGGTCTAGAAGTTGATTGTTGCATGCTCAGCAATGTAAGAGGAAGTCGTTGCATTGAGGGCATTCTTGGAGGAGTTCTGGTAAAGGTCAACCTATAAGTGCAGGATAGAGGTTGAGCTTTCTGCTAAAGATGAGATCTTCCCCCCTATCTATTGCAGTAGGCATTCTCAGTACGAAATAAAGTTATAGTTCAGATGTTGAGCTAAGGGTTAAAGCGGGGCTTCAAATAAGATAGCGCTAGCGTTCAAGAAGGCCAGCGTTGCTCCAGCTCATCTTTTGGCATTCGTGTGACCGCTGCTTCATTTTTGGCGTTCACGTTCCTCAGTCTTATGTATTTCATCTCTCATATTGATGCCCCGCTTTGGAGTTGAATGATAGCACTGGTGTTCCTCGCTATCACGCAAGCAACTATTGAACAGAGTATACCTCCTGAACTCTCTAGTCATTCTGTTCCCTTCGAAAGCGATGATGAGTTCGATGGTGCCAACACTAATCTTCCTCTCTGAAAGGTAGGGTCTTATCCATGTAGGCTGCCATTGTGCCCCGATTATGGTAAACTCTGGGTCCTCCGAAGCAACTTTCTTCTTGGTCTGAAGAGGGAAGATGCATACAATACAGTAGCAACGACACCAGTTGTACGTCGTATGATCGAGAAAGAGTGGCGTTACACGACCAACCCTAATCTGCCACTCCAGGCGACCCCAGAATTCTGTTCTCGATAGGATTTAGACGAGCACTTATGGACATATGGGTTCAAGGATAACACTGGAAGGGTTATAAGAGGTCGGGGCACGATGAAGTAAATGGAAATGCATAAGTTGTCACGACGCCAAAAAAACGCAGCAAGCAAAGACAGCATAGCTTCCTTCTCATTGCCGCACTGCTGTGACCGTTACTCTTACAGATAGGGGGAAACTTCATTTCGAAAGAACCGGAACTCGCCATATTTAGAACAATAAACAAGTCTTTCGTGTATGCATGTCCAGAAAAAAGGTCAAATTTCCAATATCAACGCCATCATGGGCTTTAGAAGAAACACTTATACTCAACTAACTATTTTTAAGCTACGAAAGTTGTAACATTCATCCTTAGCTCGTAGATATTATCATGCTGTTAATAGTCCATATTTTCTAAGAAACCCGTGCTAGAGTAGCCACGGATCGAACTCAACGCACTGCGGTGCGTAAATAGTCCGGCCATTCGACCACCGGGAATAGTAATCACAGCTGCCTGTCGCGCATGTCCAAAAACCCAACCCAGGTCTTCCCCCCGCAATGCCCTCTCGATCTTGTCGACTAAGGACACCGCAATAACAACTCGGATTACTGTTATTTACGCCACGCTCATCATCCCAAGTAACCCATCCTTCCCCGTTGTTGCTTTTACATAAACTGCATATATAATATGGTCGGCCGGCGTTTCCGTTCGGATTCGACGGCTGTGTGATACGATGTTTCAAAGTCGTCGAGCCGCAGACGCGACAATAAGGCCGAGGAAGAGGAAATTGAGGTTGTAAGGGCCACCTAGTAAGGAATAGCAGGATCTCAGACACCGGGACATCTAGCCTTCAAGTTAGCGACACGACAAATCAGTGGTTGTGGATACTGGCCAGAATATGTAGGATGTCCTGGCCCCAAAGCCTCAACTCGCAAAGTCTCAGTCATTATTGTACCTTTATTTGTGTTTCCCTGCAAGTATGAAGCCAATATTAGGTGGATACATAGGATATTCTCGTACCTGCTCAGCGCAAAAGAATAGATTATGTGCTGGCGGTAGTCATCGGTCATTTGATTACCCCGCTTGATTATCGCTCGTGCTTGCCGAACACTGGCGCCTGATCTGGGTACTAGACCCACTCGAACCCATGACTTAACATGCGTGGCCCCAATAAGACCATTTTATAAGAAAAAGTTCGCCTTTTCCAACGCAACCGCGAGCTGGTATACAATAGAACTCTTTAGGAAAGCCTCAAGTGCAATGGCTTTTCGCTCATACAACACTAAACTCTTACTAAGCCTCGGAAGCGGCCTGCTGGCTAGATTATGATATTATCTGGCATGATGTGTACAGATGATACGTATGCAAACGACGTTGTTTTGTCTCACTATATTTATGGGAACACAACAACTATAACCACAAAGAGTACTCTTGCTGAACGAGCCGAAACTTGGTTATTTGCCTTTGACCTAGACAAGGTATGCAGGAGCCTCCTGAAGTCATTCCCAGCGTCACTAAGAGATTCAAGCAAAGGTGAATTTGCTGGGCTAACTAATTATATATCTATTGCACGTTCTGTAGGTCGTATCTCATCGTGTCTATTAGCGCAATTGCTCTATCAAGCCCTACCTTGACACAGCACCTAATAGCCTTACTATTCTGAGACTAAATCTTTGTTCTACTAGTATTCATTCTCAGAATGACAAGAACATATTTCGTCGTAATTATTTACATAGGTACAACCTCGATGATTGTTAAATTGTGTAAATAAGGCGTTCTCTCAGTAAGGTAGTTGTAATATGAGAAGATTTTCAGAGATGCTGCCATACATAGCGCCATCGTAAAAGCATCACTAATTCCACTAGAACGAAAGTAACCAACATTTAAGCAGTTTAACGATGATATAAGATTCACTGTAGCCCATCGAGTTACTATCTGTGGCAGAGATAACATCCAGAATCCATGCAAAGGTAAAGTTAAGTGTTTTCATAACCACATCAAAAAGAGGCCCATTCCCTTGTGCGAGTAAGAAATTACTTCGGATTTATTACAACACATGCTTTATCATCTTTGTCAAAGTAGTACCCTTCGCTTTTCAAAAAGTCCCGATCTCCAAGCCTGAATCCTTGCAATAGAAGCAACCTCATATCAGCGCATTTTAGGAAAAGACCGTCCCATTCTTCTGCACTTCCATGGATGCGGTTCGGGTTATTGAAGTACGTCGCAACGAAAGTAACATAAAACTCGCGTAGTTTGGAGTGCATAGCACTGTGATCGCATGCATATTCTACATCACTTGTTGCGACTGCTGTGTTGAAAGAAGTGACTGTGTGCTGCGCATATATACGACTCATGGCGTAGTTCTTGAAGCCTATGCACAGGAGCTTATCGCCAAGAACCCAGCATTTAGCGTCAATGCTGGCCCTGCTAGCTGTGCTCACTGAAGGTGGAGATAGCGATGCGATGGTATATTGACCGTAGTACATCCATTCCACGAACAGAGCGAACACGGTTGTATCATCGTCTGGGAGCTTGATCCGGTTCTCGCGGCACTCCTTGAAGTACTGGGAATAAGCAGCTTCAAGAAAAGGAGAGTAGTATGATATCAAGGCTCTCGGTAAAGACCAGACGTTATGTGTATCATTGTTCAAGGTGTTTTCCATAGTAATCGTTGTGCCAACATGTATCTCAATTCCAGGGCCGCGAAGTCTGTCAAATTCAATCATTTCTCTGCAAGTCGGTATGTGGAGTTGGAGACTATACAAGTCAAGATGGCTCTTGCACTTCGTACTGTTTGTCCCTGGTCGGGATTGTACCGTTAGGGGGGAAGTCGTATCAGAGACACTGCAGGGAATTTTTTGGAGCACTCCCACTCCACGCCTATAGTCTACAAACCTTAATTCCTCATGACTAAAACCCATACATTCTGGTTGAGCCGAAATAGCTTCGTACTGCTCCTTCGTTGAATGGCTATCCCCGAACGTCTCTATATACGGGCGCAGCTGCACTGAACCAGTACCATCCATGTGGGTTATCGAGTCTTGCAGCGGGGTTAGCAAAGATGAGTCAGAGACATTTGATCTTCAGGTTCGCAAGAAACCCTTAGAAGCGAAGCGGAAGTACAGGGGCTCGTACCAGTTACAGTTGGGAAGCTATATGTAGGCATCAGCGTTATGAAAAAACTGTAGTGTAGAAAGTTACACACCTGAAACTTGGATAGGATTGTATAGTAGCAGGCTTTGACAGAGAAACTATGCCAAGATCCTCCAGTTGCTCCGCAGGTTTTTTGCCTTTCTTCTTCGCCATAATCAACTGAGTCATAGGATAAAGCGCATATTGATGATAATGATGAAGCTCCAGCTGCAATTGCCTCAGCTGAACCAGATGCTAGTGGGCTTGGTTGACAACCTGCGCGTTGTGGATCACGGCGAGGCAGGTGCGGGGCACGACCAGGACTACTATGTACGTAGTAGTACGTCACGTGATAAGCATTGCAAATTGAATTCTCAAGAGGAATAAAGCATTCAGTGGAGGGTACAAATGTGAGCCGCACGAAAATTTCTAGTTCACAACTCGAAGTACTTATATACCCTCTGCTTTACCACACTGTTCTTGCGACTCTGCATATGCACCCTCCGGTGCGTAAGGAAACCTGTTAGTAAGAGAATTGGTTTACCATTATTTGCGTCGTCTCATCTGCATGTATATATATAGAGGCTACCGACCAACCTACGGTCAATCTACGGTCAGTCGGTAAGTGGTATTATTCACAATGTGCGTGCTTACGACAGCTGCGCAGTTTGCAAAGCTAACTCATTGAATTATGTATGTACTTTGATGTTACTCCAATATGTGAACCAAGAGAACGTTATGTAACAGGGATTACCAGGGTGAGCCCACTAAGTGATCGAAGTACGTACAGTGAGCCTCCCTAGCTTCTCACGCATACACAATTCGACGCTTCTGGCTTGCTAACCTCTGGTATTCCTTTGTCTCAGCTTCTAACTATCAATTCAAGCGCGCGTTTTAAATTCTATGCATCACACGTGATAGATGGACTTTGCTACAACACTTAGTACTAAGATAGCAATTGGGTTGTGTGTGCACGGACCTCGCAACACTAGCCCGATGAGCCCAGAACTAAGCTACGTAGTCGACCCGGTAGTTGATCACCCGGAGATGTTGATCACGCATGAATTCGGCCACCACTCGGAACAAATCGTGTTTATTTTCTCAATATAGTTACAATTGCCACTCTGTACACATAGACTGAAGCGTTTGAGCTGCTGTTTCAGCTGCTACTCTTTCTACCGCCCGTTCCTCAGCGTTGGTATCCCGTTGTGCCTCTAGAAGTTGTGAGGCCCGTACGGCAACCATAATTGTATCTATGTCTGCAAATCGTTGATTTGGATTAACACGAACTTTCTTTCGTGGCTGTTGAGGCTTAAGAGCTTCAAGTTGACTATGGAGTCTTTTATTTTGTGTTTCAAACTCTGCTGCCCGTATATTTGCTGCTGCAAGTGCCTTGCTAGTTTTCTCAAAGTACTGGTGTATCGTACGACTCAACTTCTCTATTCTATGAAGCTCTTTCTGAGCTACAAGTATATCACGAGGTCCGTGAGGGGTAGAGAGATAGATCTCAGTAGTCTGACGCTGATTCTGACGGGGTGGAGTGACAGGCCTTCGAGATACCTGAGATGAATTGACTACCCGGTCAATATTCAATGGAGAGATACCTGAAGCAGCCCACCCAGCTCGTACGACTCTCTCAGTAATTGCTCTCTCTCTTGCAGCATAGTAGGCTGTAATAAAGCGCTCTTTCTTGACAGGCGCTGCGTCATCAAGGTACGAGAGAGTCTGGATTTGCTGCCGGTAGAACCTCTTAACGACAGAGAATACTGAGAGGTCTAGAGGCTGTAGGACATGTGAAGAATGAGCAGGCAGAAACAGAATATAGACCTTATTCTGCTTGCACTTCCACAGGAACTCCAGATCAATATGACTGCCGTGGCCATCTAGAATCAGCATCCTCCAACGATCGTCCGACACAGCCGTCTCAGGCAGAAATATCCGCTCTAACCACTCAGCTCCTATCGCATTTGAAGTCCAGCCATTCTCGGATGTTGTGTAAAGCCAGTCAGGTATTATCGTTGGAAACCAGGTACTCTGCAGGTTCTTCCCCTTGAATATAACTGCTGGGCGCAGTTTCTTACCTAAGGCCGACACACACTCAATTATTGAGGCCCACTCACGGTTCTCTGGAGACTGATGGTAAGCCTTCTTCTTTTGACTACTTGCGAGGACTCTAGTGTTGGCACATACACCAAGGGCTTTCCCAGTCTCATCCATATTCCATGTATCTTCAGCCCGTATACCTAGCCTCACACGAACCCTCTCAAAGAGATCAAGAAATGCGCGGATCTGTCCAGGAGTCGCTCCCTCAGCCCGGGCAGCCTCAATTTTTCGTCCAACAACAGATGCGACGCGTGGATTGCGCTTTAGGAAGGCAGCCATCCAATGCTTGCCTACAGGCCTGCGGTCTCCATTCATCCTTAATATTCGGTTCGCCATTTCTCGTGCGCGTGCGTGTGAGGGAGGAAAAGCCCGTGCGTCCTCTTCTAGTATCCATTGTACAAGGAAGTCCTCCTGCTCTGGGGTCAATCGCTGTTGGTATACGTGGCTTGCGTGGTTGCTCTGTCTGCCGTTCATACGCGTCGAGATTGTGGACTGGGGGAGGTTGTACGCTTTTGCAGCGGCTCTTTGGCTTGGAAAAACACCAGAAATAATATCACTGATAGCTGATTGAATAGCTTCTTCACGGGCATCCATTTTGGCTGTGTATGTGGCGAGAAAACACGTGTTTTGATGAGGGTGTTGAGTTCTGATCAGTGATCAACATCTCCGGGTGATCAACAACCCTGTCGACTAGCTTATACCAAGCAAGAGAGGAGAAAGGCATTGCCGATTATGACAGTGGTACAAAGACAAACGTTGTGGCCACGATAGTTCTATTTCTTATGTTTCTTCTTCTGTACGATAAGTGAATGCATACTCGTTCGACAGGCATCTCCAGCCATGACACCAATGAGACACAGAACCGTGTCGAGAAAGGCGGTATCCTTCCCCTCTCATTGGTTATTTCCGGCACACAGGGTTTTACGTGATACAGGGAGTGGCTTTAGCTAAGAATTTCTCTCGATATTTTTCCACACATGCCAGTATCATCACATGGCGGTATTTAGACAGCGCCATCCTGGGCGACAAAGATTTGAGCAGGACTACGATAGTAAGGAGGGTATCCAAACTGTCGCAGACTACAGCTCTATGTTGGCAAGTCAACCAAATATTCGGGGGATTGAGGAAGCACTGTCTCAACAATAAAAAAAGTAAGAGTTGTACACCGCAGGTAAAGGAGCCCATGGGTTGATGCACAGGAGATGCTCAAGGGTAAGTGACGGAGTGAAGCTGTAGTGATGATGCAGGAGTGAAGCATGGTTTGGAAACACAGTATGGTCCTTGTGCACCATGTTGAAGCTGATTACACAAACCAACACCCCATTGATGGTAGATGTGAAACTAGCCTATACAAACTTTGCATCCATCCTTGATAGAAATCACAAGTGTCATTGTTTGTTTTTCCACGCCTACCAGTCCAACCTGCTCTCCCTCAGGGAGCTTGATAGATCCAAAACCCTGTAACAAGCGCACAGTCACATATGCAGCTTCGCTGAGCGCAAAGTCGACTGAAATAAATTGTCAGAGTTATCAAGTTTCAATATCGCTTTCTAGTTCAGAAAACTCACGCCCAAGACAGACTCTAGGACCTCCGTGGAATGGCAGATAACCCCATCTTGCATTAGTTGGGTTGTTGTTCATTGGCATTTCTCCATCCCATCTCTCAGGTCGGAACAGCTCGGCGTCCATTCCGTAGAGATCCGGCCGTCGATGCATAGAATATACGCTAAAAGCCACAGTGCTTCCTTTGGGTATAAGGACTGGTGATTTCCTGTCTGGCCCTCCGCCTTTTGGCAGGACCGTAGTTCTCGTTGCAGTACGTGTATTTACGGGAACGGATGGGTAAAGTCTTAAAGCTGAGTAATTTAGCATTGTGAGGAAACTCACTTTAGCAAATATATCTCTTACTCTCTTTGAGCACATTATTAAGATATGGCATTCTTCTCAGATTATCTCGGTTTAGCGGAATGTCTGTTGTGCATAATGAAGCAATTTCTGCACGTAGCTTTTTCATAACTTTTGGGTGGCGTACGAGTAGAAAGCTGTTGCAACTCAAATATCAGTAGTAGACTATATAGAATGCGTCGAATCATGACTCACAACGTCCAGGACAGAAGACATGCTGTTGTATCTCTACCAGCAGCTAGGAGGTTGACTATCTGGCCTCTGAGTGCATGTCGATCCGATGTCTTCTTTGCTACAGTATCCAAAAAGACATACCGCTCTGAATCTTCGTTTGCAGCGCGCTCAGAGGAAAGATTAAGATCAATGATCTGATCGGCAAACTTGTGGACGTTGTGACAGGCCTGTCGAAATTCTCTTCCGTTAACGAGCCAATAGAGATCTAGGAGTCGAAATCTTTTCGTCACCCACTGTTGAGCAGTGTTGAAGGCATTGGCGAATGTATTCTCTTCGATCGCTTCCGGCTTGACTAAGCTACGAACCGATTCACCAAACAAGAAAGCAGTAGTCGTGTCGAGCGTTAAGCGAAAGAAAAGAGGTTGCAAGTCGACCGTTCCATTGCTTCCTTGGAGAAGGTCTATCAAATCGTCTACCGCAGGACGGAATACCTCGAGATTCTCATATTGCTGATGTTTCAATTGCGGTCGGAGGATATCGCGAGAGTGTTTCCACTCAGCCCCCTCTTGGGTGAAGATGCCATCACCGAACATTGGGAAGGTGATGTCTCGACGAGGGCCCATTCCAAAATCTAGACACCATTAGCAAGACTATATGCTATATATAACTATGCGCACCTTTGAAATTAGTCGAAAAGATTGCCTCAAGATTTGCTGGCTCTATCGTGCCGTACGCTCTGGTACCCAGAAACTTCTGTTCAAGCGTATTGCCAGTTTGTCGGAAATGAAAGAGGAAGAGTTCCATCAATCGTGATTCTGCATCTGCACGGAAAATCTGCTCAAGTCGATCGACTCCGAAAGGCCTCTGATTCTGAAGCCTGGGAGCCGACTGGCAACCATGGCGTTGACTGAAAGCTTCATCTTCCTACTCTGCCGTCAGGAGAGCTTCAAGACTACAACATAAGGAAAGTCATACCGCTCGCTTCCTCCGTTCAAACATATACTGAACTACAACTCCAACGGATATTGTGAACCCAGTAAGAATGAGTATGCTGAGCCTCATCTTTGACTGGACTGTTCGGGATGTAAGAAAGCTCAATCCTACAGCATATGAATGAGCATGGCTGGACTACAATGTTCGTTGTTAAGTGCGCGTTAGAGTTAGTTGTTGTAACGCACGGGATGCTTATAAATAGTATTGGACGTTTACGAAGCCTACTTTCAAAAGGTAGTAGTATACAAAACAAACATCTCACAAGCTGAACAATCGCTCCTAGCGCAAGCACACAAAAGTGGATCGTTGAAGCTGGCAAATACTTCCACTCTTTCGTTTTCTAAACTAGTTAATCCTAGCCCTACCTACTGCTTACTCCCTGTAAAGCTCGCGTGCTGTTTGGGCAGCCAGCTTATGCTTGTGGCTGTTATCAATATATTCTTTGCTATGCAGGAAAACGTAGTATACAGAGCAACAAAGCATATACGCTCTTGGTTTACAAACACCAGTGCGGGGTGATAATCATTTTCGATATTCATATTCATTCGAAATTGGTGTTCGCTTCTTGCAATAGAAGATGGTAGTCGTAAGCTCTTGGCATTTTACCCCGCGTGCCTTGCTCCAGTGCGTAAGTAATTAATTCACTTTCAGCCAACAAGCTAACTATACTATTACGAAATCCCGAGTTTTTTCACCGCCCCACTGCCCTTACTTCCGCTGGCAACCAAGTACCAGGCCGCGTGGCGATCACGCACGAATCAGTTCACTGACCAGCCCTTACCACTGGTGAGCAGGCCTGAATGATTCTATCGAATACCTAGACGCATACAAAAGCGATAGAGGCTTTGCGACGGACAGAACTGATAGTGGTGGTCGTATAACTCGTGAGGCGCATTACTGAGATGAAGCAGGTGTCTTTATATGTCTTGAGGGAAGATATCTACACGATGGTAATTTTTGCATTTGTAAGCATCCATCGACTCAGAATTAAGCCTGGTATATATCTGGGTAGATTATTATGATTTTTACAATGGCTGCAGGCTATGATGTTGTTGCAAAGTCAAAGTAACCACCTGTAATTTTGTCCGTTACGGCAGTTGTTCCGTTGCAAAGGGATGTACGTTATCTTTGAATATGGCTTCCAGATTTTTCACGTCCATGTCTTTGAGACATTTATGTAACTAGTTAGTTGGCAGGAAAGTTAACTTGAAGAGCGATCGTTTTACCCTGAGCGCTGAGGGTGGCATTCTCGTCGTAAGTCATCATGACACAAGAGTGAATGTTTGACGCCAACTGCTGCCACGCACAGAGCAATCAATACAATACCTACAATAGTTCTAATTCAAATATACAAACAATCAAAGCATATTAAGTTACCTACGGAAAAATTCCTCGATACCTATAAAATTAGATGTGCAGCCGTAGGATGAGGTCTATTTTTCCCCTAACAGTATTGTTCCGCTTCAATTTGATACACATTAGTCACGAAGATGTTCCTTTACAAAACCAAGAAGTTTCTAGACTGAAGCTTACTTGACTAAGAGAGCCCTTTAGTTATCGGAAGCTTGCGATGGTGGGAGTAATACTTGTTTAAATAAGGTATGTGGTGCCAGATTTGTTGCTCGCGGTCAGCTGGCCTACTGCAAGTACTCCATTCGGTGAGGGACGTAAGCTGCTTACTGGTAAGCAGGCGCACCATTGCGACGCAGTTCGTATCGTGTACTGAGCTGGCATCCTTCAAGATGCTTACGGTCACGATCGAGCCCTATCGCGGTCAGCCTCATCTGTAGCGCTAGACGGCCACGGCCATCTTATAGTCAGGGTTCGTATACCAATTGAGGAGTTTGAAGTTTCTACCTAGTATGATACAGCGAATAGATAGCTTACAGGCTAGTGAGGTAACATGTTCTAATAGATACGAGGTGCGTCGTTGATACCTATAGGTGCGAAGGGAGGTATGTTTTGCTTAAATAGATTACTACGTATCTGCCTTGATATCAACAGCACTAACATTGTAATTCCGACTGCTGAATGCTGACAAAATCTACAGTAATGACTCACGGTTGTAACCGTGATTGATAAATAGCTCGCTATGTTCAGTATACGATTCAATATTCAAATGTTAATACAAAGTGTTACAGTAAATTATAGAGATACTGTAATGATTCGTAAAACTACGTAACGTGCTGGATAAGCAAGTTAGCCAAGCAAGCAAGTTAGCCACCCCGCTAAGTTTACGCATCTTTATAAACATATATCTCAACAACACAATATTATAATATATAGAGAGTAATAGAGTGGACTAAGTAGTATCTAGAGTATCTTTTTTACATGTACGCGAATTATGACCAGTCTCTCTACACCTGCTACACCGCGCTAGAGCCTGGCGGCTAACACCTGATCGCTCCCCTCCTTGACGCTCTTCATGAGCAATCTGCTGATCAGCCTCGCGCTGAGCGAGTAGATCCTCGCCGGCTCCCTTTGTAAGGACTCCACGCTTCTGTATCCGCTTTTTCTTACGTTTTCTACGCTCTGATACTGCTGTATTAGCTTTCTCAAGGCTGGCTATCCGATCCCGCATCAGCTCAGCTGAGAGTATCATTACCTCAGCCCCCTTCTTAAGCTGGTTAATCGCCGCGATAATCGAAGCTGGTGATGAGCCTTGATGCCTCTGAACGCGATTACGTATTAGTGTCGATTGAGCTTCAAGCTCGCGCGTGTTGCTGGGCGTACGAGCCTGCCAGAGAGCCTCTGGTAGAATAGCTGGTGGAGTAGGCGTACGCAGCTGCACGTCAAGCTTTGATAGCACAGTATCTGGCTGGAGAGGAATAATGCCTGCGCCTCGAAAAGCTGAGCAGATATTGGCTGGCGTGAAGGATCGATCAAACGCTACCTTGAACGCTGGCAGAAACTCAAGCTTAGTGATGTGGTTGATGTGGTGACGGATTAGACTCTCCACCTCGCGGCTGTACGCGCGCTTCAATGGCGAGAAGCAGCCAACATCAAGAGGCTGGAGTAGGTGAGATGAATGAGGCGGCATACAGAGAGTGTAGATATTCTTCTCCTTGCAGAACTCTTGGAATTCAAGAGAGTGGTGGCTCTCGTGGCCGTCAAGGATAAGTAGACGACGTGTACCAACAACGCGAGTCTTCGTGTGGGCGTCGAAGTGCTTTATCCATGCAACACCTAGCTCGTTGTTCGTCCAGCCATTGTCGCTGACTGCGATCACCCAGTCGCGCGGGATCTCTGCCTCCTCGTACCAGGCAGATAGGTGGTGCTTGCCAGTAAAGATCAGAAACGGTGGGATAGACCAGCCAGCTGCGTTGATCCCAGCGATGAACGTCACCCACTCACGACTACCTGGCTGAACAGCTTTTGGTCGGGCTCTTCTTTCTGACGCTGTAACGACAAGCTGAGTAGTAATCTTGCCCATCATAAAGCCAGCTTCGTCAAAGTTATAGACGTCCTCGTCACAGATGCCGTACTTGGCCTTTGTCTGCTCTACAAGCTCAAACCAGCTCTTAATTAAGACTGGATCTTCACATAGAGCTCTCTGCCTATCGTACGCCCGATTAAAACGCGTCGCAAGTCTGTCTGTACGCTTAACGAAGTTGGCTGGCCACTTCTGCCCAACCTGGCCAGCGCCGCGCGTAGCTAATAGTCTATCGGCCATATCGCGCACAGCAGCGTAGGTAGGCGAAAATCCACGTAGATCCAGATCAAGTATATGATCAACTATCACCTCCTCTTCTAGCTTGGTAAGCTTCTTTGAGTTGGGCTGGCAATCGCGTCGGGCAGGCTTCCCATTGCGCCTATTCTGTAGCGTTGATCGTGTCACATTAAATATTGCTGCTGCACGTCGGTTGCTCTGGATTTGATGAGCATTAAGAGAAGAGATAGCAAGCTGAACATCTATTTCATTTGAAGGCATTTAGAATATATTGCGTGGAGTGGTTGTGTATAGAGTTAAACCGCGTGCGCAAACTTAGTGGGGTGGCCAACTCGCTTGCCTGGCCAACTCGCTTATCCAGCACGTTACAGCATAGATCATAAGCGTCAACCAGGAGAAAAACCTTGTAACAAGTGCGGAAAACCATGCAACATACTCGTGCTTTTGTTCCATGAATTCAGATGTGTACCTAGGCATAATGGGTATACCAATCTGCCTAGGAAGCCTCCGCCCTAAGAACAATCTATAATACACAACATTGTCTTAAGTAAACTAATTACCACCTCATCATCGGTTACCCCTGCCACAAAATGCTTCTCAAACAAGACCAAACGTCTTATTACATGCTCATTCTTGTATCGAGAAACTAAACAGCCGTCTTAGCAAATGGCGTAACTATGATGCTCAACAGATTCAGCCAAGCTCAGAACTAGCCTATATTTCCAAGAATTCTCTGGCGTTCTTGATCTTTTTTCTAGTGTAATTACCCTACGAAGTATTTGTTAGTTACTTTGCTAGTCAATGCCTGGTGGTAGTTAGTATGGCTTATTAGTAGATTTGATGCTTCTACGCGATATACTAGTTAAATAAAGTTAGTTAATTAGACATTTCGCTAATAGTTACTAACTAATTACTTACGTGGCCTCTACCTTCGTCTATCATGTGACTTGTCCTTCTAACTCGTTTCATCTGTCTTTGGTCTTTGTTCTATTAATAGCAGGCACGAGGGAAATATCCACGACTGAAACATCCGCTCAGTAGAGAAAGGTGTGATGCATAGTTATTGCGATTGCGGCTTCACCTCCGCAAGCAGTATTCCAAAATTCCAGTTCCCATAAGATTAAAGATCAACTAGTTAATCGCATAGGTTTTTCTGTAGCTGACTTATCGCGCTAAGCTCTATAGAAGGTAGGGCTGTTCGAAACTATTGCGCAGCTGCATATACTCAAGGGTGAAGCCGCAATCGCTAACGACTGCACCTATAGTACAGCGACCATAGACTCCGCAAGTCAGGTACTGGCCTTAGAATTACCTGCTAATATGCGTAAGGGATCTCTAATTAAGCTAGATACGGCAACGTTCCTCACACGACTGTTTATTATTAGTATCGAGGTCGACCCTCGAAAAAGGCCAAAGCTGAGAGCCGGCGATACCTAAGTCCCGTTAAAGAGAAAGCACTTGTTGATTTCCTGTTACGAACGAGTGCCAGCAAATCCTCAATCCGTATCAAGTAGATATGTACCTTCCCTCGCGTTCTGTATCGACCGCTGACGAGTATCAAATCGGCCTGCTGAGCCGCCGATTGAGAACTGGCCTCAATCCTTCTGTCGCCGTCATCTAGAGATCAAATCAAGAAATAACAAAGCAATCACGTGAGAGCGCCATGATAGAGTGATTGCATTTGTTTCTAAGGAAATATGGGATCAAATGCAATCATGTCAAGATTGTGCATTCATCTCTTCTATTACTGAGCTTTCCTTTCCTGCACGTTCGTATGATCGCACAAAACATTTGGCCGCACTGCACTCTTGATGCGCTCCGCACCGCCGTCATGACCTCGCCTGACTTCACCCGCCACTAAATGAACGTTATGCTGTCTTTGTCTGGTAGGGATTGGCCCTAGTCATACTTGCTACACTTTAGCTTACACATATAATGATTAGCGCGGACATACGTACTGTACGGACTTAACCACTGGGCTTCCCAGCATTTCTTCTTTCCAGGATTGTATATGTTTTTGCCTTTGATAGACACGATCGAATACTGTTTTTTTGTCTTCAAGTGGAACACCGTATGTATTGTAGAATCGGAGTCCACCCGCGCGGAAGCTTTTTACGCTCGGGTAACAGTCACCTAGTTGTATAGACAAATCGATTTCCTGACAGGAAGTAGTGCAATTCTTTATCACTCCAGTGTCGACGAAAATATAGAGTGAATGGTCGAAGTATACCCCGTCTTCTTCATCCCAAGCGAGACCGTTGTATGGATAATATCCTGCAGCTTCTAGAGAGAGGATGGGTTGAGATACGAAAGCAGCATAGAAATTATACTGAAGACCACTGACTATGGCATTCTCCACGTCCTCAACTGGAATTCCCAAGTATTGCCATTCTAGCTCGTAATAGCGAGGTGTTTTATGCTTGTTGCAACGGTGCTCCTGGTTAGGGCCGTGGACAGGGAGCCTCAAAGTCGCAGCGGCCATCGTGTATGGAAAGTAGATTAAAAAGAAGCATGGAGTACTGGGTTGTGGTATATTGATTGCAATGTCTTGGGCGCACCATTCACTTCATATATAGTAGAGAAAGCAAGAACAAGCCCCTCACAATTAGGGGCACACATGCAGCAAAAGGGCACCTTCTAGCGCTACGATAGGATAGAATCCCTCGAGCATGTACGCCAAAACGAAGGGGCACCAGGCCTGCTTGGCATGCTCTATGATTGGCATATTTAGATACACGAAGTCTGCGAGAGCCATCGGTGGGGCTGAAGCGTGCCCCTTCTTAGCTTGATAGAGTTAGCGTGACTTGCCGTAAGTACGCCGCCCCAGGCTCAATTGGCTGCCCTCTATTCAGCTAGCTCGGTGGTTTATATCATGCCAGCACTGCTGATTGGTGCATCAGATTCTAATATGCACTTGTGTAGGGCAACAAAATCGTCATGGTGTCTGTAGGCCATCATAGTGCTGCAAAGTCAAAGCACCTGCAACTTTGTCCCTCACGGCGGTTCTTCCCCAACGAAGGGATTTGCGATATTATAAGCCCTAAATAGAAAAATTACAGTAGTTTTAGCTACAGAAATGAGTCTTTCGTGTTTAGCAATAACTACAGCTGCAACAATAACACACACTTAATCTACCTCCCATAGAGGCTTAGCCTGTCTATTCGGATTTTATGTACAGTTTATAATGCACTAATTAAGGAAGCTATACTGGTTTAGTGAAGATATGCAGTCCTTGTCTAGGTGCAATTCGAGTTTGTACGGCTCGGTGTGCTAGCCCTTCACGTTTAGCGAGAGGATTTGGAACGCTAAAATAGCAGGATTGCAAATTTTTAACAGCTTACAATGTATAACTGGGTTACGCTAAAAGAGCTGGAACTGTGGTGTGGATCCAAGAAGCTTCTACTAGGTACTGCTCAAGCGTATGGTTACCAGCTATTCTTGGAAGCACATTGGTTGTTAATCTTGTTGGCTTCTGCTAGCTTCTTGCTCGAAGAGGTATCCTACAGTTATCACCAACATAAACATGAATCTAGCCAGCAAGACGCTTGCGCAACGTCTGCCTAGTAGTGTGTGTAGCACATATGCTGCTCGATCAGAGCACGACAATGTCCCT
Organism: Bipolaris cookei; assembly: GCA_002286855.1. Taxonomy (NCBI): domain Eukaryota; kingdom Fungi; phylum Ascomycota; class Dothideomycetes; order Pleosporales; family Pleosporaceae; genus Bipolaris; species Bipolaris cookei. The sequence continues at coordinate 85,099 of NRSV01000091.1, forward strand.
GTCTCAACTCTGAGCCACCGTAGGCTTGGACGACATTCGCGAACAGAGCAGGCTCAGAGTTAGCAGTACTCGAATCGAGAGAAGGAGAAGGCCCTTGGAAAGCTCTTGCTACTAATGTCTAATCTTGGACAAGCTGTGCGGATTGAATACCTTCGCTCGCTAGCGTTTAGCATAAACCGTCAGTGGTCCATGAAGAAGTCGATAAAGTGCCCCAGGAAGATCTGGCCACAAGTTTTCGAGAAGTATCACACCGTACTCTAGGTAAGAAGGGTTAGATTGATAGACTGGAAGCGTCACCGAAACAACATACACAAGAAAATGGAAGAGTGGTTCGATATAATTAGCCAGGTACTACAGGATCTACGCATACTGCCAGAAAACGTGTATTATGTAGACGAAACTGGAGTCATGCTAAGCATTCATGGCTGGACTAAGGTCTTATTTGGCAAAGACGATGGGTAAGGTAGAGGTGTGGATGTCAAGCGCACTATAGTAACTACTATTGAGTGCATCGGTGCTGACGGAAGGACCCTTTTGCCATTCATCATATAGCCGGCTTCGAGCTATCGTAACAACTGGACTACGCAAAAATCCCTCGGTCGCACTACGCGTACTTAGAAAACGGGTATGACTACTCTAAGATTAGCTCAGAATGGTTCGAACGCGTGTTCGAGCCCCAGGCGCGCGCAGAAGTTAAGCGGAAAACCACGAGTGCTAGTCTGTGATGGCTTTGGGATGCATGGAACGCTCGAGATATTACAGTTATGCCTTGGTTATAACATTGTCTTGTGTTGTTTGTCCTATCGCACATCTCATAAGCTGCAGCTATGCGACGTCGGCCCTTTTGCACCCTTGAAGAGCGTGTATCGTGAACAAGTCGAGCGACTCAACCAAAGAGGCGTTGACGTTGTCGGCAAAGAGCATTTTACTTATCTCTATGGCCCTGCAAGAGATCGCGCGCTAACTAAAAGGAACATTGGAGCTGAGTGGTCTACAGCCGGGCCGTTCCCCTTTGATCCAGAACGAGTGCTCGGAGATGCCCCTAAATATCCAGTAGAAGTGAGTAGCAACATACTAAATCTGGAAACTGAGGCTATGAGTACCAATGTACTAGAAGTACCCGATACACCTATCACGCCAGTAACGCTAGTGAGAATAGAAACGCTTGCGTCATTGCGCGATATGACTATTAAAGACATACATGTGAGTACTCGGAAAGGCGAGCAAAGACGGATAGAGAAGCTGGCAAGCGCCGCTAAAGTATCGTTCGCCGAACAGGCTCTCCTTAAAGATCGTAATCGTTTCCTCCTTCAGATCAAACCGAGAAACCAAACCCCGCTAGTCGATAAAGTCAGTAGTTCTAGGTAAGGCCAAGGTAATGAGTTTTGAAGACCTTGAGGAGGCCGGAGCAAAGCGTGGTGCGAAGGAGCAAAGCTCTGGCAAGCAAGCCAAAGCGCGGACGCGGGCGCAAACGCAAGAGCAACACGCTAGTAGTAGAAGCACCGACGGTCCCGCCCTCGCCAAGAGCCAAAGTACTAGTAGCGGAACGGATCGGTGCGCCTGAGCTAGCGCATGCGCCGGTATCTGCATGGAGAGCGCCTGTAGCTAGAATGCACTAGACCGCTTTCTCTATATGGTGGGGTCTCATGGTTTTCGATAGGCTGGACAAAAGGGGAGACTTAAATCGAATTTAAACATAACTACGTGTTGCTCAAAAGCCTTGTATTCACGCGACTGCTTTTCCATCTGTCCTGCATCGTGATGGACAGATTTCAAGCGCTTTACGTAGTAATGCTTTGACCCCTGCCAACAGCGCCAAGGGCCTTACCTCGTACGCAGCTCTCTATGCAGTGCACGTCGCATGCATGAAGCCACGTTTTACCCCGCCTGACGCTTTAAACAGATTTCACCACCAAGCCAAAAAAAAAATACAACGAAAGCTAGCAGCCTCAACTCGCGACATCTGGACGCATCACAGGGCCCTGCTCGTTACGTTCTCTGCATGCTGACCATCCATCGGTAGTAGGAAAGCAGCTAGCAAGTACCCGCATGACCAGACTACCAAGTCTAGCCTTTTGAGTCCCATTCTTGTCACGCATGCCTACTATACACCCACACGAAACTATGCGGCTCTTGCAGTATAGCGAAAGCGGAATGCTCAGCACCCATAGCTTCGACGATGGCGACATACCCCCTTACGCGATACTCTCACACACCTGGGGCGCAGATGGCGACGAAGTGACATTTGCAGACCTCCAGACAGGCGGTAGCAAGACAAAGCTAGGCTATGAGAAGATCCTCTTCTGCGGAAAACAGGCACAGCGCGATAACCTCCAGTACTTCTGGATTGACACGTGCTGCATTGATAAGAATGATAAGGCTGAGCTTGCCTTTTCCATCCGATCGATGTTTCGCTGGTATCGTAACGCGGCCCGATGTTATGTCTACCTATCCGACGTTGCTGGAATCATGATCTATTCTGGTGAATCAGCCGAATCGTCATGCGACTATACCGCCTTCCGCCGCAGCAGATGGTTCACTCGTGGTTGGACACTGCAAGAACTCATTGCGCCACCTGTGGTAGATTTCTTCTCTAAAGATGGGCAAAAACTAGGTAGCAAGTCATCACTGTTGCCAGTGTTATGTGAAATTACGCGCATACCTGAGGCAGCACTACAGGGCACGCCTTTGTCCGATTTTAGTGTAAATGAACGAATTTCGTGGAATGAACATCGGACAACAACAATTCCAGCGGACCGCGCGTATTCCCTTATGGGAATCTTGGGAGTCAGTTTATCGCCGTTCGACGATGAGAGTTCAGCTGAAGCGATGAAACGAGTTACAGATGAGGTCGACAAGCAAAATAAGTGTCTTCAAGATATACGCCGGACAGATCCTCGGGACGACAAGAAGCGCATCGAGGATACTAAGGGCGGTCTTCTCGCAGACTCCTTCCGCTGGGTGCTTAACAACCTTACTTTCCAGCAATGGCAACAGCGCCTGGATAGCCGACTATTGTGGGTGAAAGGCGACCCTGGCAAAGGAAAAACAATGTTACTATGTGGCATTATCGACGAACTGCAAAATGTTATACCTCAGACTGCTCTTCTGCTGTACTTCTTCTGCCAAGCAACAGACTCGCGCATTAATAGTGCCACAGCTGTGCTGCGAGGCTTGTTGTACATGCTCCTGCGCCGGCAACCGTCGCTTATGTCGCATGTTAGCAAGAAGTACGATAACGCAGGCAAAGGCTTGTTCGAGGACGCGAATGCCTGGGTCGTCCTGACAGAGATCTTCGCCGACGTGCTGCAAGACATAAGCCTAGGCACAACGTACCTAATCATTGACGCGCTGGATGAGTGCGTGACAGACTTACCAAAATTGCTCAGCTTCATCGCGAAGCAGTCGTCTGTGTCCTCTCGCGTCAAGTGGATAGTGTCTAGTCGCAACTGGCCAGACATTGAAGCACAGCTCGAGCGCGCAGGACACAAGATGAAACTAAGCCTTGAGCTTAACGCAGAGTCGGTCGCTGCGGCAGTTGACATTTTTGTCGAGCAAAAAGTAGACCAGTTAGCGCAAGAGAACAAGTACAAAGGGGAGCTTCAACACGCCGTGCTCCAGCACTTAAAGTCGAATGCGAACGATACCTTCCTCTGGGTTGCGTTGGTGTGCCAAGACCTCAAAGCAACGCCGAGGTGGAGCGTGCTCAAAAAACTGGCCCAGTTCCCACCTGGACTGGACGCTTTATACAATCGGATGTTACAGCAGATAAGCGAGTCTGGTAGCGCGGATATGTGTCTGCGGGTACTGGCAGTGACTGCTGTCCTGTATCGACCCGTCACAGTCGCTGAACTAGTTGTACTTACTGAGCAACTTGCAGACCTTGTTAATGACCTAGAGTCTGTGCGGGAGATCATTGGTCTCTGCGGATCGTTCCTCACGCTGCGTGACGACACAGTTTACTTTGTGCATCAGTCAGCGAAAGAATTCCTCGTCACAAAAGCGTCAGACAAGGTCTTTCAAGATGGTATAGAACGTGTACATCAAGACATTTTTGTACAATCACTTTCTATTCTGCAGAAAACATTAGACCGAGATATATATAACCTCCAAGCACCCGGATATCCTGTGGGAAACGTCAAGCCGCCTCTTCTTGATCCTCTAGCCGTGTCGCGCTATCCATGTGTGTACTGGGTTGATCACTTCTGTGACTCAAAACACAATTCATTAACACACGGTGTTGCTAATCAAGGAGACACTAGAACTATAGACGTATTCCTTAGGCACAAATATCTCTACTGGCTAGAAGCGCTCAGCTTGTGCGGAGGCATGGCCAAAGGGGTAGTTTCGATGACAAAACTGTGGCATTCAGTTCAGGTATGGCCTACCTGGTTACACATATAGTCTTAATGATGCAGTTACTAACGTATCTAGGGACTCGGAGATACATATGCATTGAATGAGATTGTAGACGACGCACGAAGATTCATCATGTACCACAAAGAGGCAATTGAGAACTACCCCTTACAAGCGTACGCATCTGCTCTGCTATTCAGTCCAGCAGACAGCATAATAAGAAGACTATTCCAGCACGAAAAGCCAAGAAGAGTGGTTCTCAAGCCAGCTACAAGCAACGGCTGGAGTGCGTGCCTGCAGACGCTCGAGGGTCATAGGGATGATGTTACCTCAGTAGCCTTCTCGCACGACTCGACGTGGCTAGCGTCAGCATCACGCGACAGCACTGTTAAGATCTGGGACGCGAGTAGTGGGACATGTCTATATACGCTTGGGGGCCATAGCAGTTGTGTTTTCTCAGTGGCCCTCTCACACGACTCAGCCTGGCTAGCGTCAGCGTCTTTAGACTGCACTATTAAGATCTGGGAAGTGAGTAGCGAGATGTGTGTGCACACGCTCGAGGGCCATAGCGATTGGGTTAGCTCAGTAGCCTTCTCGCACGACTCGACCTGGCTAGCATCAGCATCGAACGACAGAACTGTCAAGATCTGGGACGCGAGCAGCGGGAGGTGTGTGCAGACGCTCGAGGGCCATATCGATTGGGTTAGTTCAGTAGTCTTCTCGCACGACTCAAG
>NRSV01000092.1:0-89123 GCA_002286855.1 Bipolaris cookei
GCCTCAAGCGGTCCCTGGCCATCAAGGAGAGGCGACCAAAGCAGAGCTACACCCTCCAGCTTGATGAGGACGAGGTTTACCATGGGGGAGCCAAATTATGGTCGCCCAGGAGTGTACAACGAGCTCGCGATCGTCGGGCTTCACAACAACAAGCCGAGCTTGAAAAGCTTCAAAAAGCCAAGCAAGCCGAGATCANGGACGAGATTTACCATGGGGGAGCCAAATTGTGGTCGCCCAGGAGTGTACAACGAGCTCGCGATCGTCGGGCTTCACAACAACAACAAGCCGAGCTTGAAAAGCTTCAAAAAGCCAAGCAAGCCGAGATCAAGAAGGCAGCTCGCGATTGTGATCTTCAACTCAAAGCTGTGAGGCGTGTAGAGCGGGAGAAACGGGCGGAGGAGAAGAGAAAAGATGACGCTGCAAAGCAGGCCAAGAAACAACACCAGCAGCTCATCAACAACACCAAAAAGCTTATAAAATTATCCCAAAAGGGTAAGCGCAAGGCTTCAACAGCTCACAAGCCAGCTGCAAAGCGTCAGAAACGTGTTGTGGGTGGTACAGCTTCTGTGGGAGCCCGGGTAGTTGCACAGCCAGTTCCACCCAAAACCACCAGAACGCGTACAATCCGCCGCCCAAAAAAAGATTTAGACTAGCGCAAAGTCTTCGCAGGCTATTATATAGTATAAATCTACTTTTGCGCAATTATATCACGATTTGTTGAGGCGTTACAGCTGCAATACTCATGAAGCTGTTGTGTTGTGGGTGGGGCGTTGCGCGAACCCGGGCGTTACGCGAACCTCTACTGTAACGTGTTGGGCCAGTAAGCTGGGCAGATCAGTAAGCTGGACACCCCACCCAATCTCACCCAACTCTCTACACCACCACCACCACCACCATGCCGCGACAACAACGCTCTATACAGACTTCTCGTGAAGGCAGAATAAGCCTTGCTATCGCGTCTTATCGTAATAATCCAAAACAATCTATTCGCGCTCTTGCAAAAGCGTACGATGTGCTGCAATCAACACTACACACTCGCGTTCATGGTACTCAGCCGCGACAAGAGCTACGGTCTATTAACCGTAAGCTATCACCTATTGAAGAGCAGTCTCTCGCGCAGTGGGTCCTAAACCTTGACCGGCGTGGTTTTCCACCTCATATTATCGACGTACGACGAATGGCAGACGCGTTACTTACCGCGCGTGGCCAAGATCCACCTCCACAACCTATTGGCAAAAATTGGGTGTCACGCTTTATCCAGAACCAGCCAGAGCTCCAGACGAAGTGGACTAGGAAGTTTAGTAGCCAGCGCGCTCTTTCTGAGGATCCTGTCGCAATTGTAGCTTGGTTTAAGCTAGTAGAAGAGACGCGCCAGACGTACGGCGTCTTAGACCAGGATATCTACAACTTTGACGAGACTGGGTTCGCGATGGGCGTTGCTAGCACGTCTAAGGTAGTTACAAGCTCCAACAGAGTCGGCCGAGCAGCTATTGTACAGCCAGGCAATCGCGAGTGGGTTACAGCGATTGAGTGTATTAACGCGTCTGGCTGGTGTCTACCACCGTTGGTTATCTTGTCTGGCAAGGTCCACCAGAACAGCTGGTATAATGGGCTCCCATCAGACTGGGCTATCGGTGTCTCAGACAACGGCTGGACGACTGATCAGCTTGGCGTAGAGTGGGTGAAGCACTTCAATCAGCATACAGCAGCTCGTACAGCTGGAGTCTATCGGCTTCTTATCCTAGACGGCCACGGTAGCCACGCTACGCCAGAGTTCGACCAGTACTGCGCTGAGAACAAGATTATCACTCTCTGTATGCCGCCGCACACGTCGCATCTTCTCCAGCCGCTTGATGTAAGCTGCTTCTCGCCGCTTAAGCGCGCGTACGGACGTGAGATTGAAGAGCTTGCCCGCCAAGGCATCTACCACGTTGACAAGATAGACTTCCTTGCAGCCTATACGCGGATCCGGCCGGTAGTCTTCACGCAGCATAACATCCAGGCAGGCTTTCGGGCGACAGGACTTGTCCCTCCTTATCCCGATCGCGTCCTGTCGTCACTTACAGTAGTTAGGACATCATCTCCGCTACAGACAACTACAGACAATAACGCCGTAACGCAGCCAGAAACACCGCGTACAGTAGCTCAGCTTCAGCAGCAGGCAAAGCTTCTTCAAGAACGGCTCCATCGGCAATCACAAAGCCCAACAAGCCAGCTTCTACGCTAGGTTATTAAAGGCTGTCAAATAGCAATGCAGTCAGCAACAATACTTGCAGAGGAGAATAAGAAGCTACGTGCAGAAGTCCAGCGTCAACGACAAAAGCAGAGTCAGCCACGTCAATATATTGCTTCTGGTGGAGTGCTCCGGGTCCAACAGGCTCAGCAGATGGCTACAGAGGCAGAAAAGGTGGTGATGGAGGCTAGCCAGAGCCAGGCTGGTGAGCGACGTCAGCGCGCGCCGCCGACGTGTACGAAGTGTCACGTTCAAGGGCACACTCGGATCTCATGCAAATCTATCTAAAGAATAATGTCTCTTAATTTTATTTTATGCTATTACGTTGTTACAGAGCAATTGCGCAGAGCGTTGGGTCAAGTTGGGTGGGGTGGCCGGATGACTGATCCTTGACGTTACCTACATAAGCTTACCTAAGCTTTAAGAAAGTTAAGAGCTAAACCTAGTGTAGCTATTAGGATGATCTTGATTACACTTACACGCAAGGACTACTTGTCCTACTGCACTAGGGGCACCCTAGGTGCGCACGGGCTCCTCGCTCTGCTCGTCGTCCTGCGCAGCTCAACGTAAATCCTCAGCTCAACGTAAATCTTTGTCCAAAAGGCCTATATTAGATAGATTTTAACTGCATATATTATACAATATAAGGCTATGGACGATATAGATTGTAGCTATAATCAACGAACTCGCCTCCTGCAGGTGTAGGTGCCGCAGAAGGCCCTTGTTGTTGTGTTGTCGTCGTCTTTGTTGCAGCCTTTGCCCGTCGCGCGGCCTGCCGTACAGCCTTCTCAACGTCCTGCTGAGCTCGTTGATCGACAGCAGATCGAGCCTATAAGAGGCTGAACCCTTCATTGATAGTACTCGGCCTGTAGCCTTCGTGATAGCTAGCTGGGATAGACTGGACGGCCTTTGGGTAGCTCCTTGATAGCGCACGTGATGGAATCTCGGATCCTGCTCACAGCCTAAGCAGCGCTCAGACGCTTGGCATAACTTTCCTCCGAATAGGTAGATAAATGACCGCACAAAGAGCTAGACAGCTCTTTATCGAATTCATCATCGTTTACCTTGCACTTATGGTTAATCCATCGCACCCTTACATTGTCGCGTGTTCTACAGCTGTCTTATGCGCCTTCTTATACGGTTGAAATACAGCAACTTCAAGAGGTTGTAGGTTGTGAGATGTATGAGGAGGCAGCGTATAAGCTACAATCTGATTTCCGTCGCAGTAATCAAGGAACTCTTTTGTGCTGTGAGATCCAAAGCTGTCAAATAATAGTAAGCGCCATAGGCCACATTGACGACGCTTTGTCCATTTATTAAAGTACTTGAGCCATTCTATCGAGAGCTCGTCGTTGTTGTAGCCTGTCTCTGACAATCCTATCGTATACGAGTCAGGTATTGACGTGTTGGTATACCACTTCTCAAGCTGTGTCTTTGCCTTAAGTATCAAGAAGGGCGGAAACACGTATCCATCAGCAGATATTGTTTCTACCGCGGTGATATAGTCTCTATTCGTGTCGCTAGGCGACTGTACGGCATCTGTACGGCGTGTGACGACCCAGTTGTTGCCTCCAACGCCAATACGAAATCCAGTCTCGCCCATATTATATAGGTCCTGCGGCTGTATCGCGTACTCGTCTAGGACCTTCCTTAGAGCGTTAAAGTGAGCTATATACGACCCAACAGTATTTGACGCGATACGATTTAGCTCCTGCTTTCTATGTTTCTTTCTTCGACAGTCAGGGTTGACCTTAAACCAGCGCGCGACCCAGTCCTTGCCCAGCGTAGGCGCCTGTCCGCTAGGGTATTCGAGATCGAGGATACGTTGAGCTGCGCCGACGAGCTGAGGGAGAAGGGCAGGCATGCCTAATTGATCGCAGCGATCAATATAGGCCTTCAAGGCTAGATCTTAAGCCACGTTAAGACGTGTGTTAGGTGCTGGCCTGTCGGATTTAGATTGTACACCTCGAGCGCGTCGGTACAGGCGCTGGTAGGGCACATCAAATTGACGCGCCAACACCGCCAAAGGGGTGTTAGGAGAGGACTCCTGGGCTTCAAGGGCTTCTTGAATATGCCCCTCAACAGCCTTGTAATCGCCGTATCGCTTTGGCATTATGGTAATGAGATTCTACGTATTAAATATGTGGATAGTATAAAGATTTACGTTGAGCTGAGGATTTACGTTGAGCTGCGCAGGACGACGAGCAGAGCGAGGAGCCCGTGCGCACCTAGGGTGCCCCTAGTGCAGTAGGACAAGTAGTCCTTGCGTGTAAGTGTAATCAAGATCATCCTAATAGCTACACTAGGTTTAGCTCTTAACTTTCTTAAAGCTTAGGTAAGCTTATGTAGGTAACGTCAAGGATCAGTCATCCGGCCACCCCACCCAACTTGACCCAACGCTCTGCGCAATTGCTCTGTAACAACGTAATAGCATAAAATAAAATTAAGAGACATTATTCTTTAGATAGATTTGCATGAGATCCGAGTGTGCCCTTGAACGTGACACTTCGTACACGTCGGCGGCGCGCGCTGACGTCGCTCACCAGCCTGGCTCTGGCTAGCCTCCATCACCACCTTTTCTGCCTCTGTAGCCATCTGCTGAGCCTGTTGGACCCGGAGCACTCCACCAGAAGCAATATATTGACGTGGCTGACTCTGCTTTTGTCGTTGACGCTGGACTTCTGCACGTAGCTTCTTATTCTCCTCTGCAAGTATTGTTGCTGACTGCATTGCTATTTGACAGCCTTTAATAACCTAGCGTAGAAGCTGGCTTGTTGGGCTTTGTGATTGCCGATGGAGCCGTTCTTGAAGAAGCTTTGCCTGCTGCTGAAGCTGAGCTACTGTACGCGGTGTTTCTGGCTGCGTTACGGCGTTATTGTCTGTAGTTGTCTGTAGCGGAGATGATGTCCTAACTACTGTAAGTGACGACAGGACGCGATCGGGATAAGGAGGGACAAGTCCTGTCGCCCGAAAGCCTGCCTGGATGTTATGCTGCGTGAAGACTACCGGCCGGATCCGCGTATAGGCTGCAAGGAAGTCTATCTTGTCAACGTGGTAGATGCCTTGGCGGGCAAGCTCTTCAATCTCACGTCCGTACGCGCGCTTAAGCGGCGAGAAGCAGCTTACATCAAGCGGCTGGAGAAGATGCGACGTGTGCGGCGGCATACAGAGAGTGATAATCTTGTTCTCAGCGCAGTACTGGTCGAACTCTGGCGTAGCGTGGCTACCGTGGCCGTCTAGGATAAGAAGCCGATAGACTCCAGCTGTACGAGCTGCTGTATGCTGATTGAAGTGCTTCACCCACTCTACGCCAAGCTGATCAGTCGTCCAGCCGTTGTCTGAGACACCGATAGCCCAGTCTGATGGGAGCCCATTATACCAGCTGTTCTGGTGGACCTTGCCAGACAAGATAACCAACGGTGGTAGACACCAGCCAGACGCGTTAATACACTCAATCGCTGTAACCCACTCGCGATTGCCTGGCTGTACAATAGCTGCTCGGCCGACTCTGTTGGAGCTTGTAACTACCTTAGACGTGCTAGCAACGCCCATCGCGAACCCAGTCTCGTCAAAGTTGTAGATATCCTGGTCTAAGACGCCGTACGTCTGGCGCGTCTCTTCTACTAGCTTAAACCAAGCTACAATTGCGACAGGATCCTCAGAAAGAGCGCGCTGGCTACTAAACTTCCTAGTCCACTTCGTCTGGAGCTCTGGCTGGTTCTGGATAAAGCGTGACACCCAATTTTTGCCAATAGGTTGTGGAGGTGGATCTTGGCCACGCGCAGTAAGTAGAGCGTCTGCCATTCGTCGTACGTCAATAATATGAGGCGGAAAACCACGTCGGTCAAGGTCTAGGATCCACTGCACAAGAGACTGCTCTTCAGTAGGTAATAGCTTTCTCTTCTTAGCGTTAGCAAGAGCTTGAGGCTGGCTACCTTGAAGGCGGTCGTAAAGCGTTGAACGGGGGACATTAAATAGCTTTGCAGCTTTACGTTGGCTCTTAATTTGATGTCTTTGAATTGATTGAGATGCAAGACAAAGTCTAACTTGCCTTTGAGGCGATAGAGAGCGTCGTTGTCGCGTCATAGCTGTTGTAGTGTAGAGCGTTGGGTCAAGTTGGGTGGGGTGGCCGGATGACTGATCCTTGACGTTAAGCTTAGTGGTTTACGGCCAATTCTTAATATCCTTTTCTATATGCTGATCACAGACGCGTAGATGACAGCTAAGCGCTAGGGGGAGACTGTAGGTATTACGGCCGCAAAATACGAGGCAACACGCCTCTAGAAACAGCTAGCTCTCATAAGGGAGTGACGTGGGATAGCGCGGATTAACGTCTACGCGGCGTCAGCCGTTGGCTACGCCAGCCATGCCGGGCATAGCTGCGGAGAAAATGCGGCTGAAAAAGTAGGACTCAATCAATCAATCAATCACCTTCCTATGTGCCGGAAAACTCGGTGAGCTAGAACTAGCTAATTAAACACAGCGTCATAATAGAATATCTGCCGACGCGGCGCTTTTATTTGTCCGTTCTAGCTCACAAGGATTTCCACTATGTAGGGAGTGATATTAGTTAAATACTTTTACAAGATATAAGATAGCTGCTTTCTTCTCATCCTCTTCTCTTTACTACATTCAACAGCATTCAGTCAAGTCTAGTCTACATCTTCTACCTTAAAGAATCTAACCTAAAACACCTTAACGGTTATAAGATCCTGCAACCACTTTAACAATATGCAGTTCTCAGTTGCTGTTCTTGCGGTACTAGCCACCCTCGTCCCTCAAGCCTATTGCAGCTACGCCTGTACTACTGGCAGCGGCGTCGCTGACAAGGGCTGTGTATATGGATCTAAATACTGTGTATGTTTAAGGATACCTTTATATATTAAGTATCTATACACTAATTAAACTTGGAACAAATAGGTTTATAGGGGAAATGCTGGAACAAATAAGGAAGGAAAATGCTTCTCTGAGTTCCCTGACCAACGCCAATGGGAGAATACTTGGCTCGACGGTCAATGTGGTCCCTCTGGCTGGGGCCAGTATGGATGTGCATACTAAATGCTCTAAAGGAGCAGTGAGAGGGCGTAGTAACTACACCGCGTAGGGGAGAATAGTTGGATCTAGGACTGTAGCCGCGGCTATGGCGAGGAAGGTTAGAGAGGATGTTATTGTCTCCGATACTGTCGTTACCGATCTAATACAATTATATCGCATACATGGGTGTGTTAAAAATTAAAGTGTATTACATTTACTATCTACTATCTTCGTTTATATGTAGTGTATAGCTAACTAGTTAACTAGATATATCTTAGCTAATATAAGAGCTATACTGAAAAGAGTTAACATGAGCGGCAAGCGAAGTGGCCGGGTAAGCGAAGCGGCCACCTAATTAAGTATTTTATCTTTGCACGTTAATAACTCAACGCCACAACATAGTATTGCATTAAGAAGTAGCTTAGATTAATCGTCTACTTCTATCGTGTCTTTTTTACAAGTGCGCTTGTTGTGCCCTATCTCGCTGCGAGAATTGCAGCGTCGAATACCCTTATTGTGACTACCTGCCCGCACCCTCTCCTCATGCCTTTCAGCCTTAAACTGAATCTCAACGTCTCTCTGAGCAACTATGTCCTCTGCCTCTGCTTGCGATAGGGTCCCTCCCTCCTGGATTCGCTTTTTCTTGCGCTTCTTACGTTCAGATGCTGCCTGGTTCGCCTCCTCAAGATTAGCTATTCTAGCCTCAAGCAACGCATGTGAGTGCATCTTTAAAGTTGATCCCTTTTTCATCTGCAACACCATCTCAATAATAGAATCTGGCGATGAGCTCTTGTGATCCCTTATCCTCTTGATAATTAGTGTGGTTTGAGTCTCTATCTCCCAGGCGTTGCTTGGTGTTTTGGGTTGCCAGGGGGTAGGTCCTGGTGCAGGTGGTGTCGGCGTACGAGGCTTTACTTCAAGCTTTGATAGTACTACTTTTGGGTTATGTAGAACCAAGGCAGTCGCTCTGAAGCTTGATCTGATATTGTCAGTTGAGAAGGCGCCCTCATGTACCTTTTTATAAGCGTCTAGGAAGGCCTTTTTGTCGATGTGGCTAATGTAGCAGCCTGCCAAGCCTCTGATTTCCTCCTTGTATGCCCGCTTCAACGGGGCAAAACAACCCACATCAAGTGGCTGTAGGATATACGAAGCGTGTAGAGGCATACAGAGAGTGATTATCTTGTTTTCATCGCATAGATTCTGGAAGGAGAGCGACTTGTGGCTCTCATGGCCATCAAGAATGAGCAGTCGGTGACTACCCACTGTCCGGGCCTCTGTATGCTGTATGAAATGACGCAACCACTCAAGTCCAAGCTCATTCGTCGTCCAGCCATCGCCACTAATACCAATTCTCCAACCCTTGGGGTTGTAGTACCAGGCCTGGTTGTGGTGCTTTGCCTTAAAGATGATGAAGGGTGCGATAACCCACCCTGTAGCGTTGATCGCAGCAATTAACGTTGCCCACTCACGGTCGCCAGGCTGGGCCCCAATTGACTTAAGACGTCTCTCAGAAGCAGTCACCACCTTTACTGTCCCTCCAATGCCCATCTGGAAGCCAGTCTCGTCAAAGTTGTAGGTGTCTTCGTCTAGGATACCATACTTGGCTTTGACATTGCGTACAAGGTCGAACCAGGGACTAATAACATCCGGATCGCTGCATAGGATTCTCTGGTGATCGCGCTGCCTAGTGATTTGAGATTTTATGCCAGGTTTTCGACGGACGAAATTCCTGGCCCATCTTTCGCCAACCTAGCCACCGCTACGTGCAGCCAGCAGTTGATTAGCCATTTCACATAAATAAGCCATTGTCGGGGCAAATCCTCATGCATCTAGTTTCTTTATTTGCTGGAAAATCACATCCTCTTCGTATCTGGTCAGCTTTGCTGAATTGGGGTGAACATCGCGTCGTGAAGCTATTCCAGCGCGTCGGTCTTGGAGGGTTGCTCGATGAACATTGTAGGCTATAGCAGCGCGTCGCTCACTTAGAGTCGCGTCGGATTTCATTACTTAAATAGCTAGGATAACCCCATCCTCACGAGAGAGAGATTTTATATTGTTTTGTTGAGACATTGCTGTTTAAGGTGAAAGAAGGTATAATCTTGGCAAAGGTGGCCGCTTCGCGTACCCGGCCGCTTCGCTTGCCGCTCACGTTAACTATATTTGTCCAAAGTATTAACGTGTTTCACCAGTGTGCGCCCCACGAAATCTTAGTACTTCATCTTCGTAATAGTACTGCGCAACCACCACTACAATTTTTTTATTAAGTAGAACAAGATATTATTCTTTAGACGCGTCGCTATCCTCTATATCCTCTAATTCTACTTGGCACGTGCGGGAGTTGTGTCCAATTTGGCTGCAACGCCCACAGCCCCGTTCACTGCGCACTCTCTTCGCAGGCGTTACACCATCATTACAGCTACCACCCTCTCCCTTAGCGATCTGATCAGCTACCTGGCCAACTTTTTGGGACCCCTCTGCCTGTACGTAGCGCCGCTTGCGAGTTTTTTGCTTTGTTGACGCTTCAACAGCGTCTCGTAGCCGACTCATTTCCTCCTGCATCAACACCATATGATGAGCGATCTGCTGGGCTCCCTTACTCAACTGCTGCATCTGCTCCTTAAGAGAAGTTGTAGGAGACCCTTGCTGGATTTGCATGTGGTTTCGAATAAGCGTAGCCTGCGCCTCCATTTCGCGCGCGTTGCCCGGCGTTTTCGGCTCCCAGGTAGTAGTCTCTTGCGCTGGTGGAGTTGGCGTACGCAGCACGACGTTAAGCTGTGATAAAACAACGTTATAATCGTGTGGCGTAAGCCCAGCACCTCGAAACCCTCCGCGGATATTCTCTGGTGTGATAGCCTTGTAATAGGCCTTTTTGAACGCTGGTAGGAAGGTTTCTTTGCTAATGTGGTGGATGCGATTGCGTGCTAAGACCGAGATAGCATCACTATACGCGCGCTTTAACGGCGAGAAGCAGCCTACATTAAGAGACTGTAAGAGGTGCGACGAGTGGGGAGGCATATAGAGGAGGATTATCTTCATCTCTTCGCAGAGATCTCGGAAATCCACCGAGCAGTGGCTCTCATGGCCGTCAATAATGAGCAGCCTATGCATCCCCACAGGCCGCGCATGGGAATCGAAGTGACGAAGCCAGTCAAGCGCTAGATCGTTATTCGTCCAGCCGGTAGGACTAACTTGGATTACCCAGTCGCGTGGCAGATCCTCCGTGAACCAGGTGGAGATCAGAACCTTGCTAGCAAAGATGAGAAACGCTGGGATACGCGTGCCTGTTGCGCCAACGCCTTGTATCAGCGTAACCCACTCACGATTGCCTGGCTGGATCTTCTTTGTTCTTCCTGGTTTGTCTGAGCCCGTGATAACTGACTGTGATAAAATCTTGCCCATAATAAAGCCAGTCTCATCAAAGTTATAGATATCTTCGTCTACGATACCATACTTCGCCTTTGTATTCTGAACTAGCTCGAACCAGCTCTTAATAAGCGCTGGGTCTTCGCAGAGAGCTCGCTGGTGATCGTATGGACGGCTCCGGCGCGTACGCAGCTCAGGATTGCGCTGGACGAACCTATCAACCTAGTTCTTACCAACCTCCTTCCCGCCACGCTCTCGGAGCAGTCTATTGGCCATATCTCGCACGTCGTCTCTCCCACAGGGTAGTCCTCGCTCAGCCTCAACTATTACACGCCTAGTAATAGCCTCCTCTTCTAGTTTTGTTAGGCGCTTACAGTTAGGCTCGCAGTCGCGTCGAGAGTGCTTCCCGTCGCGTCGTCGACGTATTGTTGTTTGCGGTACGTTATAAACTTTTTCAGCACGTCGAATACTTTGAATTTGATTTCTAGTAAGCTCAGAGATAACTAGTTGAATATCAGCTTCAGTATAGCTTCTACGAGGTTGTAGTTGTTGAGACATCACGCGTTGTTGTTGCGACGTTGTTTTGGTGGGGAGACTGCGCCGCTCGGTGGGGTGCGCCGCTCGGTGGTGAAACACGTTATACTCAACAATGGTCCAACTCATTCGAGGCATTATTACCCTGCTTCTCGCTGGGTCTACCTATGCTAATAATGGTCTATATGGTTGTTATCCTTCTAGATATGCCTCTTGGGATACTAACCTTCTTTATTAGGTGAATGTAGTCCTTCTCACCCTTGTGATAGAGGATGCATTGGAAATTCTAGGCGTATTCTCTACTGCGTTCGTATGTTTGTACAACTTCTGTAAAGAGAACTTAACTNGTAGGGGTGATGGAGTGCGCAACTGGACATCAAGAGTGGATATAACCCGTTCTGGGTCAAAGGGGACCAATCCAGCGCCTCTAAACCCTCCTTGAACATTGCTGGAAGTAAATGAGGCGTTAAAGGCCCGCTTAAAACAAGATAGGAACTCTTGTTTAGTAATATGGTTGATCTGGCTGCGCATGAGCGATTCGACTTGGCGTCCGTAGGCCTGCTTCAAAGGGGCAAAACAGCCCACATCAAGGGGCTGTAAGAAGTGAGATGAGTGCGGAGGCATGCAAATAGTAACAATGTTGTTATCTTTGCAGTATTTTTGGAAATCCAGCGAGTTATGGCTCTCATAGCCGTCAATAATAAGCAGGTGGTAGGCACCTACTACCTTCTTCTTTGTATGCTCATCAAAGTGCTTTAGCCACGCAAGGCCAAGCTCATTAGTCGTCCAGCCGTTCTCAGAGACCCCAATAACCCAGTTCTGGGGTATATCGCCATCCTTGTACCAGCTTGAGAGGTGGTGGCGCGCCTTGAGGATGATGAAGGGCGGAATCGTCCACCCGGTTGCATTGATGCCCTGGATGACCGTTGCCCACTCTCTATTGCCAGGCTGAATAGTCTTTGGCCGTCCGCGCCTCTCTGATGCTGTAACAACCGCTCCAGGGGCAATCTGGCCCATCACGAACCCCGTCTTGTCAAAGTTGTACGTGTCGTCATCCTGGATACCATACTTGGCTTTCATGTTGGCTACTAGGTCAAACCAGGCTTGAATAGCCTTAGGATCCTCGCAGAGGGCTCTTTTGTAGTCGTACTTGCGATTAAAACGCGTTTTAAGCTCAGGGCGGCGCTTAACAAACGTACTGGGCCAGTTTTGGCCAACCTGGTCCAGATTGCGCTCAGCGCGCAAGGAATTGGCCATATTAGCCACGTCTGTGAGCCTAGGGGGAAATCTACGCGTATCAAGCTCAAGTATATATTGGAAAATCACGTCCTCTTCAATCTTAGTAAGATTGATTGATTTAGGCCTGCGATCTACTTGTAAAGGTCGTCCTGCGCGTCGGTCGCTTAGTGTTGAACGAGCAATAAAGATAGCTGCAGCACGTCGTAAAGAGAGATTCGCGTCTTGTTTAAGAGCCTGAAAAGCAAGCTGTATCTGACGTTCATCAGAAGGCTCTAAATGTTGTTGTTGTTGCGACATTAGGGTGAAGTAGTGGTTTTGGTGAGGGCTTGGCAAAAGTGTCCGGCCAAGCCGTAAGGTACGTTAGTATCAATTCAAAACTCCCCATCTCATCGGTGAGATGAAATTCCCAGTGTCATGCCAGGTCATGTCAGTATTAACATGATCACATGGAAAATGCGCTTTAGTTCAAAGTTCTATTACTACCTTCGTCTGTCTAACATGTTCACGGATATCATTGAGAAACGTAACTTTCGGTCAACTAGAAAACACCTCCACTATCAGTCATCCTTTTTCCTGCGCAACATCAATAATATCGTTCCCGCACGTCATCCACAGCAGACGTCGACTCGCCAAGTCCAGTTTGTACTGCTTCAAAAGTCTCAGCTGACGAAGTTGATTTAGCCATGTTCGGATAGAGCCCATGAAACCCCCACGGTCCGTCTTTCAACTTTTCGGCAAGCGCAGCCTCGATGCGATGATAAAGTGAAGGTTTACTTTGTACAATTTCGGTTGACCACTGAGACATCATTTTTCCTGACATCCTATCTGGATGGCCCTATGCATCGAGTTAGCATCGCCTACTTTTATCTAGTTGAACGTTTCTCTCACCTCTACGACAATAGGCTCGCCGTGTCCCACCGCTGCAATACGTTTCTCCATGGTCTCACAGAACCGGCCGAAGAAGCATAGGGGAATAGTGTTGAGATCTATCCCCTCAGCCGTAGTCGTACGTAGCTCTTCTTGGATTTTCAACATATCGTAAAGGCCACAGAAAAGCAAGATCCAGTCGTAGCAGTCTTGGTCTGTGGTTTCTCCTATGTAATATTTGTCAGTACGACGGCGATACACGATGTATGCGAACACGGCAAATTCTGGGTGCCCTATTTGGCAGTGTAAATGGCGTCAATATCCTGCTAGTGTAAGTGGCTTAAGAAGTCACTTCTAACCTGCGGGTTCAGCGTTTGCGTGTGAGGTTGGTCGGAGATAACAGTGTCACTGCTACCGTTAGAATTTATCGCCATGTCAGATACAACACGGCAAGAGGTTTCTTACAGTGAGGAGTGTTTCGAAAGGGTTTGATATTTTATACCTGCTCTTCTACTACGAATTGGACGCACGGGCCACTTTCACTCTGATGGTGAAGGAGATTATTTGGCAGCAGAGCGCTCACCTTGGATACGACAGCCATGGTGCCTGATTACTGGTAGATGGACTTATTATTGTCGGACAGAAAAGGTGGACAGCAAATATGAGAGAATACATGTGTGATTGACGACCTAAAAAAGCTACGACCAAGGGGCAGCCTAACGATACCGTATTCGCTAGCGCATGTACATATTGGTGTGTACTTGCTTACATACATTGTAGACACTGTCCATGATCTTGTCCATGATCTTGTCCACAGCAAAGTCGCAAAAAGAACAAAGCCGGCCAGGGCCACGGTATGCATACGTATACAAGATGGCGACTGAGACGAGCAGAAGCATGCTCATCCCAGGCCCCGACGCGTGTCGTCGTTTTGCCAAAGCCCATGCAAGCCGCCCCCGCCCGCCACAGCACATGTCCAGGGGCTTTTCCGGACGGTCCTGGTGGGGCTTAGCTCAGCGCATCCCTGACTACGACAGTTGGCGACACGCGCCTTTCAAATGCAACCACGGCCATTGCCATGGCCTGAAACTATCAAAGTGGCCATTTTTTAAAATCTCTTGGTCCCCGCACCCTCGACTCGCATCTTCACACACCCTCATGCCCCGCCGCACTTGCTAGCGATCATGTCGGCGTTCCGCAAACACATGCCGCGCACCACCCGCTTACTCGTCAGCGTCTTCTTCCTCTACATCTTCGTCTGGGTTAAGGGATGGCCGCGCATCTACGACGAGGAAGAGCTACCTGCCGTCCAGCGTCCCCAGCAGCAGGGCGCCCCTGTCGGCCCTTACCAGGTTGAGCGCGACCAACTCGTCGTCTCCGTCACTACCACCGCCATCAACGTTCACTCCAAGGTCGCACCCCTCATCCTCAATACGGCCAATGAGGACCATGGTATGCTGCTGCTCTTCTCGGACCTCCAGGCCCAGATTGGCGCCTGGCCCATCTTCGATGTCGTCTGGCGCCTCACCGCCGATGTCGTCTTGCACATTGACGAGTTGAAGAGATACCGCACTCAGCTTGACTTTGCGCGGAGGAGCATCCCCTTGCAAACACTCATAAAGGCAGACCCGGAGGAAGAGAGAAAGGACATGTTGGTCCTGGACAAGTACAAGATCCTGCAGACAATGAAGGCGGCCTGGGAATACCGACCCGGCCGCAGCTGGTACATTTTCATTGACGACGAAACATACGTCAACAGGCCAAACTTGATCGAATGGCTCGGCCAGCACAATCCCGACGCAAAACACTACTTTGCAAACCCACCCATACCCGCCGAGACCCTCGTCCCCGACCCATTCGCTCCCTCGGGCACCTCCTTCATCGTGTCGCGCAAGGCCATGACAGAGCTGCTTGTAGACCGCAAAGACTACATCAAGGCATGGGCAAAGCGCATCCCAGAGTATACATCCGCATACCATCTAGTCACAAGTGTGTTGCAGGAGGAGCTCAACATGTCTGCCGTTCCCGTATGGCCTGGCATTACCGGCTACGATCCCAGCACTGCGCCTTTCCATCCTTCGCTATGGTGCGAGGAAGTCATGGTCATGCACCATGTCTCACCAAGCATGAGTGGAGATTTGGCTAAACTGGAGAGAGAACAGCCCGCGCATCAGCCTATGCGTTTTGCAGACCTATGGAACCGCTTCTTCACTCCGGAAGACCTAAACTCTACACGAAACAACTGGGACAATCTGTCCTCGGAAGCGTCAAACGGACGCTGGAACATCCTATTTGAAAACAACGAAGGCGCCAAGGACCGCGCCAAGTCAGGCGAAGAGTCACCAGAAGCATGCCAAGAATCGTGTGAGGCCAGCACCTATTGTGTACAGTGGTCGTATTCGTCGATTCCCCAAACCAATTGGAATGACAATCCTGAAACAAAATGTCATCTCAGCAGCAGTATACGCTTTGGGGCCTATGTCAAGCCCAAAGAGTTGCCAGGAACTGGCGAGAAGCAGACATTGAGTTGGAAGAGTGGATGGAAAAAGGCAAGGTTTCATAATTGGGCAAGACGACAGCGATGCAATCAACATCTCCAGTAGGCCCTTTGTAGTACTTTGTTTTGCAGCGTTTTAGCGTTTCGTATTCTTCTGCATAATTTTTCCTTTTTGTTTTCTTCCGTCTTGTTTTACTACGCAGATCCCCTGCTCCTGAGTTGCCAGAGAGAGGTTATAGAAAGAGTAGATACTTGGGTAAACTCGCATTGGTCAGCCAACGTCTAGGAATTCGAGTACATGGGGGTCAAAAATAGATTCAGCCCTCTCCCAAATGCTTGGTATAACGCGTGAGCACGTGTCTTCGCTTAGACCCCAGCCACCTCCAGCCGTCCTCCCAGCACGTACCAGCCTTGCAACCTGTCCTTCGCCCGTTTCTTGCTCAAGGCTTGATTGTTCGCAGTCTTATCGGCCCGCTGCCTTTCCCTTGGGACCTTGTATCTTGTGAATTGCATGCGCTGTGGAAAGAGGGGCTGGAACGTGTACGTGGCTCAGACCATACCTACGCGCAGACCCGCTTCGCGGTCTGTCAACACCAACAACTTTGCGCTCATTGCTTCTATTACCAACATCACCACAATCACCATAAAAACCGCTGAAAACAAATAAAAGCGTCCATTTGATGAGACTTAGCCATCTCTCCAAAGTTTATAATGTCACTCAACGACCTTCGGAAAGGCATAGCCTCTTATGGCGCCGGACCGCAGCTGGATGCTCTGCCATCGGCAGATAGTATGACCTGGATCCCGCAACCAGGCACAAATCCCGCGTTTTCTCTTTTGATTGGCAATCTTAACGAACAACAAATACTTGCCTACTTGACTCGATACGGAGAGAAGTCGCGAGAAGTGCGCTATTGTACCAAGCCTCCTGACAGGTCCTCGAACAAGTCTTCATCGTCAATGTCGACAGTAACCCAAGACGAAGTCATAAAGGCATCTCTGCTTCCGCCATTCAAGTACCTTGCAGAGAATTCTAAGTCTATGAAGCGCAAGTTCAGCATGCTTATCCGGTGGTACTTTTTGGTAAAGGGGTTTATTGATAGCCTCGAGGGCGACCAAGGAGACTTTTGCAAAAGGTTCAGCTCTGCAGTCAAGAGAATTGAGGAAGAGAAGCATGACGAGGAAGATGGTACTCATAATCGCACCAGGCGGAACCGCAAAGCCATAGAAGAAAGCCCGGAGCCCGAGGACGCAGATAGTATGTACACCTTGCGCTCCAATAGCCGTACTAGTAAGACGCACGTGATAAATGGCGAGAAACCTGAGCCACAAAGTCCTTCAGTTAGATCATCATGGGAGTTGAGGAACAGCAAAGGCAATCACGATCTTGAGCGTTTACTGGAGTACTTGCAAGAACACAACGCATTGTATCTTCTGGGAAACCTACCCAAAGTATCGGAGATTCAATTTGTTGGCCAAACATCCATACCCGAAGCCCAGCCCATGAAGCTATTCGTTGGACGCGAAGCAAAATCTGGCGATGATATATACGCCTACATGGTCGGTCTACCGCGCGGTTTTCACGAAGTCCGATTCTACGTCCAAGCCGCGCACGACGAGGAGCCCATAAAAGCCGAAACAGTCGCCAAACAGCGCCTCCTCCACCCATTCAGCAAGTGCTACCCAAAGCAGCCCTGCGTCCTGGAACAGTCTGATAGAGCCAGACTGACCCTAATGGTAAAATTCTACTTCATCTCCGCAGGTATCGCAACCAACTGCGTCCTCAAAGAAACGAAAAAATACCCTGAACGCCTGCGCGGCGCGCTCGACTACATTGCCGACCGCATGGGTGCCGCCGCCGCCAAACCCCCTTCTCACACCAAAGACGAAGACGATGACGCTGCTGCCTCAGCCCCCAACCCAACAAAACACTGCCTCTCGAGCGAAAGCTCCTACATCGACGAAAGCGACATCCAATCCACCCTCGCCCTCGAACCCCCCCGCCACCCCCACCATCATACCCCCAAACCCTCAGTATTCGCCCGCAAATCCGCCTCCTCCCTCCTCCCCCACTCCAGCACGGCCCAACCACTCAGCCGCACCACTTCCCCGCGCCTTCCCCCCACCAACGCCTCCACCTTCCCCCCTGTTGGCACCTCCCCCTCCATCAACTCCCTCCGCGGCCCCAAGCGCTCGGCCGAAGACGCAGAGTTCGAAGACCTCGCCCGCATCGTCATGAAGGAACAGACGCTTACGCACGAGATCAACGCGCTGCAGCATGAGATGGATGTGTTGGAGGAGAGGAAGAATATTTGGATGGAGAAGTGGCAGAGCCAGTTTGAGAGTGTGAATGGCAAGTTGGAGGCTATTACGCGGGAGAGGGTCGGAGTTAGGATGCAGTTTAAGAAGCAGAGGTTGGGGCCTGGAGGGGAGGAATAGGAAGGGTAGGGTAGTGTTGTATTTGTTTTTTTTGGTTGGGGAAGGGAGTGTGGAAGGGGGGAAGGAGTATTATTCTTTTGTTCCCTTTTCATGTTTTTCGTGTTAGTTATACCAGTTTCGTTTTCTTGGTCTTTATGATTTGTTGTTGTGGTTGTAGTGTTGTATGTCCTTGTACTTAGTCGTTTTGTCGTTTGTTTCTTTTTATTTTTCAATGAAAAAATCGAGTTTATTTGTTCGTGTTTGAACTCCTGGGGACATGTGAACATGTGTTAGCGAACAATAACAGATAGAAAAAGGCAGAACAACGTAACGCGTGTTTCCATAGTATGAGCACGTTTCCATTCCACAACACACAAGTTGAGATGAGAAATTAATACATGGGTACAAAAGAACAAGAGTATATAAATGTAACTACTAAAGACGATGCACTCGTGCCCAATACGTCGTTTGAAAATAAAAGAAAGGCATCCCCTCTGTATCATCTCAATACACAATTCAATTCACCCTCATAAACAAGTAAAGAGCCTTAACACCGCCAGTCTAACTACAACTCTGCCTCAGCCATGATCTGCTCACCCTCATCCAACATCTCCACCACCTTCTTCAATCCACCCACCATATCATTCGCCTGGCCCACAAGCAGCAACTTCTCAGCATTAGCAGGGAGACCCAAGTACGTCGGCGGCTCACGCTCAGGCAGGTCATTGACCCAACCCATAAAGTCCTTCCAGCTAGTCGAGCTAGGCAGCTCAAGACCTTCACTGTGCTGCGTCTCCTTGACAATCTTGAAGTTGTCTTCAAAAGCCGCGGGAGTCATGCACGCATCGACAAGAGATGAGAGGATATGCCAATCCTCAGTGTTGTCGATCTTGCCACCGTACATTTCTGTGATGAGATAACGCAGCATGTCCCATGGGATCTTGGTTGGCGCAATGTTGGAGCGGCCTTGGGCAACGGTGTCAATCCATGTGTCGATGATGAAGCTGCAGCATTCGTACTGGATGTAGTTAGCATACGCATGATAAAAGAATATACAAGGGCACTTACATCGCTGTCGTTGAACTCCCAGAAGCCCTTCCATCCTAATGTAGGTGCATACCGCAGACGTTCTTGTATGACCGCATGCAAGAAAGACAATAGAAGATAGACACGGGCCTTCTCCACAGGTGGCTTAATTGCTTTCTCTGCCAAAGACGACAAGGAGTCCTTCATATTGGCACGCACACCAGCGGGCTGCTCGTATGACAGGACACGCGAAGCACGGAGCAAGTTGACAGGAATCTTCGGACTAGACTCCATGGAAAGGAACAAGCGGAAGTCAGGGTTGGGCTTGAGTGCCTCAAGGCGCTTCTCGAGCGACTGCAGCCACTGGGGTGTGAGATGAACGTTTTTGACAAGTACCCAGTTGCCAGTAGTAGCAGCGTTAGCAATGGCCTTGTCTGCTGCTGTGGCACCTTCGTTGGAACCCATGGCAATGTTGGAGCAGCTGACTTGCTCTCTTTCGACAAGGTTGTCAACCTTGTAACTGGCATCGAAACCAGGACTGGAGCTGAGAGCAACTGGGGTGACGGCGTTGACTTGCTTGACAATGTCACCCAAGTCACCACTTGCATCGAGAATACCCTTGCCAAAGACCTCAGTGACAAATCGCTCCACAGCAGGAACAAAGCGATCCACACGGAACAGCTTGACAAGGATAAGAGCTCGCAGGAGCTGGTCGAACTTGGTAAGATCTTCCGGCCAAACCTGCGGCACATGTCGCTCTCCCATCTCTTCGTTGAGGAATGCATCCCAGGCGCTCTCGTCAATCTTTTCGAGCACATCCTTGAAAATCGGAATCTTGCTTGCACGCTCCATGGCTTCTGCTTTGCGGTCCATTTCGGTCGACACATCGATGCCCTTGAGATCAGGGTCGAGAATCTGGTCAATGTGCGTCTTGTCCATCTTGTAGGGTGCTGCTTGTACAAGTAGCATGGCGAATGTAACACGGTCTTTCTGGAGCAAGGACAACGAGGTGCGGCGGTAAGCATCGACAAAGAGTTCAGTAACAATCTGCTCAATGCGGGCGGCATGTCCAGTGATAGAGGAATTGCGAATCTTGCGCAGCACCGTCTCAAAGATCTGTGTAAAGTACTGAAGGGAGAACTGGTAGAAGTGATTGAGGTGATGAAGTTGTTCCAGCACAGCAAAGATTGCCGAGCAAGAACGAGCAACAACAGTGTACTCCTTTGTGATATTCTCGACCTCAGTCATAACGCCGGCGGTCTCGGAGACCTTCTCGGAGATCTCCTTGGCTTCTTTCTTGAGCGTCTCGAGAGTTTCGATGACGCGGTCGTCGTCGAGAATGTTACCGCGCGACTCATTAAGAGCCTGTAACAATCGCTTCTCGAGTTGACGAAGGTGAACTGCAAACTCTCCCTGCATCTTGATGAGATTAGAGCGTCGCTCGTCGACATCAGGCCTCTCAGACTTGAGAACCTCATTGAGTGTTTGAGTTTGCAAGCTGCTCTGCGTGACTGTAAAGTTGACAAAAGTGGTGCGACTGCAAATATCGGGAGCGAAGTGGGCGGAAGGATCGCGAGTGGATAAGTACAGGCGGAAAGACGGCGAAAAGTCAATCTCTTGCTTGCCGAGTTGAATGAGGACACGACCTCCAGTCTTCTGATACTCCTTGTTGAGAACATGGTTGAGGATAGGGTCCAGATGTTCGGCATCTTGAATCAAGATAGGGTTACCGAAACGCAGAGAACTCTCGAGCTGCTTGGTGAATGAATCATCCAAGAAGCTGGTGACCGTGAGGCGGCGTTCCTTGCATTCGTTCTGCAAGAACTCGGTAGTCCTACCAGATGGATCGATGATGAGCGGATAACGATTGAAACGCTGCAGGACGATAGCGTTCTCAGTGCAAAGATCATCAACAGGCAGACCGTTGTGTTGCCAATTGAGTCGATCATCAGCTGTGGATAGGTATTCCGTAAATGGATTTGTTGGCTTGAAGCTGATGCCAGACTGCTTGAGATGATCGTACCAGTCCTCGGTAAGTGCCTTTCGGTATTGCTGGTCGTAGTAACCAGCATATGCGATGAAAGCCGCGGCAACTAAAACGTCACCGACAATGGTGTCGATTTGAGAATCGAACGATTTGCTGCTCTCCTCCCATCGAGTACGTTCAGAAGATAAGCTGTCAAGAAGTCGCACACTGCGGTCAACCTTGAACTGGACAGTCGACATTTCGGTCTTGATGGCTTGTGTCTCGCTGATCAAGGCTGCGTACTCAGTCTTGTA
This sequence comes from Bipolaris cookei, assembly GCA_002286855.1. Classification (NCBI taxonomy): domain Eukaryota; kingdom Fungi; phylum Ascomycota; class Dothideomycetes; order Pleosporales; family Pleosporaceae; genus Bipolaris; species Bipolaris cookei. The sequence continues at coordinate 21,492 of NRSV01000092.1, forward strand.
ACGTCCAATACTCTCCTCAAGGTTCTGGATAAGGATCTGGGTCTCCTTTGCACCCTCTTCTGTCTTGTGCAGCTCAACTTGCAAGTTGTCGACCTCAGCACGTAGGGGACCAACACGATCGAGAATGTCGGAGTAGGTGACTTGAGCAGATACCCATTGAACGAGGGGACCGCAAGCCTTGGAAGCGCGGTTGACCTTCTCAAACGTGAACTCCTCCTTGGACAGATACTCGTTCTGCATCTTCCTGCGATGTGCAGCAGTCATCTGCCTCTCATTGTCGAACGTCACGATACTAGCGATAAAGTCGTCGCGCCTGACAATCGAAACAATGGTCTTCCAGCTGTCAGGCTTGTGGCCAAGAATTGTGCACACGGCTTCAAGCGCAAGCTTGACACCGGCGGGAGGGTTCTGCATGGATCTGACTTCGGTAAGATGCTGGCGCTTGATGTTTTGCACACTCTTCTGTGCCTCTATAACAGCAGGTTCGGCTGCCGCCAAATCAGTATTAACCACCTCTTGTCGCTTCTGAATCTCTTCCTTATCCTTGGCAAGTCTAGCTTGCATCTTGATCGATCCCGCCTTCTTCTGTTCTGCTTCGTTCTGATCAGCAATCATACGTTGAAGTTTCTCGTTCGCTTCCGCATCCTTCTTAGTCAATTGCGTTTGTTTCTCTGCAAGGCTTGCTCGGAGTTCCTTGACCTTGTCGAATGTCTCCCGAAGTTTCTCAAGACCGACGTTAAGATGACGTTGCTGTTCTTCCAGGTCTTCACGCTTCTCGTTGTACAGTTTGACATATTGTGCAACAAAGTCCAGGAAGTGTCGTGGTGTGAGATACATCTTGCGGTTTTGCGTCTTCTGCAACTTCGCGTTCTTGCTTCGGAGCGAATGGTGTACAGCGACCATGGCATTAACCACACTCTCCCTGTGAGATGGCGGTAGAGTAAGTCCACGGTAGGCAACAGGGATACTATCAGGTGCGATGTAGTTTGTGCGATCCAAGTCAACAGACTGTGTAAGTTCGGAGCCGACCTGGTAGAGTGCTTGATCGGACCAGTCTCCGAACCAGTTGAGTACGCAACGGTTGAAAAGCGCAGGACTAGTTGCAGCCTTTGAAGACAGACCTCCTTCCGGAGGGTTCATGGTGAAAACAACGTGGAGGTTCTTGACAATCTGCTCTGTGAACCACTTGTACAATTCGTCCTGAGAGTCGAGAATGATACCCTGGCGCTGGGCACCCTCCTTAATGGCGGTAAGCAAAGAGGCGTACTCATCACCCTCAAACAAACCAGGAACCTCGGCGTTGGCAAGAAGCGTGTTCATGCGCTCAAGGAAACCAGAGTCAAGGACGTTGGCTTCGTCCATGATGAAGCAAATCTTCTCGCCCTTGCAACCACAGCGCCTGAGCACAGTGCGCAAGTCTTCATCGAAATCTTCACCAGAGTACTTGCCGTGAACCTTGATCTGGTAGACACTCAAACCGTTCATCCAAGCGACAAAACGCGATAGAGTGGTCTTACCAGATCCACTAACACCGATAAGGATAAGATGGCCCTGTGGTTGACGGAAGACACGATCGATGCGAAGTACGTGCTCAAGCACATCGTTGAAAAGAATGAGAGGAACATCGACCTCTTCCTCGCAGAAAGTACGTAGTCGGGCCTTGACGAACTCGCGGAGCTGTTCACGCTCAACTGGCACGTAGTTCTTAGAAAGCCAGTTAGAAAACAGAATGGGTCCTCCGAGAGCCTTCTCCTCATCGATTGTGGGGAAATGCTCGGTAGCAACGCGGTGAACACACTCTTCAGTCCATTTCCTCTCCTCTTCTGCGATAAGACGATCCTGGAACAAGCGCAAGGCTTCGTGCGCCCATATCCTAACAAGGCCCTCGACAGGCAAAGTCTCGAGTGGTCGAAGAGCCTCATAGATACCACGAACCCATCGAGTAAGCTCACGAGGCGAGTAAACATAATGAGGTTGGATGTCAGGCGTAAAGCGTTTCTGAGACTCGCTGTAGAGTTGAACCATCGCCTTGGTGAGGGCGTCGGCATAACCACGTAGTGTGGGAATGATCTTGAGCACCGCAATATTGAAGGTACCGTAAATTTGAAGAAGCGATTGCTCTCCAGGGTAATCAACCATAATGAGCGGAGCATGGCGCAGGAATCGAAGGCCCATGGGTGTACGACCGGCGTCTGTTGGAGGATTACAAGCACCAACGAATTGGATGCGATCAAGAGTAACCCAGGTCTTGTCTGAAGTCCTCCAGAAGCCATTGTGCTCAACAAGCTGCCTGAGGAAAGAAATGGCTCGCTGCGTACCATACTTGTCTGGCGCGGGCAAGTTGATCTCGTCGCAGAAAATAACCAGCCAACGACCAACTTGAGTAGGAGTAAGCTGAACACCATTGAGAGTCTTCTTGTACTCGCAGTACTGCTCGAACGTCTTGATAAGGAGATCTGGTGTGGTCGCGCTAGAGAAGTTGAGACCCACAACCTGCATGTTGGGAAGCTTTCGGAGTGCGCTGAACAAAGTCATGGTCTTTCCGGAACCTGGAGGACCACAGAGGAGCAATGGCTTGTGCTCTGCAAGCCAGGAGTAAAGCACATCCTCATGGCGCACAGTATCGAGGGTAGGAATAACCACATCCGTCTGAGTAACAGAGTGAGTGTTAACTTCGACATTGGGTACCTGGCTCTGCCATGTGTCCCATTCGGGTCTGTCAGGCTTAACGTCATAGTCGATGAGCGAAGTAGACTCGTTAAGAGTAGGAAGCTCGACATCGGTAAGACCAGCGATAAGGTCACCAAACTCTTTACGCTCCCTGAGAGGACAGTCACCAACCAATGCCCATACCAGAGCAACAAGCAGCTTCTTGGCGAGATATGTTTCCATCTTGTCGTCTTCAAGAGAAAAGTCTGGATGCTGCACATTGTACTCAAGCACATTGCGGCAAGCCTTATTGAGCAACGAGAACAGCGTATTGAGTGCACGAATATCAGTGTACTCCATGATGTGCTTGAATTTCCTGGCCATGCTAAGAGCCTTTTCAATGAAGCGGTCCTGAGTAAGCTTGATGTGCAGGAAGTCGGCGATGACTCCTTGTGTGGTGAGAGTCTTCTGTGACATCTGCCCAGGAGCAACCGAATCATCTTCGATATCCTCAAACGGCACAGTCTTGAGATGTTCAATGTAGTTCTTGATCATCATGTCTACCTCGACAGTGTCGTCACTGAACCAAACCATACCGCAACGAGAGACTGTAGCAAGCGTAGCGTACTTGAGAGTCTCGACTTCGAACATGATGCGGACGTTGGTCGGAAGGTTGAGACGCTCTCCGTTAGGCAGCGTAAGGAGCTTGTTGTCATCGAGTACGGAGTTTAAGTTTTCAACCCATTCGGGGTCAACATCACCGTCGAATATGATCCAGTGACGCTTGCTGTCTTCACCACGAAGGTTGTCTACGATTTTACGCAGAATGCTAGTGAAAAGGCCGTCTGTCCACTCACGCGTAGTACTGTCGAGCGTTCCATAAAGCTGCTCCTTGGACATGACCTTGGGGTCAATAACGTGGCAAACACCTTCAATGCCCTCTACAGCTTGCAAAGCGGAGAGGAGCGTCTTCCAGGCTGCGGACTTTCCAGAACCGGAAGATCCGACCATCATGACACCGTGGTGCAACTTTTGGATCTGGTACAATTGGATGATCTTTGTCATCCATGCGTCACTGACAACAAGCTTAGACTCGGCAGCACACTTATGGATCGCTTCAGTCAGCTTGTCGAGAGGAGCAGGAATGTACTGGACGCCAGGGAATGACTCTTCCTGGATAGCCATCATAAGCTCGACATCAGAACGGATCAGCTTTGGTGCTATGGTCTCGCGTAAACTCTGAATGATAATCTGGGGCTCCATGCCTTCTTCATCCACTGTTGTAGTATCTTGTTGATGGGCGAGACGAGCACGCTTCAGTCCACCAGAGCTAACAAGCACACTCTTGAGGGCACGGAGACCAAAGTCGTAATGAGCCTGCTTGGAGAGTCCTGACGAGCACCTGTCGAAGAATGGTACAACTTGCTTCGACAGCTCCTTGGCTTGGGAGAAACCCTGGGAGTACAGCATAACTTCAGCGATAAGCTCCTTGTCCGGCTTGGACATGGCAACGCTTCGGAAAAGCTTCTTGAGATTGTCGGGCAAGTTTGAACGACCCGCATAGCCAGGGTTCATGGTGATGAATACTCCCGTGTTGCCGTTGACCTTCAGCTGGCGGCCAATGAGTTCAATCTGTGACTTTTCATCCTCGGCGCCCTTCTTAAGACCGAGTTGGATGTTCTGAATTTGCTGAGACACAGCTGAGAGAATACGCTCTTCCAAACGGTTGAACTCATCGAAACATCCCCAAGCACCAACCTGGCAGATACCAAGGAAGATACGACCCATGGCCTGGAAATCGAATGTGTCGTCACAGCAGAAGACTAGAGTAAATCGTCCAAGCTGCACACCAAGAGCCTTGACTGATTCAGTCTTACCAGTACCAGCTGGACCATATGGAGAGCCACCAAGTCGTTGACAAAGCGCTTGAGTAAGAGTGAGGAAACAGCGGTCGGTAAGAGGCGTGCGCACCAGTCGATCAGCTACACCTAAGTATTCGAAACCGTAGTCGAGGACGGCATTTGCCATCTTGATCCTCAGTCGTTGGAGCAGATCATTGGCAGGCTCGTATACATATCGCATGCAAAGTAGCCACATGTGATGCGTTGGCGAGCGTGCACCAACCTTGTCAAGTCGGTGAATGACATCGCGCTGATGGACGAACTCGGTAATGAGATCCTCGCACTTGCGACGCTGAATGGGTTCAAGGTCACCCAAGACAGCGGTAGCGAGCAGCTTGAGAACGTTGACTTGCTTCTCGTAAAGCTTAGGCAAGGTGGCCCCCTCTTCGACGAGCGACCTCTCCACAGCGTGAGTCCAGGCAATTTGCGTTCCCAGAACGACAACCTGAGCTGGATACTTGGCGATGTACTCCATGAAAGCGTCCGAATCTATTGTATCTGGCTCGGCAAGTTGAGCAAAGTCTTCGTAGGCTTCATACGTAAGCTCAGCCAGAGTGGTCTTCATGTTGGCCTCGAGAGCACCGAGCCATTCGTTGATCCTAGGTGTTTTGACGAGCGAGATTTCCTTGCGAAGTTGGACCTCTTCTCCTTCCTTGGAAGTGAACCCTTGAATGACGCCATCTTCATCAGTGATAAGTCCAGAGATACCAGCAAACATCTTCCGCAGGTGTTTAGCGATACGGAGAACATCGTTGCTGTTACCGATAATCTCTAGCAGATCTTCGTCGCCAACAAAGTAGAAGCGAGGGAACGAAACACGCTCGCGCTCAAGGTACTCTCCAAGCGCCTTTTGAATCTTGTTGAGAAGCTCAGCGAGACGCTCAAGCGACTTTTGTACCCCCGAGATGTTAAGAACTTCGAGTACAAAGGGCTGGCGCGAAACCTTCTTCATAACCGACAAGAACTCAGAGTTGATGTTCTGGAAACGAGCTGATTCCATGGGGAGAAGGTGCTTGATATCAGCGTTGCCTGTGAACACACCCTCAAGGTAAACCCATTGACGCTGTACATCAATCCAGACATCAAAAAGGACGTGCACACGATTGAGCTTGTCTTCCCAAGATGATGCCTCTTCCTCAAACTCTTTGTAGTAGGGTGAATGCCGCATAGCTTGGAGAGAGTTGAGGTTCTCACTGCACTTGGCAAACAGGTCGTCCCAACCCCTAATGAGACGGCACTTGTTCTGGTAGTTGACAAGTTCCAAAGCGTAGTTCTGCCAGGTCTCGCGGACCTGCTTCAAGAACTCTTCAAGCGCCATTTCACCTGCAGCTTGAGTGATAACATCGCGGATAATCTTCTCGCTAGGGCCGAGCTTGAGGTCCCAGACGTCGCCAAGAGTCATGGAAATAGCAGAGTATCGCTTGTGCGGCCTCAGGTTCTTGAAGATCCTCGTCCAGTGGCGTTCCTTCACAGCGTCGGAGCGCAATTCTGCCAGGATTGCGTTTTCCTTGAGCAGCTGCTTAAGGGTGGTCTGAACGTACTCGAAAGCCTGGTATTGTCGCATGCGGCTAGGCATATCTTTAGTCATCTTGAGTAGGTTGTCGAGGTTTTGTCGCAGTTTACGAGGCTGGATGCTAGTCCACAGGACCTCACGAAGATCATCAATGCTGGCCCAGATTGTGCCAAGTGCAGACCAGACCGACTTGAAATCTTGCACTTCTTCCAGCAAAGTCTCAAGTGCGTTCTCTGGAGACGGTGGCAAGGCAAGAGCCTCCTTGGCTTTCGAAATATTGCTGGACTCATTCTGAAGTTGGCTGAGCTTCTGATCGAATTTGGCCAGAATGGCTGAAGCATCCGCGGGTGCAAGATTTCCAGCCACAGGCTTCTCCTCAGCCCACTCTCCAGTTATATCAACGATCTTCTGATTGACGACCTTGTCTTCCGCAGCGATCTTAGCTTTCAATGCGTCAGCTTGGTCATTCGCTATCTTTGTCTTCCTCTCCAAGACCTCATTCAGCGTCTGCCATTCGTGGTCGATTTGCTCCATCTGCAGCCAGTCCGAGGGAAATTGGTAGCGCTGGCGAGCCAACGTAGCTTGACCCTGACGGAAGGTAGAAATTTCTGGCTCCCACTCCATGACCTTTCTCTTGCACTGCTGAACAGTTGTGATGAAGGAGACAGCCTGAGCGGTTGAAGACGCCTCAAGTGTCTGCATCTCAAGGTCCTTGCGAGCCTTTTCAATCTGCACATAGACGTCATTCATGCGCTGACCGAGCCTGCTAGCAAACTTGGTAAGAATTTCCTGCTGCCACTGGTCGTACTTGGCGTTGACCTTGACCTGCACTTGCTCGTAGTCGACTGTGACATAGCCAAACTGGCGGCTGATGTCCGAGTTGTCGAAGGTGGCACGAGTCTTGCGAATCTCCTGGAGAAGTTGCAACCATCGGGAAAGATCTTCACCAAGGATATCATAGACATGGTCGGACTGCAGATCCCACAGAGACTGAAATTGGAGCCACTCATCGACGTAGGAAGAAATGTCGCGGAGCTTTCCCTCCACAGCACCATAAACCTCAATAAGCGAATGAGTGCATCGGCTTGGTAGGTCAGAGAATTGATTGACGGAAGTATCGTTGGTTGCTTCAAGTCTGATTTCATATCGCGAAGCCTTGATCTTCTGGAGAGTACAAACAATGGCGAGCCACTGTTGAAGCTGCTCAAGCCAGCTTGCTCGAGCGTACTCCACAGGAGGGCTGAGGTAAATGACCTGATTCCGCATGGTAATCTCGAGCGTCAACCGAGCCAAGGTGGGCTTCACTTCTGGGATCTCTGTAGAAGCAGGCTCGCTGACTGGACGGCGGTCTTGATTCTCTTCATCGACGTTGTTGAAGATCTCAATCCACAAAGCAATAGCCCTGCTGAGTCGGACCAGCAAGATAGACTCAATGCGGGCGTTCATGTCCGAGACCCAAGAAGCAAGGTTGGCGTAGTTCTCGAGGTTAAGCTGATCGATGGACTTTTGAATGGTCTCGAGATTCTGTTGGAATGCATCCTTGGTGTACGAGCATGTTTCTAGGTCCTTCAGTGCCTTCTCAACTGCGGCATTGATGTTCACCAAAGTGGCGACCTTCAGCTGAAGCAGGGATGTTGCAGCAGCAAAGTCGCGAACAAACTGGACGTGCTTGCTCTCGCTGCGAACACTACCACCACCAACAGGGAAACCAGACTGCCGAACATGGAGGTCATAGGCGTGAACGAAAGACTCCCACTTGAGCGGTACACCTTTGCCAACAAGGGCTTGAACATCATTTACGTAGTTGTTAAGGAGCAGAGCAACACTGCCCATCTCAGTGATTGAACGCACAGTCTGGGTGTATGTACGGACACTCTCCATCAGGCTGACTGCATAAGGATAGACACGCTTCGCCTCCTTTGAGATGTTGTTGATGCCGTGTGGGACCTGATAACCGCGCCATGTCAGGTTGCGAACCTCCTTGAAAAGCGCAATGACTTGCGCATCAAAGTTGACATTCAGCTCAAGGATGTTGCCGGCAGCACGGTTCCTGTTGACAAGGAAGAGTCGTCCAGAAATGGATAGCTTTCTCCTCGCCACCTCCTGGAGCCATGACTCAAAGATGGGCCTGGTATCAAGCTTCTTCTTGAACATACTACTTTCAGCCTGAAGCTTCTGACCTTCCGCGTGGAGCGCCCAGTCTTTTCCGAGAATATCTTCAACCTTGCCCATGTAAGTCTCCAGTTGGGTTTCAATCTGACGAGCCCAGATGACAGCGCCAGACACGGGAGGGAAATCGCGAAGCTGTGCCATGGCGTGAGCTTCGGAGTTACCATACTGTCGTTTGAAACGCTCATGAAGGGCTAAGATGTCCTGTTTAACATTCTCGATGAGCTGCGTCTGATACTCGGAGATGGCACCCCGAATCTTTGGTCGCACAAACAACGGGTTAAACTTGGAGAAGACGCGGAACATCTCACTCGCCGTCTTGGCGGTGCCGAGGCGGTCTCTCAGCCTGGCGATGATGGAGTTCTCAACACGCGAGGTGCGTTCGTTGTACTTTTGCTCTGCTTGCTCAAACAGCCGGGTGCCCTCGGGTGACACATCCAGAACATCCACGTCTTTCAGAACGTCATACGCCTCCTTGACCTCCTTGACAGCATCCACGTCACCAATCTCCTCGATGATGACCGCCTCCTTGGCAGGTGCGCTCTCAGACAAGGACGACTGGGATCCCAGGACATTGACAATGGTTCGCTGGAGCTGCTCGTGGTTCTTGCGGAAAGTAGTAATGTAGCGAATGCGCTCCTCAGTCTCCTTATGTCGCGCAGCAATCTTGATGGGAATGAACTTCTCGTTCCTTCGCCTCGTCACTTCACGCGCGACGTTAGTGAACTCCTTGACATTCTCTTCCCATGTGCGCCAGATACTCTCAGCAACCGCCATAATGGCCTGGAACTCAGGATAGTCCATGTGCATGAGTGTCTTTCCATGGAGAAGGTTATGCAATTGTTTGTCGAGATCACCAGAAATGGCCTCTACGAGGGGCAGGGCGCGACGAACAGGATAGGGGCAAATGCGAAGTTTCTTGTTCATATGGCTGAAGATGGATTGAATTGCTTCCTGAACTGCCTGGAGTGAAGTTGAAGACAGCAGCTGATCGAGTGGGAATTCGCGCATAAGCTGATTGTACTTTTGCACGAGATCCGTACTCTCCTTCAGACCAGTGTCTGCGCTGAAACTGACAGTCGCTTGGAAACGCTTCGCATTTTTCAACACATCCAGCGTGAGCCTGACACCAGGGCTTCCAAGTTGCGTCTCGATATCGTGTAGCCTTGATTCCATGGAAATCCAGAAGTTGATTTCCTGTGCAGCTGTTCCGGTCGATACATCGCGAGAAGTCTTTGTAATGGTCTGTATGGACTTGATCCATCCATTGACCGTCGCCTGCAATCCGTTGAGAAAACTACTGTCTTGCACAATGGCAGCGGGGATAAGCTCTGGGGAGGGCTTTACACCGCGCTGATTGGCCTCGTCCAAAGCACTCTGGATGAGCGGATGCAGAGGCAGAAGCAGTTCGGGAATCTCGACATTCTGCTCAAGGTTGCCCAAGCTCACAGCTAACTCTGCAATCTTCTTCCTCGTTGCCGAAATGCCCGTCCTCGCATCATTGTCACCCTTGCTGTATTTTCCCGCCAAGTCACGCTGGCTCTTTGTGTAAGTGTCGAAGTAGGGCTCGACAGCCGACTGAATAAGCGAACGGAGGAATTCGTAGGGTGTGCCGTCAGGCGAAGAAGCGTTATTAGAAAGTATAAAGCCGGGCAGGGTCTGAATAAGGACCTGCTGGCTAAGGGGTATCGCGGGGTCTATGGGTATCGGTCGCTTGGAAATAACAACAAATGCGGCGCAAGTAGGAGAAGCCGTGATCTCACTCGAGAGGGTGTAGGTAAAGCGCTGGGTGGCACCTGCACCGTTGGTCAGTGTGGATGCTCCCTCCTCAGCAGCAGAGGGGAACTTGCTATTCGCGCCGTCCATGCCATCGATGCGAGCCTCATCTGCCCGGTCTTTGACTACATACAGCACCGATTGCCCCTCGGAGGCAAAGCGGGCGCATCGTTGCAGTGTATCTGGCAGTTTGGTCGACGACAGCAGACTGCCGGCGGCATACAAGTCCTCTTTAGATGCACCCAAGCTGACATTGAGCACCTTTTCCAGGTGGTCGACAATGAGCTGCGGGTCTATCGAGGGCGGTGAGGGGCTGGGAGTGCGTATGCTGCCATTGCCATTCGGGGCCCCTGGGTTCAATGGTCCCTCCATGGTTGAGTGTTGGTCGGATCTCGGTCGCTAGGGAGACATGTGGCTCCGCACTCGGAGGGGCGGGGTAGTGAGAGAACGGTGGTTTGGAGTGGGGCAATTACTGGTTGCAAAGGGGCGCTTGGGAAGGCGACCGGGTGGTGGTGATGTGTTGTCGGTCTGATAATTCACAGTAGGCGTACGCGAAGTACGCGCGCACGGTCGTCACACGCTTACCCTGCCTGACTAGTGTCACCGCCACCCCTGCAGCCGCACAACCTCGCCCGTTGATTCGTCCCTCCATGTCTGGCATGGGCAATGGGAGCACAAGACCATACGATTATTCTACTCGCATTCGGCACGTGTTTTGGGCGGCCAAACTTGTCTTGATTGCTCCTATTGACCTCTCAGTACTTTTTTGGCGACTCTGACATGCCAGACATGAACACGGCTAGAGCAGCAAGTAACAGCTCTCCACGTGAAAGTACGACGTTAATAGGCCCACTTTTCCCAACTAGCCTTCCCGCTCTTCCAATTCAATCTCTAACACAACCATCGTACGCCGGCCGGACTACCACAAAAAAGAGAGCATCTATAATTGGCGCGGCATTAGTTTTCTTGGTACGAAGGTTGACTATCTGCTCCTATCAGCCCTCCTATCATCAAGTTCCGTGCCCTGGTCCCCGCTGTCATCATCGCTCTCCTCATCATCCACGCCAATAGCAAAAGCTTCACCGTGCCTCTCCCCCGTTCCCTGCTCAGGCATCGGACTAGCAAGCCTCAACCCCCCAACCTCCTTCATCCCCACTTTCCTCCGTCCCCAATTGATTATACGCTTTCCAAATGCCGCCAGTCTCTCCATACCCTCGTCACCATTAGTACCACCAGCACTAGCATGCCCCGCCTCGACCTTGAATTGGTATTTCAGGCAGTCTTTGATAGTAATGAGACCGGTGAGCTGGCCGCGATACTCGACTAAGATGACTCGCGGTCCTACCTTTTTGAAGATTTCCATGACCGTCTCTAGGGGCAGGCGGGGATGGACGGACAGTGGAGTGGGATCAGCAAATCGTGTAAAATCGAGATTGGTCTGCGACGAGGTACTAGGGATAGACTCGAACGTTGTATTTAGCGATGCTCCAGTTCCCCCATGTGTTTGCATGGTGCTCTGAGTAGACGCAGACGGATGTGTGAAATGGCACTTGGCGTGCGGTGGGGCGTGTTGCTCTATTTTTGCGCGTTCAATGGCATACCGAAGCTCTGTGCGCCCGATATATCCAACCAGCGTCTTGGTCTTCAGGTCTTCAACGATAGGGTAACCTTGGTATTGGTTCTCATTCATAAGACGCTCCATCTGTCGTAGCTTCATCCCAGTAGCCGATATGCACACGACGCGACTTGCCATGACCTGAGAGACTGGCACGCCAAAAGTGTGCTCTTCCTTGCTATCCAGAAATGGGTAGCCGTTTAGATAGATCATGCGATCTGCGATTCCGCCATGTCCGAACCGCTCGCTCACTGCCTTTGTGACACCAACGACAATCATGGTGGGTAGAATATAAGTCAGCGCGCCTGTAATCTCAAACATGATGACAACCACCGAAACGGTGATATGCATGATGCCACTCAGTGATGCGGCGGCTCCAAGGAAAGCATATGTGCCCGGTGTAATGCATGGTCCGTCTGGTCCACAAGCCGAAAAGAATGCTGAAGTAGGAAAGGATTCATGAAGGGCCTGAACACAGATGCCCACCATACGGCCAAACGCCGCGCCAATCGCCATACTGGGCACGAATATACCAGCTGGTACCTTGCATCCGAACGATATGATGACCAGCAAGGTTCTGATGATGGTTGCAATAGCAAGCGTCGCGACATTATGCCACCTCTGTGCTGCATCACACAACCTGTCGTAATCCTTGCCCTGCTTGCACTCTCGAAACAAAATCTCCATGCTCTCTGTCATGTCGATGCGCAGAAACATGTTGGGGTAGCATATAACACCCGTGATGATGGCCAGGGTAACAGCCTCAGTAATAGGGTACGCAGCAAGGTACTTTTTGCGAAACACCTGCATCTTGAGATTCCACTTGATGACAAAGGCGCCGTAAAGACCGCCGAAAACGCCAATGATGAGGTAGAAAACAATCTCGAAAAAGTGCCAGGAACGATCGTACGAGACGTTGAACATGACCAGTTGGCCGGTACGGAAGGGGTTCATGGCCTATAGCAGCTTCAGTCAGTCTTGTTTTTTTATAGGATAGAGACAAAATAAGGGGTACTTACAGAGAGAACAGCCGTAGCAACCAAAGCACAAAAGTAGCTTCTCCAGAGTGTCTTTAGTGGAAACTGATTGCTCATTTCCTCCAAGCTGAACAGTACACCTCCAATGGGACTTCCAAATGCCACGCCGACACCCGCCGCCGCACTTGCGCTCAGAATCTCTCTAGTCTTGGCTGCATTTCTCCTATACTTGTCGAAGAACCTACTAATCACATTTCCCGTGCAGACAGCATAGTGCACGCTGGGTCCCTCCTTGCCGACCGATAGGCCCGAGCCAATAGCTAGAGGCAGCCCAATCGACTTGATAGAGAGCGTCGTGAAGCCCAGGAAGCCCTTCATGACGAATCCCGCAATGATGCACTTCATCTCCGAGATACCGGATCCCGCCGCATACGGCGCGAAGCTCTTGACCAGCCTCGCAGACGTAAAGGAGAACAGTGCTGCGAAGAGGATGTAGAAAAGGTAATTCGCAGGCCAAAACCCTGTCCAGTGTTTCCACTCAGCACACCCTCCCTCAGCGCCCCAACAGCAGAAATGCTCGTTGAGGTAAAAAGCCGTGGTGCAATGCCCCAGCTTGATGTCGCTCAGCCATTCAGTCACGATATTCAAGCAGGCAGCGTTGAGTCCAATTGCTGCTCCCACCAGCGTAACAACAATCCAGGCCTGACCCGCATCGTACATCTCTGCAATCTTCCTCCTCCACTTGCCTCTCCCGCGGCCCAGAAACACTTTGTTGACACCGCCATCCTTTCGCACACCAATGCTATCTCGTTTCCGCTGCCGCGCCTTCCGCCTCAGTTGTTCGCGCGCAGCATCCTGCACCCAATCTATAGTCGTAAAGTCCTCGTAGCGCTTGATCTCTGCAATCTCCTCGACAATCGCAGCCTCGGCATGCGTGCTCTCTGCAGCCTCGGTGTCCTCATCGCCGACATCGAGCGAGAGCAGAGAGTGGCTGGTTGTGCGGCGCCGCAGCGAGGGCGCAAACGAGGTTGAGTGCGAAGCTGGGCCTGGACGTGACGACTGGCGGCGCGTAGAGGGCGGTCGGCCGGCGGACCGTTGATAGGACGAGTCTACATGGAGCGAGGAGAACTGCGAGGTTGATGATACATGGCCGTGTTCGCCAGTGAATCCGGACCCATTCATCGCATCGTCGTGGTTCGTCCTGATTCTTCGTGTCGGCGCAAAAAGGAATGAATGTATAGGAGGGTTTAAGGATACGACGTTGCGAAACGGAATGCCCTCCTCGCCTGGGCTTATGCAAGGGTCCAGCACCTTGACCCAGTGCCCACTGTCTCGGGGGTCCGATGTTGTCATTGCACAGCCATGCCAAGGCTACACTGACTGCGCAATCGAGCAGATTGTATTTTCATGTGTGTAGAATTTTTTCCATTTCCCTCTTTTACATCAATACCGTCTATCGCATGATGCTTGGGTATACTCGGTGATCTTGTCAACAAGCATGTGGAAATGACACGTACAATTTTTGTCTGATTTTAGCATCGATCTCCATCTCTGCCACCAACGGACAAGATCACAATCCCCAACAAGGCCATCCGGCAGCACTTCGGTACATGACTGAAAAAAATAAATATTCATATTCAACTACCTCATAGTAGTCATGCAAGGGTATCATCAAAGGGTTGTTCTATCGTCCATCGTCTATTCGTATCCATATCCAATCATCTTCCTATCCAAGCGTGTCCATGCTGTACAAAATATTTTGGCAAAGCAACCAGAGCTGTGATAAATGCAAAACTCCTACTCCATCTCAATGGTACCAGGAGGCTTGCTAGTGACTATTCAAAATTAGCAGACATTCCTTTGCTTCATCGGGATGAAAGAAAACTCACTATCATAAACCACACGGCAAACGCCATTGACCTCGTTTACAATCCTCCTGCTCACTCTCTTGAGGAACTCGCCATCAAATGGATACCAGTCTGCCGTCATAAAGTCCGACGTCTCGACAGCCCTCAGTGCAATCACCTGGTCGTGCACACGCTTGTCGCCCATAACACCAACGGCCTTGACAGGGAGAAGCGCTGCAAACGCTTGACTGATGTTCCTGTACAGACCAGCAGCCTTAATTTCCTCAATGAAGATGTGGTCAGCCTCACGTGCGATGCGGACCTGCTCGCGGGTGACCTCGCCCAAGATACGGATGGCGATACCTGGGCCAGGGAATGGGTGGCGCCAGACGAGATCCTCTGGAATGCCAAGCTCCTTGCCCAGTTCACGAACCTCATCCTTGAATAGCTCGCGGAGAGGCTCAATGACCTTGAGCTTCATGTCCTTGGGAAGACCGCCGACATTGTGGTGCGTCTTGATGGTCTGCGAAGGGCCTTTGAATGAGAGAGATTCAATGACGTCAGGGTAGAGGGTACCCTGGAGGAGCCATTCAATGTCACCCGCCTCACTGGACGCATGAGCCTCTGCCTTGATCTTCTCGGCTTGCTCCTGGAACACTTCAATGAAGGTGTTACCAATGATCTTGCGCTTCTTCTCTGGGTCATCGGTCACACCCTTCAGGCGGTCGAGGAACAGGTCGGATGCGTCAATGACTGTGAGGTTGATACCCAGACCTTCGTCCAGAGTCTTCTTGACCTGTACAGCCTCGTTGAGTCTCAGTACACCATTGTCGACCATGACGGCGTGGAAGCGATCGCCAATAGCCTCCTTCATCAGCTTGGCGGCAACGGTTGAATCGACGCCACCACTGACGGCGCCAATAACTTGCCCCTTATCGCCCACCAACTTCCTGATGCGCGTAATCTCTTGGTCCACAAACTTGCTCATGGTCCAGTTTGTGTTCGCTTGGCAGATATCAACGGCAAAGTTCTTCAATACCGTTGTTCCCTTCTTTGTGTGCGTGACTTCAGGGTGGAACTGAATGCCATAGTACTTGTTGGTCTTGTGTGCAATACCCGCAAACGGCGCATTGTTCGTAGTCGCAACAGTCACAAAGCCCTCGGGCATATGGCTGAGCTTGTCGCCGTGACTCATCCAGACCTCGAGGTCGTTGCCCAAGTCCTTGAACAGTTCGTCCATGTGTCCGCCGTGGCTCTCGACCTTGAGGTTTGCATGTCCATATTCCCTCTTCTCGCCTGCAGCTACTCCGGCGTTCTTGCCAAATTGCCATGCCATCTCTTGTAGTCCATAGCATATGCCCAAAATTGGGACACCTAGATCAAAGACAGCGTGGTCGACGTGGGGTGCGCCCTCCTCGTAGACTGAGTATGGGCCACCGGAGAGAATGATACCCTTTGGTGTGAAAGGAAGATCGGCAATTTTAGTGATACATGGCAGCATCTCAGAGTAGATGTTGAGCTCGCGGAGTCGACGTGTGATCAAATGTGTGTACTGCGAGCCAAAGTCGAGAACCAAGATGGTATCGAACGTCTTGTGGGGAGGAATTGGGTCGGAGTTGTCGGTCGCCATTTTGAAAGAAGACGTACACTTGAAAAGCGTGTAATTTGATTCTGAAAGAAAGTGTTGACAAGAAGAAGAAAAAAGTTGAAAGAAAGAAGATGGGGTATCTGGGGGGAAATCAGGCACAGGAGGGGCTCCGTGACTCTCGCAAATTTTGGTGGGGCCCAAAATTTCGCTATCGATAGCGCCGCCGACGCAGCGCGAAAGTCGCGTCGCTCGAATTCTCCACTCGTTTCAGCTCAGTTGGTAAAGAATTTGTATACTACACACTCATAACATCCAATGACCAAGAGAAAGTCTGAGAGAGATCCCGAGGAGCTGCCCGATGCGCCGGAAAAGCGCACGCAGCAAGATAGCGACGACTCTGGTAGCGACGAGGTATGCGCTTCGGTCGATGTCTCTTCATGTAATATAGCGAGCTAACCGTTACATGCTAGGAAATGGACATAGTGAATGTCGACTTCGAATGGTTTGATCCACAGCCAGCTGTTGACTTCCACGGGCTTAAGAACCTGTTGCGCCAACTCCTCGATGTCGATGCGCAATTGTTCAATCTCTCAGAACTCGCCGATCTTATATTATCGCAACCGCTCCTGGGAAGTACCGTCAAGGTTGACGGCAATGAGACGGATCCATACGCTTTCCTTACAGTCTTAAACCTGCAGACACACAAGGTACGCTTGCGCCTTGTCAATATGAGAGAATCGGCATATCTAACAAGCACCTATAGGACAAGAAAGTAATTAGCGACCTGACATCCTACCTCTCGAAAAAAGCTTCTTCAATCCCCACTCTCACGCCACTGCTCGCCGAACTTTCTACGGCGCAAATTGGTCTTATTCTGACCGAGCGTTTTATTAACATGCCACACGAGGTCGTACCCCCAATGTACACCATGCTGCTTGAAGAGATTCAATGGGCGGTTGAGGAAAAGGAGCCTTACACATTTACCCACTACCTCGTGCTCTCAAAATGCTATTCCGAAATCCAATCCCAATTACCGAGTGGAGATGCGCCACCAAGCAAGAAGAAGAACAAGAAGACCGACGTTGGACAGGAGACATTCTACTTCCATCCCGAGGACGAGGTGCTACACAAGCATGCGGTGGGCTTCACGGACTTTGATTATGATACCCCGGTAGACGAGGGTGCGAGCGACAGCAAGAGAGCGTTTCAGGAATTGGGAGTTAAGCCTAAGGGACACATGGTGCTAATTGAGGCGGATAAGTTCAAGGGCGCTGTCGAGGCTGTGAAGACCTACCTAAACGGTCAATGATATCTTGGATGCTCATGCACGGTGCATCCAATGAGAGCCGTAGAGCGAAAGATCCCGTGATTGTCGTAACGTGTGCCAGTAATAGAATCGCAGCAACACCTGCAACCAACACAAACAAAGGGTGACTCTAACTAGTGTTACATTGCAAGGACACAAGCCGAATCTATGTGAATCAAACCGTAGGAAATTGCTGATGCTCGCTCCTATACACACAAGTCTCAACATCCGTGCGCCTCCCCTTCAAAAATTACTCCGCTTAACCAATGACAACTTTGCCCTCCTCGGGAAAGTCGTACGAGGGGACCTCAAGGTTGAGCGGGGCAGGCCCCTTTCTTATGCGGCCAGAGATATCGTAGTGGGATCCGTGGCAAGGGCAGAACCAGCCTCCAAAGTCACCAGCCTCGCCAATGGGGACACATCCAAGATGGGTGCAGACACCTGTTGCTGTTAACTCCAATCTCCATCTGTGCGGTTTGCGGTGTAACGTACCCAACATGATCAACCACTCGGGCTTCTGGACACGGGCAGAGTCGGGCTGGGGGTCACGGAGAGATTCCCATTTGGTATCTTCAGCCTCCTTGATTTCGTCCTCGGTGCGGTGTCGGATAAAGACGGGCTTGCCTCGCCACTTGATAATGACCTGCTCTCATCAGCTTCCGATCGTTGGGTAGTCCATGTGATGTCGCAAAACATACGTTCTTGCCCTCGGGAATGGCAGCAAGGTCGATTTCAACCTTGGCTTGGGCCAAAACATCGGCAGAGGCAGACATGTTGACGAGGAAGTCTGTGAACGATTGGGTTAGCCGTTCGGTTCTCCATCAATTCGCGGACGCATGTCATCCAAAAAATAGCCAATTGCTCTCTCACAGCCCCGAACATGCCATATCAATTCCGCTGAGCAATTTCCATCCGTCCATTGGGTTGTCGCGGTGCTGGTGACCTACCCTGTACGGTCGCCTTTGCACCAAGCGCACTCAGCGCACCCATGGTTCCAACCATGAAGTACTGGAACACCTTTGGTCCCGTCTCGCCACCCTTATTCCTGTACGCAGCAAACGAGGGGATCTTGGTCGTCTCCGGGGTGCCCTTGAAGGGGCTATCGAACGAGGAAGCCGAGGCGTTGCGGGTCTGCATGGCGGTGCAACCGGCCGCCCGGGCAACGGGCAATTGGTGAGCGGTCCATGAACGTGCAACGGCACGGGCGGTGTTGACGAGAGCGGGCATCGTGGACGCGAGTGGGCGAGGGTTGTGGTCGTTGATGGAGAGGAGCTTGGGTTGACGATGTTGAAGTTTTGGTTGGTTTGGCAGGGAGCGTTATGTCAGGTGTCGTCTGATTGGCCAGAAGATCTCATGGCCGACGAACACCATCCAAGCGTCATCGCCCGAACACCACCATGGGCTTGTTGCAATTGGGATCTCGGCTGGGCTTGCTTGATACACAATATCGAACATTATGACTTTATCGTTGCTAAATATTTACCCCACAATGTGATTTTCTAGCAAAGCGTGATATTGTATCGTCATTTAATCCGACCGGCTTCCGAACCCTCATTTCTCTTTTCTTAAAAAATCATATATTCACTCTTACCACTAGAATGAAATTGTAGATCGTATGCACAAACTGTTGACCCATCCAAAATGAGTAATAGCCTTGGCGGCTGCCTGACTTCTAGTTTGTGGTCTCAATCCACTAAATTATTCCTTTGCTCATTTACTACTTTCCTCGTCACTGACAATCCCTTCCTTCTCACCAATTTTCACAGGGTGCTCGTCAGTACAACCTTCTTAGTTAGTACCTATCTGATTTACTACCTTATTCAACGTCACCTAATAACTTTCGAATAACTCGCAGCCATGTCCAACAACAAAAACGCCTCCATAACTTCCTACTTCAAGCCAAAAACCGGAGACCGCGATCAAACAATCCTCAAGAAACCTCCTAAAAATGAACCCGAAACCCTGCCAGTAGCAGAAACCCCAACATTCCAAGACACCAGCAAAGATAAATGCACAACACCATTATCCACATCCTCAGCCCTCCTCTTCTCAAAACGACAAGACACCAAGACCACTGCTACCCTCAAACCTCTTTCCTATAAAGACCTCCCCCCAAACCTTCCCTCCACCACCTCCACCACCCTCTCCCTAACCCACCACACTGGTCCCCTCTTCTCCGCACCCCCAGGCACCTTGCTCCTCCACGCCTGCAACACTCAAGGCTCCTGGGGCTCGGGCATCGCACTAGCCTTTAAACAGCATTACCCTAACGCCTACACCATCTACCACGCCTTCTGTACCAAAGAGCATCCCCCCAAAGGTGGCAACCCGGTGCTAGTCGGTACGACACTCTTGATTCTGCCGGTGGACGGTGACAAGGGACATTGGATTGGGTGTCTGTTTACGAGTCGGAGGTATGGGAAGGGCAAGGATGGGGTGGGAGAGATTCTGAGGAATACGGGGAGGGCGGTTGAGGGGTGCTTGGGGCTTGTGGGGGTGATGGGGGAGGCGGTGGGTAGTGTGAGAATGTGTAGGATTAATAGTAGGAAGTTTGGGGTTCCGTGGGAGAGGACGGAGGGGGTGTTGCGGGGGGTTGTGGTAAGGGAGGGGTGGGTGGGGAGTGTGGAGGTGTGGAATACGGAGGGCAGTTAGGGGATGGATCTGAAGGGGTACGTGGTGGCTTATTAATGGGTATCGAATTTCGCATGCATGAAGTGGTAGAAGTGGGTTGATGAGTCTGTAGAGCTTCAAGTCATATCCAATTTTCTCAAGTAGCCGGTTTAAATTCAGCATCATGCTCAGGCCACACAAAAGATGCAGTTTGGAATAGTTTAATTTATATCACAATTCGATCAAACAGACCTTTCATGTTCGCCCGAGCATAGTCAAATCTCCATATCGAATTCCGTCAACTCGTCGAGTACTCTCGGCATGGTATATCCTGCTGAACGCCAAATGCAATGCAAACAATTCTTCTCCCCAAGTCTTGAATAAGCGCAAGTTACTTGCTACCGTTAATAGCCGTGAACCCTCCTGTTGGCCGCCTAATTACTGGACTGGCAGGCTTGTTCTCGGTCGCTGGGGGCTGGCTTGGTGGTCCACGCATCTCCATCTCAATTTGCATGGCTGCGGCATCTTCCTCTGGCTCACTGTCCGCAACACGGTCTACTCCTTGATCGACTTCCATTGCATCGGGCGTCTCCTCTGGCTTGTCTGGTGACTGCGAAGCCGTGGCGGCGCCATTCTCAGGTGTTTGGATCTTGTCTGCGGCATCTTCTTCCACCGTCTCTACAGGCGCACCCAGTTTTGTCTGGCCATTTGCTAGAGGATCTTTCTTGCTTTCCTTCTCCTTCCTCTTCGCATCCTCTTTTTCCTTTTCCTCAATCCTCTTCTTTACCGTGCCCCATGTGCTCGTCTTGGGTGCGACATCGACGAGAAACTCGAGATTGTCGGTCTTTGCTACGGCGCTGCTGACATCGCGATACTGGATGTTGCGACGGGGCTTGCGCTCAGCTTTTACGACATTGTAGGTTGTAGTTGCGAGGTGCTGGATGAACATTTCTGTGGCGAGTGCGATGGCAAAGGCAGCGTTCTTAGAAGTTGTGATGCGCTCTGGGTCCGCTTGAATGATCTTCTGCACGCGTGCCACTGGTGAGAGAGTTAGCGGATGAGGTCGTGTGAATAACGACTAAATATTTTACTCACACGGAAGCGAAACATGGCCGGTAATCTCCTTGTTGGGCGCAATCGGAGTGTTGTTGTAGGGCATGGTGGAGGAGGGTATCTTGCTCTGGCTGTATGTGCTGTGGATTGCTAGGTGGGTACTTGTAGGTTGATGCACGATTCCAGCAGAGGTTCCACAATGCAGCGGAGGCGAATCGTATTCAAGGTGTTGATTGACGCGGTCAAGTCGTGCAAAATAGTCGGGTTGAAGGTACAGTCGCGTACGGTGGTGGTTCCGAGGTGCGGGTGAAGACCAATCCCCACACCCCTGTCTAACTTTGGACGATCGTTTCCTGGGGCCCGGGGTGACGCGGACATCAACCGTCCTCACCTGTGTTCTCTGGGGATATCTGTCACTCTAGATTCATACAGCTGTTCTATCTGTTGCAATACTGATTTGTCACGTGTCATTGCTCTATCGTCATTCTGTGCTGAATCGAGCATCCATTGCAGTACCACAAAGGTATACATCAATCATGAAGCTTTCTATTGCTAGTTTGCTTGCCGTGACTGTCCCTGCCACCTCATTTTCACAGGTGCCGTTCCAAGAGACACTCGATGTTGAAGGATTCCAGTTATACCAGAGCCAGTTCTCCGAACACCATGCCATCCGCATCAGAGAGCAACAAGACGACACGATTTGCAACGCTCACAGTAAACAATATACTGGTTGGCTAGATGTCGGCTCAAAACATATCTTCTTCTGGTACTTTGAATCACAGAAAAAGCCGTCCGAAGATCCGCTATTATTATGGTTGAGTGGAGGCCCAGGTGCGTCTGGCATGCTTGGAATGATGGGTGAATTGGGGCCATGCATGATCAATGAACATGGTAATGGCACTGTCTTCAACGAATACGGGTGGAACAAGAATGCCAACATCATCTTCGTCGACCAGCCGGCTGGCGTGGGTTTCAGTTATGTTGACCCAGACGTCCCGCTTCCGGCTACGAGCTTCACAGCGGCTGAAGACATGCATCATTTCCTGCAGTTGTTCACCAGCGATGTCTTCCCAAGCCTTTCTGGAAGAGACTTCCATATTACTGGAGAAAGCTATGCTGTAGGTTTCTTGCACCATAGTCAAGTGTACAGGCTGACCATCACCAGGGCCACTATGTTCCGGCACTCGGTGCGCAGATTATGTCCCAGAACCTTCTGTATCCAAAGCGACCGCAAGTCAACCTCAAATCAACATTCACCGGTAATGCATATGTCTCACCCAAAGACACTACTTTTGGCTATTGGGAGACCCTTTGCACAACGAATCCCGGCGTCGAGAGCCCCGTGTTCAACCAGACACGCTGCGATATCATGGCAGCAAACCTACCTCGCTGCATGGAGCTCACCCAAATCTGTTATGACCACCCGGATCCAGCCATATGCATCGCCGCTGAGACAGTATGTGACGAAGGGGTCATCCAATACTACGACGGCGAGTCCGGCGAAGGTGGTCGCAATCGCTACGACATCACAGACGGGTGCGAGACGAAGGACGAATTGTGCTACCCTACTATCCCGAGGATACAAAAGTATCTTAATCTTCCATCGGTTCGGCAAGCTCTTAACGTGCCTGAAGCTGCGGGCAACTACTCGGTCCTATCTCTGGACATTACATGGGCATTTGTTCTGACTGGAGATGGTGTTCAGAGCACGCAGCCACAGGTCTTGTACCTTCTTGAGCATGGTATCGACATGCTTTTCTACCAAGGAAACCTTGATCTTGCTTGTAATACTGCGGGAAACCTGCAATGGGCCAACACGATGCAGTGGAAAGGTCAGCCAGCGTTTGTTGCACAGCCGAAGAGAACATGGAAGAACGACGGAGAAGAAATAGGGTGGTTCAAGGAGGTAAAGACCAAGACTGCAAGCGGCAGAGAGACGACCTTTGCTTTTACAACGGTAGATAGAGCGGGGCATCTTGTTCCATTTGACAAGCCTAAGGAGGCGTTGGCACTCGTGGACAGGTGGTTGGAGAAGCGGAGCTTTGCCTAGGTGTCGCGTGTATTGGTTATAGTAGTTGGCATGTTCCAAATTGCGCCTCCCCGAAAATTGTATGTAATGGCATGTTACACAGTATTCAAATGTGGTAGTGGTCCGCAGCTGGTGACAGACATGGTGGTTAGCTGGTTTGCATGATGGATTGATGTGGGTAAAATGACGAAAGCAAGCTCCTTCAGTGCGCAATCGCAGCAAGCTCGGGATAAGCACACGACAGCTCCAGCTCCGTGATCGCTACACTGTATGCAAATTCACAATGCAGGCACCACATCGGCCATTTGCATGCCATCATTGGCATCGCTTTGGGAGCCCAAAGCATGCGGTTCGTCCCCACCGATGATATCACTACAGCACTACGTCATCGCTATGTTAGTTTTGCGCGCAGAACAAACCCTTCATAAGGAGAGGGGAGAACACTCACCCTCAACATCATCATTCGCACATCTATTGCAATCTCTTTTCTCTTCGCTCAATCAATCTTCCAATTTAAACCTTTTCCCCACGTTTCACAAACCGCCTACTCAACATGTCTGGAAACTCAAGCGTCGGCAACAGGACCGTCTACGAGGCTGGCGACCAGGTCACCAAGTCCAACGCCGAGATCGAGCAGGAGAAGAAGGAGAACAGATTCCACGAGGGCAAGGAGAACTCCCACAAGGCTCTCGACTCAAGTATGTGGTCCCTTCGTTTGTTACATGTGTCGATGCACTTTTGGTCGTGCCGCGCAAGGCTTGGGCCAAACTCAACCACGATTGTGTCAACAAACAGATGCTAACTGCGGATGGCAGAGGACGAGCGATCAATCGCCAACAAGCTCGAGCGTGAGGAGAAGCGCGAGAAGGAGGGTGAGGAAAAGTCTCTCGAGGACCTGCAGAGGGAGAAGGATGCTACTCTGCCTGCACGTGCAAATGGTAACGAGCCCTCGAAGGGAGCCAAGATCGACCAGGAGCTGAGGGAGGAGGATGAGGCCATGCTCAAGAAGAAGGGCGCTGCCTAAGTTTGTCGCTGTAAAAGACGATTTCGATACCCGCACTTTTTCACGCACATGCTCGGAGTTGGAGGGATATACGCATAATGACTCGGATTGACGATAAAACGTCTCCACGAAAGCCTGGAATATGGCTGAGACATGAATGAAGATATATTCACCACCAGACCATTTATATATGAAGTTGCGATGCGATGCGGCTTAAGCTATCTTGGTGTAATGCATGCAGAACTCCCCACATTGCCGTGCTTGACTACCCCTCCATGCACTGTTCCTGACTCGCGCAGCCTCGGAATTGCCGCCGATACGCATGGCAATTATGACTTGCGCCCACGTTATTAACCGCCAATCGTAGACTCAACACTCATTCACCCATTGATTGCTGTATTACAAAGCATTACGACTTACATGCCTGTTCTGCCGTCATCTAAGCTTTTCTTCCGCACTGCTACTGCCTTTGCCAAAGCCCTATTACGACCCCGTATCGCCCCTTGCAGCACACAACTACAGAGTTACCTCCAACATCACGCTGCCAAAATGTCGACTAAGATGACTGAACGCCTCAAGGGTAAGACCATTGTCATCACTGGTGCGTCTTCTGGCATTGGTAGATCAACAGCCCTCGAATTCGCCCGGACACAGCCAGATGAATTGAAGCTCATCTTGACTGCACGAAGAGAGGACTCATTGAAAGAGCTTGCGCAGGAGATTAGCGGATTTGCAAAAGGCGTTAAAGTCCTTCCAGTTAAAATGGACATCAGCAAGCCCGATGAGGTCCAAAACTTTGTCAGCAACCTTCCTCAAGAGTTCAAGGATATCAATGTACTGGTCAACAATGCGTGAGTTGCCCCATGTATATCATGGCTTTTCTCTGCAGCTAACATGATTGAAGTGGACTCGTCAAAGGCGTTGCCCAAGCTCCTGACATCTCCCCAGCCGACATCGATATCATGTTCAGCACAAACGTAACCGGCCTGATCAACATGACGCAAGCCATCCTTCCCATCTTAAAGGCACGCCCCAGCCCCTCAGGCGACATCATAAACATTGGTTCTATTGCAGGCCGTGAGCCCTATCAGGGCGGGTCCATCTACTGTGCAACCAAGGCTGCAGTCCGAAGCTTCACAGACTCCCTGCGCAAGGAGCTGATCGCAACAAGGATAAGAGTCATAGAGATTGATCCAGGCCAGGTAGAAACTGAATTTAGTGTTGTAAGGTTCGGCGGAGACAAGGAAAAGGCAAAGAAGGTGTATGAAGGAGTTGAGCCTTTAACACCTGATGACATTGCCGAGGTTGTCGTCTTTGCTGCCGGCAGGAGGGAGAACGTGGTACTTGCTGATAGCTTGATATTTCCAAACCACCAAGTAAGTCGGGTTGAAGGCCTGTAAAACAAACGACTGTTTCACTAACAAAATATAGGCGGCGGCTACAGTTATGCACCGGAAAACTGCTGGCCAGTAATCTCGATCGACGGCCTGTTCATAGAGATCGATCATCTGTATACAGACATGGATGATGTGTCACAAATTCGACTGTTATTATGAGGAGTGTATGTGCATTAAGTGTGCTATTCGCTACAGGTTAATCACTTGTCAACTTGGTTGCAATAACTTTTATTGTTGTTAAACAGTCTCATTTTCGCTTATTACAGCTTCATCCACCGCCAGCACTGCAACCACCATCGCGCGGGATCAGCACACAATCGAATTTTGAATCCAACAGTGCCGATGATGACGACGTTAGAATATGCAAAGACAAAAAGTGTAAGCTGAGTTTCCTCATCAAGTAGGGAAATTCTGCAGAATGATGTCAGACAGCAGCCAGCAGCACTACTGCAAAGTGAGGCTGGTCGCGATTCCTTGAACCTACCCGAACGCTTCAGGTGTCTTGGGGAACCACGACGTAATAGGGCGATCGAACCAGATTACCGAGCACTCATCATTTACTAGACCCTGATATGTCATGGCAGCGCTAAACAATTGAGATGTACCATAGCGCGTACCTCAAAACTGTCTTGCAAGCACAACATGCGACACATTACCTGTTATGTACAAGAACCAAAGCGTTCACCAATACGATTTGTAGCTTGAATCTATCACCCCAACCGATCGCTGTCCCCTATCCATGGTCCATGGCCATATCTGGACGCTTCTGGGGAATTCCGAACCAAGGTTCTCTGTTGCAAACATTACTGGACGCGCAGGCAGCCTCGCCGATCTACGGGGTAGATGCGTGGGCGGCGACAATCATTTGGCGTCGTGCTCTGACCTCACGATCCAACGCATGGTATTCGCTGCCAGATATATCCCATTGTCTTGATTCGTTGGACGTAGTTCGCGAACGGACATTTTCGTCGCATGCCACAAATGTGATTCGCGAGAGTATTTTTATTCTTTTTTATTCGGGTTGTGCTGCTTGTCGGACTTCCGAAGCCCGCGTCTTTTCCCACACCAATCGGCACTCACGGAAACTTCATCAAATGTTAATCTTACATCATCCTTCATCATGGTATGCGAACGGCATGGTGAGACAAACCAGTGGCTAAGTCCGTTTGCGAGTGAATTGCTATTTGCTCTCGTCAGCGTAAAAGCGTTTGCCTCTGCGTCAGGACACAATACTTTTATTTGCGACAAAGGTGTCAATGACTGACACGACACGTCTCTGCATAAATTGTTCGCGCGCGCCCAAGACCCAGCCGGTTTCATCTCCCCTGTGGGAAACCTATTGCGCACGTACCATACTTTGTTGAAGCCCAATAGCTTGGGCGCTAAGACCATTAACCGTGGGTTTCCATTTCACTGTTGCACACGTGCGCTCGTGATAAGGGTGGTGAACGTTGGCTCGGGAAGCAGGTTTCATTCATATCTCGGCGCAAGAGCCTTTGAGTTGCTCTCTTGTCGACAGCTTTGTCCGACTGCCTTCGCTTTCAACACACGCAACCTTCACTAACACGCACACACATCCGAAAATTTTTTTAAATTTATATATAGCGACATGACTTCACATGAGGTCGCTACCGGCAACGATCGGAAGTTCAATTGGGATGATGACGACGACGACGACTTTGATCTGGATACTTGGAAAGCCACTGTTGATACTTCTTCGCCAAGTGTTGACGAACTTGGCCCACTTCAACTATCACGTTGTGAAGAGAGTATGGAAACTGCTACATCATATACATCAGAGCGCAGCACCTATGGAGACCCACATTTGGAGCCTTACACCTCGCATGTCATTAATATGGCCGTTGACCAGTCACTGGATATTAACCTAGAGGACGGACACGTACCTGAGCTAGAAGCTGTTGAAGCGCCGTCAGAAGCCGTATGCAACAACATTCTAGACACTATGATAGAAGAACAGATTGCTCCCGCACGCCATGAGTACCTTACTCACGCCATTGGCACATACTACGACGGCAAGGACGAGGCTGATGTACCAGCGTATCCTGAACTGAGCCCCTATAATGGCCAACGGTACCGATATGCAAAGGCATTTCAAAACGTAAGCCACTTGACTGGAAGAAAAAGAGCACAAGTATATCGCCATTCACCATTGGTGTTTGTGATAGGGATTGAGGAAGCACATTTGATGGGTGGCAGAAGAAGCTATGAAAACTTCTATGGAGAGGGGACAACAGAAAGCCAAAACATGGACTTATATGAGCAAGAAGACCTGGAAGAGGTGCAGCCGAGTTTCAATATCATTTATGAAGAAGAGGAACAGCAGAATGTAAATGAGCAACTCACGCCGCGGAGAACACCAGCTCAAGAACACTTTTCCAGAGATGAGTTGAAGGAGTTGATTGGAATGTGGAAAGCGCAACAAGAAAGGGATGGCGTCAACGATTCTGAAGAAGAAAAAGAAGAAGAGGACTCAAATTCCATCGACACATGGGAGAAGAGTGACGCAGATGAAGAAGAAACATTTGAGCCGCTTGAAACTGAGCTCGATGACGACGAGAACATGTTCTTTATCGCTCAGCCCCTTGAACCCAGAGCTTCCACCCACAACGAGGAGCTCGACTTCAATGACGTTGTTTTTTGCGCTGAATACGAAACTGGAGGCAGCGATGAAGGATACATGTCCTCATCTCCGCCAACATCACCTGTTATAGGCACCTGTATTGATGGGTGCGAGTGGCAGGCGCAACACGTCGAGGCTCCGGTTCGTCCTAAAAGAGCGGTGCGGGTTGACTCTATGGATGCGCTTGATACGCTGGCTGCTGTTGAGGAGTACGTTACATCGGGTGATGACACTTGCGACGAAGAAGAGGAGGTCACAGAGATAGTGAAGAGGAGGCAAGACGAGACCGAATTCGACAATCGCAACGACAGTCTATTGACTGTCAACCACGAAGAGCCCGCTACAACAACAACAAAAACAACATCACCATCATCATCATCATCTGACGAGAAAGTAGAGAGCGGCAGCACTTCTGTCATCAAGGCCGCGGTATGGAAAGAGCTAAGCAAGGACCGCACTATCTCACATATTACACTCACACCTTCGACCCACCTGGAACAAACAAAACAGCAACAACAACAAACACTTCCTGGTGCCTACGTCGGCAGCTTCCTCACCACAAGCTTCCTTTACATCAGCATTCTAACTGCTGGAGCCGTCATCCGAGGCTCCATGAGCGCCACCCCTCGCGACAGCCAAGTACCAAAGTTGGACTGAAATTGCTTAATCTCACCGCAGCGATCTGGGCATTTCTTGCATGGCGTTTTATACCCCCTCTGATACTTTTTTTGATTTCATGTTTTCTTCTTTTTTTTTCGAACTTCATATTTCAATACGCATTCTACTGTATACAAACACGTGTTGTGGAAAACACACATACATGCAGGTCGCCGACATGCGCGAGTGTTGGCAGAACTCGAATATAATGCAAACGTTTGTACCAAGAGAGCGTGGTACATTTAATATTGATTTGTAGGAGCTTCTCGAGAGGAAAAAAAGTGTTACAAATCTCAGCTTAAATGAGGGATTTGGATATTATAGAAGCAAACAAAAAGAGAGTGTATGAATGTAGCGCTGGTCTTAGTGCCTCTTCCCTTTTCCTGTCTTAATTCTAATGCCAAACATCAAATAAATTAGCTTTCCTGGCGCTCAAGACCATTCAACAAACAGAAAAATCGCTCCAGCCTAGTAGAAAAAAAAG
Organism: Bipolaris cookei; assembly: GCA_002286855.1. Classification (NCBI taxonomy): domain Eukaryota; kingdom Fungi; phylum Ascomycota; class Dothideomycetes; order Pleosporales; family Pleosporaceae; genus Bipolaris; species Bipolaris cookei. The sequence continues at coordinate 50,707 of NRSV01000092.1, forward strand.
TTAATTACGCTTTCCAGCATCTCACACATGGACCGCAATCTTGGACGTCATATACTGTCTAATATCGCCGATGAAGAAGCTCAGAATGACCGTGGCGCCACCAAACGCAATCGACACATAATACGTTAGCTTGTATGACTGGGCCCAGGCCTCGCGCGAGGCGGCAAGGATAATCGGGTAAGCATCTCGCTGGAGGACCGTAGGATCCGTGGCCAGGATCCTCTTTACCTCGTCGAATTGGCCGTTGGCGATACCCACGACGATGTTCTTGATGGCCTCGCGGCCAGCGGGGATGAGCGGGTTGACGATAGCCTGGAGGGCGATTGTATTCTGTGCCATGAGACCCAGGTACTTTGTTGCTTGGCGAGTCATAAGGTTGACGTAGATGGAGTAGCCGATTGCACCGCCGATGTAGCGGACGCTGAGGGTGAGGGCGGTGACGGTGGCGATATACTCGTCTGGAGCGGCAATTTGGGCAATGACGGTCGAGGGGATGATGACAGCACCGATGGCGGTGCAGGCGATGGAGGCGATAGCGACTATAGCGCCGACGTTGTGCGGCGTGTTGATGGAGAGGAGGGCTGTGGCGGTGGTTGCGACGGAGGTGACGAAGATCATGATTTCGCGGAATCGGCCACCGGTGAGGGGGATCATGAGTAAGCCTAGGAAGGCGCCGCCCATGATGCCGAAGCCTACGGGGAGGGAGCGGAGGCCGTTTTCTGTTGGGTTATTGCCTGTGGTTTGTGTTAGCAGCGGATACAAGCGTGGGTTGTGGGTGTCGTTTGCTTACCGTAGACGTTGAGGACTTGGGATGGGTAGATGAGGATCAAGGCGAAGAAAGTGCCACCGCTTATGAAGATGAGGATCATGATGACAATCATGGTTCTCTTAGCTTTGGCGAACATTCCTCGTGGAACCATGGGATGGTCGGCGCGGAGCTCCCATACGACGAAGGCGGCCATGAGAACGAGTCCAAGAATAAAAGGCACGAGGTTGTGCACGCTGCCCCAATTATACTAAAAAGATATTAGCATCATCTAGTATGCCAAAAACTTGGGTAAACGAACCTGCACTGATCCCCATTGAAGTCCCATCATGAAGAGGGTGATACCGCTGGTACTCAGGAAACCACCGACAAGATCGAGTTTCCTGATGACATCGCGAGCAGTGTAACTCTCTGTAAGGCGAGATGGACTCCTGTAAAAGAAGATGCATAACAGCAGCCCAATGAAGTTCCACACGCCAACCAAGATGCCATTGTAGCGCCAACCGGCCCCATGCTCGGCAATGGTTTGAGACCACAGGACGGCCGGGCAGAAGGGAATGATGGTGATAACGACCATGCCAATATACTTGGCACGATCCTTGACAGGAACGACTTCAGCTGTGCCGGAGAGTGAGATCATCTCGTTTAGACCCGCACCAATACCTGAGAAGACCTGGCCACCTGGAGTTGGTCAGCGAAAGCCGTTAGACCATGTGAATCCATTACTCACCAATAGCGATGTTCATGTTCGAGGCAGTCGATGTAACAATGGCACCGATAACCAATGCCAATTGTCCCGCAATAGCAACCCTTTGCTTTCCAAAGAGGTCGGACAGTGCACCGACAAAAGGTAAAAGGGAGGCAAGCGGAATGAGATAAGCGATCATGAACCATGAGTATCGATCCGCTCCTCCGAGATCTTTGGTGATGAACGAGATGATGGAGCCAAAGATGAAGAGGGGAATCTGAGATCCAATCCAGAGGAAAACCATGCATAGCAAAGTTGTGAGGAGCTTGAAGTTCATCTGCAATTCTTTGTCAACACCTCATGTCCGCACAATCGCATCCCTCAAACTAACCTTTCCGTGGACTATTAAACCATTTTCGCTGCTGCTGCCGACCAGCGACAGTTGAGGTTTGTCTTGTTCATGAATGGGCGTATGTGTGGTTACCATCTCAAGTGCATTGCCATCGCGTTTCTCATAATCCTGAGAGCGACCGCTCGATGCAGTTGTTTCATCCATTTTGTTGAAGGTGTGGGGCCGGGAGAACATCTTGCCACGACAAGGAGAGGAGGCGTAGGGTAGTTCAAGTAGTCTGAGCTGTCCCCCAGACCCAGACCCTAGTGAGATGAAGTGTTACCCAAGCGTCGCACTAGCTCCTATGTCATAGCGAAGTTTGTCGCGTGGAAACCTCTTGGATCGAAAGGCCAATATCACATGTAATACCACCGCAATGCAGGGGAATGGACGGGGGGTGCGCAGTGGAATAAACAAGGACTCGGGGGCCCCTCAATCCTCCAAAACGCCGAAATCGACCTTGGTATTGCCCGTTCGGCGCCTTCAAGGTCATAGCGGAGTGGTTGGCGGGATGTTGATTGTGGAAACCTTGCACCCCTACCACACTTGCACCGCTAGCGTCAGGTTCATAAACCTTATTTCCTGAGCCAAAGTCATTTTCCAATTTCTTTAATTTATTCATCTCTGCCATTACTCTGTGACTTGATGAGCGCTGATCCAGACCACAAATGCTTGATATTTCGTTCGTAAATTCGTTCTTTATAGCGCTGTGCTTACTTGTACGAGTGAAGGGAAGCAGGAATAGCAGCATCTCACTTGAGCCGTGTGCAAGGAAACGGGCCGACGCTCTCTGAACGAACAAGGCTAGGAAGGAAAGGGATGCTATTGCGATCTGGGAATGAGCTTGGTGAGGATGTTGTCGCAGACATATAAGATGCACAATCTGCCGGGGACTGCAGATCACCTATGTAAAGTGTACGTAGTATATAATCACTTGTAAGCCACACCATTGGGTCAATATGAAGCAGAAACGTCCCCGAGAAACACCGCGTAAGTATGTACATAGAGTTTTACATACCGGGCCGTTGGTAAAAAATAATTGGGCCACAACAACTGGAGCGCATTTGGATGCAACATTCTTTATCGCTGTTCTGATTATGTCTAGCCATAAGAATGCAAAGTCTTGATAGAACCATGGGGAATTCGAACACTTTCGAGGATCCCTTCAAGACCATGTTCCTTTGTCGAGGGGAGATTGGTGATGGCATCCAGGAGTAGATTTGTGTAAGTTTAGCTGATTGGATTCATCGTAGCGTTTTCCCTTCAACACGGCTAGATCGGCGGCCCGGCCACAACCGGATTTCCCAGGGTGGCAAGTTGAGACAAAGCACAGAAAGCCCTATACCGTGATATGTACTGCGTACATAGCCGTAAGTAAGTACATACGCGCGTATGTACAATTAGCTGTACAGTAGGTGGCTATTGTCTCATGTATTCAAGAACATGTGAAGCAGATGTGGGACCATTGAGACTGAGTGAATTGTTTGCGGTCCATCGTTTTCACGTCTGCAGTGACATATGGTGAGAACAATGGAATGTTGCTATGGCAATCCCAATGTAACGCCACAATTGTGAACAACAGTCAATGAAAGCCGACGTAAGCCTCGCCAGAACATGTACCTACTATGCACCACGTATGTAAGTAACCTGGCGCTTAGAGAAGCAGGTCGAAAGTGTACCAAATCCAGCAGTTGAACAATTGATGGTTTTGCGTTGAGAGGGAACTGCAGCCTGGCCCATTGTGGCTGTAGGGTTTTGTTGCATGCCGACAGCCAAGATGTCCAAGTATTGCATTCCAATCAACTGATATTTTTCTTCCTATAACGCCTACTGGTCAGATGGTGAAGACAACGCAGCGTTGTAGATACTACATACACATGGTTGCCAGGTGCATATACTAGTAAAAGATCAGCACGGCGTTTCCCGCTAACATCGGGCTAGTACTACCGTCGAAGTTCACAGGGGTTGATGCGCATTTAAAAGGCCCTAATGTACTTGGACTAAATTCGACCTCTGGCTTACGGCTTACGGCTTACGCACCCAGACATTTAACTGCCGATTTGCAGTCAAGGGTGAACGTCAGACGCGTCCTGCATGATCGCAGCAGGTCAATCGATGCCCAAAGCGAAGTCTTGGACGGTTTGCACATGGCATCTCTTCAACTGTATGATGGGTGTGGTTAGTCTTGGGCCAAGGGCGATGTGGGCTCAATCCATATAGGTCAAGTTAGAGTTGCATCTGCATCCGGCATACGAGTCCAAGTTGCCGTGTGCTGATTTGGAATACTAGGAAACGCGGAACGTGACGGGAAGGTTGTTGATACGAGAAGCTCGGAGGATAAGAGTGTCAGGATGGCAGAAATTGGACGAGGCTGTCTCCACGGTTCACCAAGAGTGGATCAAAGCTAGTGTCTTGGTGTGCGCCGAACGCGTTGATCATTCATCAAACTGAACCCAAACACTCACATCATCTCTTTACGCGTCCAAAAGCACATTGGTCATCCTTGACTTCTCAGACGCCTCTCTACTATGTACATCGTGCAGGCTCCATGTCAGTCTCCAGTTTGCGAAACGACGACAGGGTCCCTGGTGGGGCTCAACGCTCGATCTTATGTAACCAGGCTTACCGGCTATCGCCCCGTCCATGCCGTACCAAGGCTCTCTTGCGCTCATGGCATCGGCACATCATTTGCAACTTAACATGACGGTAATTCCGCACTCCTCAGCCGCCGGCAACCGTTGCTTGTTCATCGTACATCATCGTTATAGTGACATCTTCTCCCCATGTCTAAAAGCCTTTCAACCTTGATGGCTATCCTTTTCTTCTCCGGAACTGCGAGTGAATTCCTACTGGCGGATATAACTATAGGGCAGACAATTACCCCGATAGGGCTGGAAATGGGCTGCTCGTCTTACTCAGCAACCACACTGGCCTAGCCAGTTTCGGCGAATCTTCTGGCAGCAACTCCATCATCTGGTATATACGGGTCAGCCCAGATGAGATTTTTAAATTTGCCGGGTTCCATCGCTGGTAGATGCCGTCACCTCAAATGTGGATTGCTCAGATAAGCCTCCTGATTTATTCGTCCGCACTTGCGCATTCTGCTCTAGCATTGTCTCGTATTATTATTATTATTATTCCATTATAGTCCTGTATCAGCCGTTGGCTATGTAGGACTTTGGCCAAAGGCCGTTCTATCTAACTAGTTACAATTTGGTACGTTGTGCTGTATTGCGTGACTATGGTGCTTCGGCCTTTGTCTAGTTAAGCTAGTACTAGCTTTCTAGACGCCTGGTGCTAAAGAGCAGTTTGGTAACAGGGAGAGATGTAGGGCAGCTAGGCTGCCTTCCAGCGAGCTCTCTTAGGGGAAAGGAAAAATTTTCAGCTTGTTTAGTTTTATAGAGTAACTCTCTCTAGTTTTAATGAGTAGCTCTCTCGTTCACTTTTAGTGAGTCTTCCTCTCAAGTTTTAATGAGTAACTCTCTCGTTCTGCTGGGGTGCTATTATAGCGGGCGGAGGCTACCTTAGCGTTTGGATGTTTGTGCTAGAATAGTAGGAAAGAACTATTCTAGCGTTTGGTATGGTGCCTAGCGGGCGAGGGCTTTGGCGTTTCGATGGGGTGCTATTATAGCAGGCAAGGGCTACCTTAGCGTTTGGATATTTGCTAGTACAGTTCACGACTACTGTTCTAGCGTTTTGGTGTGGTGCCACAGCGAGCAGGGCTGTCTTGGCGTTTGGATTTGTGCTATTACAGAACAACAAAACTGTTATAGCGTTTGGTATGGTGCCTAGCGGGCGAGGGCTTTCGGCGTTCGAATGGGGTGCTATTATAGCAAGCGGAGGCTACCTTAGCGTTTGGATATTTGTGCTAGTACAGGATACAACTACTGTTCTAGCGTTTTGGTGTGGTGCCACAGCGAGCAGGGCTGTCTTGGCGTTTGGATTTGTGCTATTACAGAACAACAAAACTGTTATAGCGTTTGGTATGGTGCCTAGCGGGCGAGGGCTTTCGGCGTTCGAATGGGGTGCTATTATAGCAAGCGGAGGCTACCTTAGCGTTTGGATATTTGTGCTAGTACAGGATACAACTACTGTTCTAGCGGTTTCGCATGGTGCCACAGCGCGCAAAGGCTGTTCTGGCGTTTAGATATGGTGCCGCAGCGAGCGAGGGCTGTCTTGGCGTTTGGATGGGGTGCTGTTGTAGCAGGCAAGGGCTACCTTAGCGTTTGGATATTTGCTAGTACAGTTCACAACTACTGTTCTAGCGTTTTGGTATGGTGCCGCAGCGAGCGAGAGCTGTCTTGGCGTTTGGATAGAGTGCCTGGCGAGCAAAGACTAGCCTGGCGTTTAAATGGGTTTTATTTTTATTGGTGTTTTTCGATTGTTTTTGTTTTCGTATGGTAGTCTTTCTATTAGTCATCAGGGCGATCCGTGCGTTCTCGAAGATTTTCGCATTTTGAACACGTCGCGGGAAAATCGACAATACCCCCTCTAGCACCTCAACGAGAGGGCTGCACACGTTAGAGGTGGCGTTAATCGATTTCCCACGACGTGTTACCCCTATATCCGATAGAAAATTGACGAGTTTCGATGAAAAAATTCAGCTTAAAAGTTGGTGTGTGAGCCATGGAGTGAGCATTGTCTCGTAAATACAGCATGGCGCAAGCAGACCGCATACTCAAGCTTGTTGTGGCGTGACATGTGATTTGCCCTTGTTGTATCCAAATGGTGATTGTGTCAAAGAACCCAGCACGTCGAACTGAAGTCAGAGTAGCTTAAACAACACTGACACATGGATCCAGCGCCTCTTATTATTATTCCATTATAGTCTATGTAGCTTGTGACCATGTAAGACTTTGGCCGGAGGCCGTTCTATGGGGTAATTATTTACAATTTGAGGGTTTGTGGTATATAGCGTAGCTGTGGTGCTTCGGCCTTTATCTAGTTAAACTATTACTAGCTTTCTAGATACCCTTCCAACGCCTCTTGAATGGGTCTCGTGGTATCTAAATAATTGTTGCTGCCAGAGGTAGAAGGCCCTATGTTTATCCCGACTTTCCAGGCCAGTCTTTCGGAACAATGAAAAATAGGAGTTCTGATGAGCTGCATTGAGCTTCACCTCCTACCAGACTGATATACGCCGCAGCACGCATAACTATCTGCCTAAACCTCAAAATCTATCGGTCTTGTTTGGTCGAGGGTCAGCTATCGGGTTACTTTTTTTGCTCACTCCTCGGCGGTCAAATAGAACGGCATGACCTGCTTCCGATGCCAACCGTTGAGAAAACTTTAATCTGTCAAAATCGATGTAATCAGCGACTAAAATGAGATATGCATACTTGGACCCTACGCGAAAGCTGTATGTATTGCCTGACTGAATAAGCTGTGAGTTACAATTGGAAATGTCGAGGTTTCTTACTGAAAATCAAAACAGTTCGTATCAGGAAAACATTGGTCGTTCTGTGTCACAGTGAAATACCGAAGACAAGATATCTGTCAGACGAATTACCAAAAATATGAAAGTTACCATTGACACAAGGCATTTGAATGTCACTGTGAATCACTCGCATCTGCTATGAATTGACTCGCAAACTTTACATTGTACACCTCAAGGGCACCAACAAGCGGCCCATAAGCTCAGTCTTGTAAGTACTACCTGCTCATCACAAATTTTGAATTGCCTCAGTCATATCGTTCTTGCACATTAGATTTCTTCTTATTAGACGTAAAGCGGTTCACTGGAACTCACAGTCGGTCTACATATAAAAGCCCATCTGTAGTCGAGCTATTGTAGACAGTAGTCAGGAGTATTCCTCCAAGCTGCAGCAGCGTTAAGTCAGGTGAGTTACTGAGCAAGAGATGCGAATTTTATCGGCCATCTATAGACATCTCTACATTTATTCTCGAATGCGGCTTTGATAATTCACATCTATCCGCCAAAACTAACACCTCTTTCGCCAACATTGATTGCACGAGAGCCGCTTGATCTTCATTTAGAATGACTTACTGAAAGTGTTGTCGTAACTTCCAGTTCTCCAGCACGTGATGGATTACCATCATAGAGCTGTAGATTCTTCTAGAACTTTCTAGGAAGTAGATACAAGCTCAATGCATCTTTGCTGATATGCACATTGGAACGATTAGAATTCTTGTAGACACATGGTTCCTCAAGTAGAATATTCAGTAGCCAGATCGTCGCAACATGCGCACTCAATATGCTTGCGCTAGTGTCTAACATCCGATCTGCCACCTCCTAGCGGCTAGACAGAAATGGCTGCTCACGTGATATCACTCTCTTCAAGAAAGCACGAGGAGCCTCCGAAAGCAGTACAGAGGGGCAATTCTACTGCCAAACATATCGCTAGTACGATAAATCAAGTTTTACTATTAAGTAAATTTAAGTTTGGTCATTGTGTATCGCGAGTCCTCACCGCCCCACTTTGTTGCTCCAATCACCATGATGCCATATCTTGACCCTTATCAGTCACCTTATCTCACGGGACTACACCGCTATCATTAAAAGCTCTCTTTATCTAGAGCATTGACTTCATCCACGCTTCGAACAACAGGACGCAATATCAACACTCAGCTATCCAATTCTCGCCTATCATGGATCACCAACACTATCAACCAATCTGGCCGCTTGTCGAAGGCACATATGACTACACAATGAACCTAGCCGCCGAGCTCTGGACTATGATATGGCCAACGGATGAAGCGCACCAAGCACATAAAAAAAGAGAAGTCGACTCGAATGCTGCGAAGAAAGAGAAGCTTGCAGCTCGCCCAGATACAGCAACTACTGTCGAGGTAAACAACGGGGGTACAAAGACCTGAGGGGCATTTCACGAGTCACACAAAAGTCCAGGAGCTACCCAAAGACAAGCAAAAAAAATTACCAGTAGGGCATCACATTCAATGTACCAGAGTATGAACTAACGAGACAGTGGATATGCCGCACTGGTTTGGACAAGATCATTTACACAAAATATACTGAACATTGATTCCTACAAAGAGCAAGGTATGTTTGTACACAGAACCTGGCGGACCGTAGCCCGTGTACTAACTAGTAGCAAGCAATGTACCAGTCGAGTGTCCTTCAGTGCCAACAGAGCCAGGCAAGTATCATGCGGCTGCAGCGACGACACAGAGTGTACAATATAGTGAGTTAGAGGGGCTCGGAGATCGTGAACCAGGGGCGCAAGTACGACTCAGGATCATTAATAGTCTCGCCAATGCTAGAATGAGAGTGCACATGGGTTAGGATTGGAATGAATGCAAGGCTCAAACATCAAATTTAATATCTTTTAGCAGTCTTAATGAGTGAGTTTACGATCCATACAAGGGTTACCAAATTGTTGTGCCAAAGTAAATGTCTGATACAATCGACAAATGTCTGCGCTATGCTTCAATTTTTATGTATCACGCAAAGGCAAAACACAACTCTTGCAATTTGCGACTTATGAGGTAGGTGAAGCAAGGCAGTTAACACACTGCTACAATATGACTTCGAATCAGTTGCAATTATATCCTCTTACTCCATCGACGGAACCACAACTGCTTGGCGGTCCTCAGTAACTCCACTTTCATCGCGTTTGCACCAAGCCCTAAATGGAGTTCAATATGAACCGCCAAAGTGCTCATCAGAACACATGGTAAAGTCAACAAACCGGCCAATCTATATTTGCCCCCATGACGTGAGTCCTAAGTGAGAGAAAAGGATCCACAAGGACGCGCCACTCAAATATGTGTAAATAAGACTTCAGCATATCCTTGGAACAAAAGCTTTTTTTCGTTTCTCACCTTGTCGCCGCATTATGGTAGCAAGACCTAAATCTCTTCTCAGCCGTAGCAGATGTGATATCAATGCTAACGGAATGGGATTGCAATGACTCGGTGTCTTGGAGACGGTAATGAAATTAGGGATTACTTAAGATAAAATCTGTATCGTTTTCCAGAACTGGGGAATTTCAGTGGGGTGAGGCGTGACGAGGGGTATTGAAGAAGTTGTGGGAGGAATTTGGATCTGAGGTCAAGAAGCTCCGCTGACAGATGTAGTCAAGTTATAATGTGGTAAGAAAGTGTATTGCACTACTGAGAGCTTATTAGGGGTGTGGTTTGCTTATTGAAGACACAGGTGGTGTACGAAGAGACTGGGACCTGGAAAGTCGTTCACAGGATGCACAAGGCGTCAAGTGGGGCAGTCCAGAGTTTATCTCTTGATACAACCGGTTTTGGTCGTCTGATTGGGTAGTTAGCACTCTGTTGCAGCGTGATCCTTGCATTTGCGGGGTGTTGATCGGTGTAAAGAGGCTTGGGTGTGATCGTATTCGTAAAATTTCCGAGCCAGTTGGCTGGAAATATAATGGAGCTTGCGGAACGAGTGGTGCTTTATTCTGAAGACGAATAGGGAAGGAGATGGATTCAGTAGTGTTTAAGTCTTTTCTTAAATCCTTAGTGTGGTATTCAAAGGGCCGAAGAAGAAAGGGCTGTTTGATGTTGATGATGAGTGTACAAAATTGAATAGTTTGGCAATCATAGAAAACGAGAAAACGGACGCGTTGTTGCCGGGGATCCGAGTATTACAGAAGATTCTCGCTTACTATTATCGAACATGATATACACTACCCCATAATAGGTCCAACCGTTGTGTACAGAGATTCTCGGAAGCAAATTCCAGGGTAACGATGGCCTTCAGCAGTTAGTTCTTGTACGTGCGTTGACAAATTTAAACGCGCCGGAAACGAAGCTATGACTAGAGCATGTACTTGATATTTTATTTTCGTTTGCAGCACTAAATCGAACAGGGTCGTCGATTGCGTTTGCGACTAAAGCTTATAGACAGTAAACGGTGGGGCAGTCTCCTCGCTCACATCTTAGCCTTACAGCGTGCCGGAATCTTTATAGGCAATAAGGTAACTCTTATTCTCCACTCCACAAGTTGCGAACCCTATTTTCATAGTAGGTGATATCCACTTTTACAGTAAATGCAGGGTTTGCATTTGCAACGCTACCCGAATCCGTGGAGTGGGAATACGAAGGGCAGTGCTTACATCGCCTCATTTTCGCCGTAGCACTCCAATGTTGAAATCATGTTATTGATAATCGTCATTGCATTCTGAAAGATCATCTCCGATGATCATCGTCCTAGTTCAGGCAGGACTAATTTCGGTTCCGGATCCGTCCCCATCCGGTCCCCCTAGAACCCAGTCCATAGCACACTGCCGCGACAACGGTCCGAGATTCAGCGAGTGAGCACGCAGCTAACGCAGATATAAGCAGTGTAGGTGTTCTGAGACTGCTAGATATGATTTATTGGCTCAAGATACTAGGAAACTAGCGTTTGGTACACGTTTGACCAATTTACCAAGTCCAGCGGGCCAATGTTGCGTCAAACCATATACAAGAACATAAACACAAACTAGAACAAACTTTGCTTACGCCATAGCAGGATGATGCACTAAACGTGCTTTTATTAAAGTATGGCATGATTTTCTGAAGAAGTCGTCCGATTTCGCCTCCATTCAAGAACGTCGTAATAGATATACCGAGGTAGTTAAGGATTGTGACATTCTTGCGCTCATGGAAAGCAAGTCGAGACAGGGCTTGAACCAATCAGGGATCTGGAGCCGAGTCAAGAGCTTCTGGTGTGGCTTATGGCTACCACCCGCTACCCAAAATGGATACTGAGGCGAAGGCATACATATATTTCGCGGAGCCGCACGGTCGCTCCAATGATTGTGTAAGGTGATTGATTTCTCCTGGCTTGTCCCTATAACTTGGAGGGGTTTGTTACATTCCTGCGATTGGCAATGTCTTCGTATCAGCGGAGATGTAGCCGAAGATGTAAAGTTCCCACTTCACGGCTATGATGATTGGGCCTGCGTTACGTCAAGTCACTTACACATATCGGCCCACTTCCAACACTCGGACTGCTTTAGCCAACAGAAATTTTATGGTGACATTTCAGTTCCTACGTGGTTCACCGTCGCTACAAAGAAAGCCATGCTGGAGTGGTGTTTGCTCCCATGGTGACTGTTTATGCACGTGCCACATGTGACTTCCTGTTTGAAACCCGCGCCTCGAGTGTCTCACTGACATTTCCCTCCGCCGTATTTCCTCTTTAATTTTCCATCTCCTTGTAATCCCTTTCTTCAAAAGCCCATCACGGGACCCGTCCACTGCGGCGGTACAGCTTTTCGGGCGAGTCCGTGGCCATAGCAGCAACCACAAGCCTATACGAGCACCGGCACACTTTCCCACTAACTTCTTTGCCAACAGTTCTCCCAAAATCTCCCAAAATGACGAATTTCAAGCAAGCTGCGCAATCTCGCATGTGGAAGAAGCCTCTAGCTGTCTCAAACACGACGAACCCGCTCGCAGTGGCACTCAATTTATATCCGATACTAGAGGTAGGTTCCACTCTGTTACTAATTTTGGCGCTTAATAATTAATAAACGATAGACACTTGTTTCGTACCTTCCGCCATTTGACTTGGTCACAGTGACTCAATTGTGCCAAACGCTCCACAGCCACATCCAGATACATGATGCGAGGGTAAAGGCCAATCTACTTTCCAAGACCTTGTGTGCTGGGCTGGGCTGCTATTTGCGCACATTATTTCACTGTGCGTGCACAGCAAAGGGTTTTCGCCTAACTATCGGCTGTGCCGGCGATGGATTTCGAACTGAATCGCGTCCGTGTGTGGAATGCGGAATCAACACATGCGACGAATGTCGTATACATGTCTTCTACAACCATCTCATCGAGGACTCTGGGTACGACCAACGTCGTTGGTGGGCAGGTTTCTTCTTCCTGAATACTGCGTCGATTTCCGTCTTTCCATCAAAGCATGGTGATGTATCCGCCTGGTACCGTCCTATCGAAAAAATGGAGCCTCTCCACGATCGTGGCCGTTTCCACATTCCACTCCACATTCCTGCTATCGGTGATCCGGAGCCAATAGAGCGCTTTCTGGATATCAACCTGGGTGAGCAACAGATTATCAGCCCTCTTGGTCGCACTCAACCTCCATATAGCGGCAACGAGATCGTGTCGTTCCTCAACACGGTTATCACCTTGCGGAAAGAGCTTGTGTGTTTGGCATGCTTCAAGGAACGGCAGAAGAAAGGCTCATTCCGATGCTCTTGCACACTACGCAAGCGCTTCCTAGACCGTTGGCTGTGCGTGGGTTGCTATGTAAAAGAAGATCATGCGGATAAAGCCATTGCTAGCCATATCGTGGTCCAAGACGACGACGGAGGCGGCCACCGTCATCTATGTGCCTGTGGGGCGAGTTTTGGAGCGGGTCCACAGCCAAAAATTCTTTGTAACTGGTGCAAGGGAGAGGTTGCAGGGGAATGGGTTGACGCCGAAGACGAGATGGAGGACCGAGATGCCGAAGAGCCCGAGGAGGAAGAGCAACAAAACGAGGAGCATTCAGCTGCTGACTTTGTACATATGGAGCCGGGTGAGCTTGGTTACGCCAAAAATCGCGACGAGTCGTTATCAGTCTATGTAGATGGCACTTGCATTCGTGGAGAGCGTTTGGGGCGAGGCATTGTGCGCAAATGGAGGTTAGAGGAAGGTCTGCCGGACGAATGCATTTGCTGTCTGTGCGAAGACGGCGATGCCAACCACAACCACAACCACGATGGAAACGACAGTGAAGGGAATAATGACGGGGACGAATGGGAGACGGATAGAAACAGCACCACGGCCATTGATGACGGTGAGAATAACTGAGGATATGCTGATGTGGAAAAGGCGCCTCCGAAGTGCTAGTATTGAGGTTATAAGAGTAGTTCACAAGCCTGTGCTTTACTGATTAGGGGGTAAAAGCAGAAAGCTATGTATGAATGTCGATGTACTCGAAGCTCGCTAACATGGCCAGCGAACACATAGCTACCCAAACATCTCAGGGCAAGAAACGTCTCAAGTGAATAGAAAGATAGGGAGCCGGTGATGGCTAGTAGCGCCTCCCCGCAGTGTGCACGACCTCCTACCCGATGTGGGGCCCTTACTATAGGATGCGAGTCAGGAAGCTTGGCATTGACAGCGACGCCTCACCGGAGGCTCACCACCAATATACTGGAATACTATGCGTGTTCCTGTCCAGTCGATTCTTGGGTCATTTTATCGCTTGTCTCCCACACCGACTCCCTATCGTCGATCTGAATCCGGGAAATGTGAATGTAGATCCATAGAGAGATGCAGTGAGGTCGCAGTGCGTACACAGACGTCGGAGCGAGCACTGGTTCCGAAAGCTACAAATGCGTCACACGCGCCCGTCTCTTACCAGCGCTGTGGATATCTCGGTGACTTCATATTGCCCTTAAACTATGCGTTTGACTTACGTAGGAGATAGACGGTCTCGACACTGAGTCGCCGTGTCTCGTGGTTGCGTCGATGCCGCCAAGGCCTCTCGCCCGGCCTCTCGGCTCGTCGGCCAAATGCTCAAGGTGCAAACGCATGATAGTGGATAAGATTCTGCGCAAAGAGCGTGCAGAAAGCCGTAGGGCAAGCCAGCATCGCTAAGTTCATAACCTGCGCAGTTTCACCATACTTTTTGTAGCCATTGCATCACTCCTGGGACCCTACAGAGCGCATGTATATGCTCTAGCCCGACGCTACTGCTACAAGACCAACCACTATTACGTCTCTTACACATGCTCGTGCAAGCAGAATATCCTTTTTAATAACTCTGGTATCTTCTGAGCCCTTCAGCACATCCTCAACATCTGAACGATGAAACTGTTACCAACCTTAAACGAGGACCGTAGCGCACAGACAGAAACGTTCAGGAACATCGCTTCTGAAACTATTGGGGAAACATACATCGAGGAAGATCCGTCTGTAGCGGAATGGTTTCGCGAGTTTGTTCCGACCTCACACGGCGTGGTCGAGTATTTTCGTCAAGTGTTTCCGAGTGCGCGCTGGATCAGAAGGTACAACCTACATTGGCTAGCCGGTGATGCCATTGCTGGAATTACTGTGGGTCTTGTTGTAGTGCCCCAGGGAGTAGCATATGCATTGCTTGCTCGCTTATCGCCTGCGTTTGGTCTCTACACTACTTTTACAGGTGCATGTCTATACTGGATATTCGGTACTTCAAGAGATATTGTCATAGGTGTAAGTCAAATTCTCCATCTCAGCATTTCGGTATCTGACCCAAGTGTAGACTACTGCCGTTGGCTCACTCTTGATTGGCAGTGCTGTCAACAAGATCGAGACCTCACATCCGGGAAAGTACGAGCCTGAGGAAGTGGCTCATGCCATAAGCTTTCTAACTGGTGCCATCTTGCTCGCCTTTGGTTTTCTCCGCCTTGGCTTCATCATTGAATTCATACCCTACATACCCATCTCGGCCTTCATTACATCAGCCAGCATCACCATCATCTCAACCCAGCTGCCGACATTGATGGGCGTGAAAGGCATAAACACACGTGAGTCTCCATACAAGGTGTACGTCAATTTCTTAAAGGGTCTGCCTCGCGCACAACTCGATGCAGCTATCGGCATCACATCTATCATCCTCTTATACCTCATCAAGAACACTTGCGCTAAAATGGAGGTACGACAACCACGGAGAAAGAAGATGTGGTCCCTTGTATCCTCCTTGCGTCTTGCCTTTACTGTTCTGCTCTACACCCTTGTCAGCTGGCTAGTCAACCGAAAGATACCTACAGGCAAAGAGAGATTTCGGGTTGTCGGCCGCATCGAGAAAGGCTTCAGTCACGCTGGCGTACCGCCGATGGATGGCGAACTTTTCGGGTTTGTTGCCTCCGAGCTGCCTGCTATGATCATCATTCTCATTGTCGAACACATCGCCATTGCGAAGAGCTTTGGACGTCAGCACAACTACACCGTCATACCCTCTCAAGAGATGATTGCACAAGGCGCTGCCAACCTGCTCAGTCCATTTGTCGGTGGATATGTATGTACCGGATCTTTTGGTGCATCTGCTGTGTTATCCAAAGCAGCAGTGCGAACCCCGCTCTCTGGGGTCTTCAGCGCGTTAGTATTGATACTAGCCCTGTACGCGCTCACTGCAGTCTTCCACTACATCCCTAATGCAGCGCTTGCCGGTATCATTATCCACTCTACCGTTGATTTGATCAAGGGCCCAAAAGACTTGCACAAGTATTATCAACTATCCCCATTCGAACTCTTCATCTGGGTATGTGGTGTCGTCATCGCCTTCTTCACCAATCTCGAGACAGCTATCTACGTAACCGTCGGTCTTTCCTTCGTCATGCTTCTATTGCGCATAGCCAAGAGCCCAGGCAAATTCCGTGGCTCGGTTGGAGTGACACGCATTGTGCGCGAAGATCTGCCTTTTGACCAAGCATCTTCTACGGAAACACTTGACGTCCCGGTGTTTGGTCATGTTGAACATGTTGAAGGAATGCGCCAAGTATATATTCCCTACGACGTCAAAGACAACCACAACCCGAATATCACCATCGAACCCGTATACCCGGGCGTTTTCATCTACCGCTTCAGCGAGAATTTCAACTACATCAATCAGGCCTACCACGTCGACTATCTGACCTCTTATATCAAGTCACATACCCGCCGAACGCAAACAGACGACAGCATCAGTGACCATGACCACCTTTGGTGCGACGCCCCGCCTACTGAGAGGCTCATTCAAGATTCTGCATCACTGCCAGTTCTACGAGCAGTGGTACTCGACTTTTCTAACGTCAACATTCTCGATATCACCAGCATCGACGGATTGAAAGGCCTGCGCGATACTCTGGACCGTTATACAGCACCCGGGTTAGTAGAGTGGCATTTCGCCGGCGTACACAATCGATGGACTCGCAAAGCGCTTTCCTTTGCAGGATTCGGCTTTCCTGCAACCACAAACGTTGACAGCATGAGTAACTGGTGTCCTGCGTACACGGTCACTACAAGTCTGGCTGGCGCGACAGACGAAGAGCGCAAAGAGATGGAAATTGTGCAGAGAAACGCTATTGTCCGAGACGAAGAGTCGTGTAAAAAAACCACTGAGTCGAGTGAGACACAAGTTCATATGAGTAGTTCACGCAAGAAGAGGCGCTTTGAGCCCATGTATGGCGTTGATAGACCCTTTTTCCATCTTGACCTTCAAGATGCCGTTGACGCAGCAGTGAGGGATGCGAAGAAGGCTGATATGCGGGAGGCACGGACAATTTGCTCGCTTAGTGCTCGTTCTGAGACTCCTGAACAAGGTGAAGTAGTATGAATAACTTGTTTTTTTTTCACCCACCTCCTCCGACTCGTTGGGTTAGAAATTAGCGGTGGCGTCTAGCATCAGTAGGCGTCTTTGTCTTTTTGCAATGTTAGATTTCTCGAGTGGATGAGAATTCGCAGAATATGGAACATATGCTATTATGCGTTTAGACTCGGCTTTTACTAATGAACAATGATGAAAGTAATTTGATTTTGACTGTTTGCATTGATTTGGGTCTGAGGGGGTGTGCGACATATGATATAGCTTGCTGCCTCAGACTCGATATTGGAGTGAGCGGCTGACTAATCACGTGTCGGGAGCAGTGAATTATGAATTTGATACATCTTCGGGACAACGACGACTAACAACAAGGACTTTCTGCACAGCCTTTCAACAGCCATACAAAAAACCTATAGTAGGTTTTAGTGGCACATAGTTCACAGACAATGATTTTCATAAAATAGCACATACGATCCAGTCTGTAAGGATAGTCCCATCCTCCTAAGCTCACGTGCGTGCGTTCTACAAGTATTTTGACTGTAAGTCAAACTGTATCTTACCGTTATCCCTAGCGACATTCATCTCGAAGTGATGTGAAATAGATTGGTCTTTGCTGGAATAAGAGACTGCAAACGCGCAGCCATGTTTACGCCACGCCATACGCGTTATACTTTGTCGAAAGCAGATGCTGCTCAAAGTACAGCACAAATATGTACAGCTTGAAGAATTTCTGGTACAATTGCTGGTATAGACACTTGGCTACTTGAAGAAATAAGGCTTGCAAGTCATGGCCCTCGGCTGCAGTTGTAAAGTATTCGTCTCGCATTCACCACTGCAGGGCCTTAGCGTCTTTCATTTTCACTGCGTGGTAAGCAAGCCCGTTTGCAGTCTGTTACCCTCGCTAAAATCACACGAACACTATATATCGAGGTGTTTACACTCCCATTTGTACCTTCTTCTCTCTAACATCGTCCATCCATCAACCTCTCACCGCTCGACCGCATTGAGCCTCAATCCACGGAGGAGCGATGGATGACGACTTGCTGACGGCGATCAGAGCAGGCACTCTAAGTGATAATGAAGCTAAAAGACAACTACTTAAACGCAGATACGCCATCGCAATCGACAAAGACCTCCCGCCTGACCTCCGAGCCCGAGCCCTTCAGATATGTGACAATGCCTTCAAGTCCGGCATCTTCGAAGCAACTAGCAAGACGCCGCCCTTTGTCACATTCCTTTACGATGCATTGGAAACAATTGCATTCGTGTACAAGAAAAAGAATGCTCGGCTAACGTCATCACCTAACCCAAGGACAAGCACTCCAGTCGAAGTGAGGCGACTTCGAAAGCGCTGCGCGCATGGCAACCCTGAGACAACCGGGAGAGATTCGAAGCGTCGTCTTTACGGACCCCCCGAGAATGTTCCCAAGACGAAGGAGCCAGCAGACACTTCACTCCCCATGATTGTTAGACTGCGTGTTCCAGGTACAAGTGATAGCAACAAGTTGTTAGGCGCACCTGTTCCCATTCCCAGAAGATCTTCTTGAACTAGTAAAGGCTAACAAACTCAAGACTCGCGGCATATCCAATAAAACACTTGGCAGCAGCAATACACTGGCCAGAAACATTGATCCTTTCTCCAGTATCAACGGCTTCTTCCTCACGTCTCGGACGACAAGTTTAGACCTACCTTATACAGGCACTCCATCTAGCATGGGCCAGAGGCTCGCAGAACAAGCCCCCAACGCGAAGAGAGTCCATTTCTCAGAAGGGCACACTGCCGGCAGTGCCACACCAGTCGACGGCTTCTCGTTCAGAAGAGTCAATTCCCTGAACGAGTCCAATGCACAGGGAGAGTCTGGTACGCAAGCCAGTGTCACCCGGTCCAGTGCAATTCAAGAGTCGAACAACCAAGCCAGTATCCTCAAGCATACCACCAAGAAACAAGACAAGCAAAAGACAAAAGAACCAGTCGTGGAAAGTGGCCGGAGATTACATACCTCACACACTCTCCGCCGACCTGTGAGAGAAGGAAGCTTCGTTGACCCGCTTATGAGATCAGGGCGCCCATCTCCACCACAACCTGAGGAGATGCTTACAGGAGAGCCTTCACGCCGCAATTGCCCCCCTGTCGGCTTCAACCTTCCCATATTTCCAACACAAGCTAAAGCACCAGGCATACCCACGTCACCAACACAAGCAAGAGCCTCTAGTCTACCCAAGAAACCCGTAGAACAGGGTAGACCAGACAAGAAAGTAACAGTTGCAGCACCACCTCCACGCCTTGAGTCCCAGTTTCTCAGTTCTAATATTCCCGCTTCAACAGAAGCAAGGCTTCAGATTCCCAAGGATCTGTTTATCTCTCCCAACCTTCCTGAGTCACTACGACAGTTAGAAGGACTACTTTCAGGCCGCGGGGACCTCTTCGTCTCTCCCAACCTTCCCGCATCACTGCCACAGATAGCTCCACCCCCAGGAGCTGTATTTCCCAACCGCAGACTTCCTCCACTGCCAAACCAAACAGGAACACCAGGTGTAGCTAAACCTGTGGAAGGAGAAGCCAGAGGAGACTTTTCACTAGCGCCTTTCCGCCCCGAAGCCGCGTTATCGTCTCACAATCTTCCCCTGCCGTCAGCGGATATCGAAGGCCTACTTCCATGCCGCCATGTATTCAACTTCAGGCCCATATTTCCCAAGCCGCCAACGGAAGAAGGATCGCCAGTTATAGCCAGCCAATCAGCTGGACTTGTAGCAGGAAGAGGAGCACTAGGTACAGCCAGCGAACGCGTCAACCCTGCGCAAAGACAAGAAAGTACCAAAAAAAGCACCTGCGCCATCGCCTCTCCGCCACGAAACTGCCTTTGCACCACCAGCACAACCAATAGAGCCGTGTATAAACGGCACTATCCCAGTCTCCAGCCTCGGCCTTCCTACGCTATCAGTACGATCAGGAGCACCACACATATTCACTAAACCCGCGCAATGCATCTCGCATATGAAAGATGGCAGATCGATGTCAGACGAATCAAGGGAGTCAGAAGGAGATAGAGTCGACCGTCTCTTTGCCATCAACCAACCCCCTCCTTGTCCTTGTCCTTGTCTTTGTCCTTGTCCTTCTCTTCTTCCGGCCATCTCTCCGCTTCCGGCTCCTCCCATCTACATCTCTTCCGCATTATCATCATCATCATCATCATCATATTCTTCTTCTTCTTCTTCTTCTTCTTCTTCTTCTTCTTCTTCTTCTTCGTCTTCCTCGTCTCCGTCTTCATCACCTTGTCCCGCAAAAGTCTCTCTTGCTACTTCTGCTCCCCCCACGCCCCAGGCCACCTAAGCCCTCACCTTCACAATAATCCTCTCCTTCCCCTCCTTCCCATCCACCCTCACCTCGCGCGCTCTTACCCACTTCCACAACGGCGCCATCATCGCAGTCGAAAACATCCTAGACGACTACCGTATCACGCCTGATTTAACCTTACTTGACCTTATCGAGGAGCTAGAGGATACACGCCCGAATATCTTTGATTGGGAGCATGTTACTGTTATGAGTGGCGGAAATTGGGTGCTTGTGGTTTTGAAGGGGGTGTGGAGAGTGTGGGGGACGAGGGTTGGAGTTGAGGAGGCGGTTCAGGGGTTAATAGAGTGGGCTGATAGTGAGTTTACTAGGTTGAGTGGGGTTGTGGAGGGGAAGGGAGGGGATTGATTGTTTTTCGTTTTCTTCGTTTTCTTGAGTTTCGAGGGGCAGGGTATGCAGGTTGCTGCAAGATTGATGAAGGGGAGAGGGATTTGCAAAAGGAGATTCATGTTCTTGTTTTTTTGTTTCTCTTGATTTTTGCTGCTGGGTTAGGGTAACGATAATTGTTACGTTATCCGGTAATTGTCGTGCCATTGAGCATGATCATTTGCTTATGGGCAACAGACATACATACAAGTAGCAGTGGTTTGCACGGTATTGGTGGACGAGAGCGATTAATTCAGGCCAGCTGAGTTAAGTGTACATGTAGAATATCAAAATCTCCACTCCCACATTCCGTCATCTCATCATGTATACATGCACCACATTTTCACCAAGACCCCAGCCGATTTTGAAACAACGCTGCATGTAGTGTGTGTCGTGATATCTGAAATTTTACCAAGACTTGTCAAAATTCACATGGTCTAGGAACAGTGGCCAAGACCTTCAGGGCTGACCATATCCTTGAGCCATCATGCCCGTGACCGACCTTGGGTGTCACCGCTAGTACTCTCTTCACCTTGTTTAGAGTCTGGGTCTGTACATGACTCCCCCTCCTGACTCGTGATGGACACAAGCTTTTAGCGTCTCCAGACTTACCGAGGTTTTGGCGATGCTTCAAGCCCGATAAACAACGGCTCACGACTCGCGAAGCAGCCTTATCTAAGCAAAGTTTCTTCCGGTCACTAGCGGCACGTGTCGGACCTCGGAAAGATGTCACAGGAAAAAATTGAGTTCCCGAATCAATGAATATCTTTCCTAGAAGGTAACGGAGCTGCCCATTCTCAACAGCTTCAATACAAGCTGGCTAGTGGGATCTACAAGACCGACTTGTTAGGGCTGATGTGCCAAGACGGATGTGGACTCCTTCCACTCAGGCCAAAGTTGTGCAGAGTCCACAAGTCTACTCCTGGTAGACGCTGGTATCGCACTTTTATTCGTGTCTGTAGCCCAGTGGGTTAGGTCTACATGCTCTTCGTGACGCGTGAAATGTGTAGGTCGAGTTCATCAACGGTAATTTGTGTTGATTCAGTATGTATGCAGCTGCGGGGGCCGGAAGAGCTGGTGGCTCTGTTCTATCATCATCTCAATGTTCTTAGATTCGTTCATCTCGAAATCGTGCATCAGCTCGATCTGCTGTTGCTGATTCAATCCTGTCCCTCTGGAGTCTTGGCTCCACGCTGGGTTGAGATAATCCGCCATTTCGTAGCCTTGATTGGCCGCATACGATTCATTGTAGAAAGGTGAGGCCATGGGCATGTTGTAGTTGTCTTGGGACGGCATGGTAAAACTTGGGTTCCAATGAGGTAGCTCCGCAAAGGTTGTAGGTAGCGAGTTGAATTGTGTGGTGGGTGGGTGAGTGTAAATGGGTATGCTGGAATCGACCGACGTTTTCGGGCTCATGTCATGGTAGGCCATGGATGAAGGCTGTTGAGGTGATGCGTGCAATTCAGCCTGTTGCACAGTTGGCGCACTGGAAAATGGGGCGGGTGCATTCGCCTGTCCATTGCCGAAGTTGAAGAGCGGTTGATTGCTTGGTATGTAGCCGAACGGGGCTGTCACCCTGTCGGACGGTGTGCCCACGGATGCTGTAGACGCTGTTGCTGGGCTTGTGGTTCTTGACCGGTTGATACCGTCTACGTTGCCGTTCGCTACTGAAGCAGTGTCGGATGGTGAGCTAGCTGAGATTGGGACATCGCCGTCTTTGTCGAAGATCTTCATGCATGCGCTGATCAGGTTGTGGTACAGGCCAATAGCAGACTCGACACCGGGCCATCGTTCAGACGCCTGTTTGATCGATTCCATGGCGACTACGAGATGGCCTTCAACCTCTTCCCGACTATGAAGTTTTCGTACATCGGAGTAAGACAGAGTCCAGAGCATAGTGTTGATGCACATGAAAATGGATTGGGTAAATATCCAGGTGACGTCTACGCTCTTGGTCTCAATCTGCTTCATGGTCATGTAGATGTTGTATCGACATGCATCGAAGCAGCGGATGGCAGCGTTGACCGACGGTCGGGGAACTTGTGGAGAAGGGCGGTACATGAAGACGACCATGGTGTTGTATCGTCCAATGAACCTGAATGGTAAGTAAGCATTGGCGTATATTTCAACATGGAGGAGGTACATACCAAACTTTGTTCAAACCCGAGCCGCCGTCCATTTCCGGACTCGTGTCTCGCCAGGCCTCAATCTTTGCTAGCATCTGAGCAAACCAGGGGTGCTGATCATCTTTGGGCTCGGGTTTCTTCTTTTGGTACAGCATCTTGCGTATTTCGAGCTGCAACATGCGCATCTTATAGAAGTGTATGCCGATCCATTTCTTGAGTGATGCCTGGGGCGCGGGCTTGATTCCTTCTCTGGTAATGTAACAGTCATCGACGAGCTCGCCAAATTTTACGTCAATGTGTTCGCGGCGCGTGGCAAAGTGGGCAGGGCGGCCGAGACTGTGTGATAGTCCATAGTCCATGGTAAGGATGCTCCAGAATAGACGCCTGCGCATGTCGACTTCCAGGGGGTCTGCTGAGCGCCCACCCGGGCCCATGGAAATGGTCTTCTCTTCGTGCAAGCCCAATGCTTGACACAGTCGCACGCCGAGGCCAATAATATAGTAGACGGCGGTTCTCGTAGGCGTTAGAAGAGAGTAGCCGGCTACTAGGCCAAAGCACTGCAGCGTCTTGAGGTTCATGGGCTTGATGGCGGCTTCGAAGTACTTGAGGGCTGCAAGATAGTAGCTGTCGGCCAAGCCAACCCACTGCGTGTCCATTTTCTGCAGGCTGATGGCAATGACCATGCGCAGGCAGTAGTTCTGATAAGGGTCTGTGGAGCCATTGTAGACATCGTCGACGTCCTTTGTAAAAGTGGGCTCGTGGAAGAGAGGGTACATGGGGTGCACTATCAGCAGTCAACTCATGCAGGCTTATCAAAAGGAAAGAGCAACGTGCCTTTGCAGTAGAAGAGCTCAACGAGCAGGTTGGTAAGCTCTCTGTTGGGCAGCTCCTCTGCCGCTACATCACTAACCATGGGGTATATCTTGGACGTGGGCCGCTGGTCTTCTTGGGTGAAGGTGTCCTTGATGTCCTTTGCGCGCGAGTGTGGCACAATCTCGGAGATGCTCTTGGACTCTGTGAACTGCTTGGCCAGCTGCATGACGAGGCGCGTAATGGTGATGCCGCTCGAGGGGCCTAGGAACTTTGACTCGTCCGAGTCTTGGACGCGCACAGTAGCGGCCCCGCGCATGACATCCTCAGGGTCCGGCTCGGCATCGTCTCGCTCGAGGTCAGCCAGCTGCTTCTCGAGTTGACGGACTTTCTGCTGCAAGTGGACAACATAATTGCGCGGTATCTTGCGGCCTTTGGCAGGGTCGTAGTACTCGCAGTGCGAGTTTGTGCGCTCGCAAGGCCCGCACCGGGGGAGGCCAGGGTCGCAGCGTGTCTTGCGCTGGAGACGTGTCAGGCTGGCGCTATGGTTTTCACTGGGGAAGGATGCTTACAGTACGGCAGCGGCAGCAGGCCGTCAGGGTATGTGCTATACGGGACTGGGAACCGGTGGTGGTGGTGGAGGTGGTGGTGTCGTCGGGCGGGTGCGGGGCGGCTTCGGTACTTGTCTGTATCGCAGTCGGGGCGGCGTCCATGGCTGCGCTCTCACCGTCCGGGCAGACACAGCAGCAGAGAGAGGGACAAGGGCGAGGATGGCGACGAGGGCGCAGTGTTTATGATTGTTCTTCGGCCTGGCATGTGGGGAGAGGGCGAGCGTGCACGGCCATGGCCGGAGATGGTGCTGCGGCGGCGAGGGTGATGATGTGCTTTCTGCTGTGTTCCAGTGCCAGGGCCAATGCCAGGGCTAATAGTACCAGGACCGGCACGAATGCCAATGTCAGTGTCAGTGCCAGTGCCCAGTGCCAGTGCCAGTGCCAGTGCTAGTGCTTGCGGAAGCAGAGGAAGTGCAAGGACGGGCAAAAGAAACCAGGGCTGGCATGGGTGTAGGTAGTATGGCCTCCAAGGAAGGGTAGGCTGCGGCACCGCCACCCGTAGGCCTCGAACCTCGCAGCCAGCGCCCTCGCCATCCAATCCACAGCCCTCTTGTCACCTGCCAGCCAGCACTACCAACCGTCGCAATAGGCGGCTCCTATGCCCCGTCCGGTACAAGCCTGAGCTGCCCGCTGCCCTACCCGTGGCGAGGTCACTGCTCAACACCACGCTATCTCCTCTGAGTACCATACGTACCATACACTGCACTCCCCCCGGCACCGCATCCCCACCCTCCCACGCGACACTGCCACTCCTTGCTCTTCCCTGCGCTAGTCTGCCCGCTTGCATTGCACCGAGCCCGCTGCTTGTGCCTGTGCCTGCTGCCGTCTCGTCTTGCCCCGTCTCACCACCACCCAGACCTCCACCACCCAGACCTCCACCAGTAGTGCCCAGTCGGGCCTTGACGTATCGCCCCACGTCCAAGCTAGCCCTCTCTCCCACTGACCTCCCTTGCAACCTCTCATGCTCCAACACTGCTGCTTGCCCATTCCACATCTCCACAGCAATGGTCCTTGAGACCCCGTTGCTCCGCGTGAGCAGGCCCGTCGCAGCCTGCTCCCGGTGCCGTGCTGCAAAAGTAAAGTGCGACGGCAAGCTGCCCGCCTGCACTGCCTGTGAAAAGTCCAATCGGGCCTCGGAATGTTCAAGCACAAACGACCAGTTTGCCAGGGGCAAGGAACGCAGCTATGTCGCTACTCTCGAGTCGAAAGTCGAGAAACTGGAGAAGAAGATCCAGGAAGCAAGAGCAAGGAGAAAGTCTTCGGTTATCGTCATGCACGACACGTCCGAGGACTCCACCCCACGCAGGGCCTCCACCGACACCCTAAAGGCAACCAAGCCCGTCAGCCAGCGTGCTGCTCGACAGAGAGAGGCTTCCGAGATTGACGATCTGGTATCCGACTTCGGCCTTCTGTGAGTGCTGCCCATTGAGATCCCCATGCAAAGCTGCTGCTGACTCTCCAACCAGCGCCGTCAATGCCACTGCAAGAGACTTTTATGGCTTCACCACGGAAATGTCGTATGCTCGCCTTATCAGATCTGCCAGCACGAAAGAGCCTTTATCAGGTGACTTGATCAAGCCGCTGCCTCCAAGGTTCGCAGCCACTCCGCTCATTCAACACTATCTCAACAACGTCTTTACCCTTTGGCCCATCTTTGAAGAGGCCACCCTCTATTCATCCGTCGAGGCCGTCTATCAGCAAGGAAACAATTCCACTCCATGGGACCGATGGTGTGTCCGCATGGTCCTGGCTATTGCCTGTCTCTCCCAATCAGAATCCAGGGGAGACAATCACTACACAGATGCAGTGGGACACATGATTGCTGCACTCGACAATGCCGAAGAGGTTCTCCATCCGGGATACATTGCCAGTATTCAAGCTCTGGTTCTCTGGACCATATACGCCACAATGGACCCTCACCACTTCGACAGCTGGACACTCGTAGGCGCGGCTTCCAGAGCAATGGTTGACCTTGGTATCCACCAGGACCCCTCCAAGAACGTAGCCATATCCCGCACAAAACTAGAATTACGGCGCCGGGTATATTGGTGTGTGTACTCCTTAGACAGGTAAGCGTGCACATGACCAGCCCTACATCCTTCATACTGACTTGCATGCAGATCTACTTCACTCGTCCAAACGCGCGCCTTCTCCTTCTCAGATGAAGCTGCAAACGTAGCTTTCCCCTTTTACAGCACGCCCATGTCCCCAAAATACTCGTCTCCCCAGTCGCACCTCTTCCAGCAATCATTCGATACTGCCATTGATCTGTTCAAGATTCGCGAAATCCAGTCAGAGTGGTACATGGACCTGTTCCAGTCCGGACGTGAGCCCTGGCCAGATCCTTACCAATACATCTGGAAGCAGTACAACAGAATGGCCGACTGGTTCCAAGATATGCCGCAGAGTACATTGCCGGCAGTCAAGTCTTTCTTCGAACTGGAGTTGCTCTACAGCTATGTCTACATTCTGTCGCCCAACCCGCGTATACCCCATATCCACGAATATGCCCAGCGCCTAATCTTTGAGCATTGTATCGCCTACGCGACCAACCTCCTCGCCGTCTTGGACAAGCCCTCCCACACTGTCAAGCCACCAGTAACATACTACGATGCCATGCGCGCATACATGACCGGTCGCCAATTCGTCGATGTTTTATCTCGAAATCTCGAGGTCATCCTCGATGCGAGACCGGTGGTACCTCCTGCACCGGCGGCGGGTACACAAGTGGAGTCGGAAGATCCCCTTGCCCCACCCACGCAGGTCAATGCACCCCCCTTCCCTAGTTCCTCTCCGGCAGAAGGACAGTCACTACCATTAGATCCGACTACCCGAGCCATCAATGCGCTCAACGATTACACAACGCTACTCTCTAGGTTCGGACTAAGATTTGGTTTCATACACTGGCGCGACCGATTCCAACGCGAATCAGCGTCTCTTTTAGCACAGCTTCATCAGCGCAGTCAGGCAGCGCCAACGACTTATTCTCCGCAATGGGGATCAATGCCATCTTTGTCGCCGCAACCGCCGCAGTTGATGTATTCAAATCTGCCAGCGACGCCGCCCAGTCTCTTTCCTCAGCAGACAAGTCCCTATGCTAGCTCACTTTCATACAACAACTCGTATGATGGCTCCGCGCAAAGTCCGCAGCAGCATGGTATGGCATACGATGCCAGCCCAAGCCAACAGACATGGGCGACCCCATCTCCTCAGCTAGTGCCTGAGCTTCCACAACCTTCGGGCGGCCAGACAAGAAGGGCAATGGTCTACGGACCCGGTATTCCAGTGAATACAACCCGAGGCCGTAGTCCTGCGGCATCCTCTTCACCGGCGCATGACATGAGTAATGGCTGGGTTCAACAAGACCAGCAACACTCAGACACCAATAGTTATTTCCAAGTACCGCCATCTATGCCGCAACAGAGCAGCGGCTCCTGGGGCCAGAGTTCACCCGACAACTGGAACTGAATCGCATAAGACCATTGGGGCGAACGTATCCAGTAGAAAAAAAAATATCTAGACTAGCCGATTGCGCTTCGTATAGAGCTTCTGCCGACGCAGCATGCATGTGCCTGCCATTTTCGCCGATCAAGACCGGCGCTTTCCACATGTAACGGACTGGACAGTTCGGCTGTATGACTAGCGTCTTGCTCGTGCAACTAGTGGGGAAAACGGAAGCGAGACATGTCACCCGGAGAAGGAGCGGAGATGATGGCAATGGAATGAGAAAAAAGAAACTCTTCGCGAACTGGGCGTTTTGTAGTGACCCTGGATAACTTCATGGGTGTTGACGATGATTTTTGTACGATTGCATACACATATATATATATATGTGTGTGTGTGTGCCGTAATAGGGGGTCGGACTAAAGTCTGAGAGACTATTGTCCGACGGGTGTCACACAGAATATATGCCGCAAGAAGTTAATGGAGCGGCATCACACGAATAGACAGTTTGATGGCGTATGACGTGCACGATATATCAGTAATCAATGCTGTTTTCCATATTTCCCTTTTTGGGATATACGTTTCTATCTTTAATGCGGATTGCGGGAGCCAACTAGAACGAGATACGATGTTTGCCACGTGGTATATCTCTCAAGTCTTTAACATGTGATCGAGGGTTGCATAATACTGGGTTTAACAGTGACTAGTAGCTTTGGGATACCGGGTACCAGAACAACGCCCATGCTACCAACCAGGAGCGAGATGTTTTTGCCTGCATGTGTTATCGTGTTCAAATAAGATCGACAGGGACCAAAATGACATCCCCACTTGAACAAATCGCGGGGCACACACACACACACCCCACCCCGCCGCTATCTCTGCGCAGCTCCCATTAACGAATCCCACTCCCGATAACATGGCTTACTACATTCCCGTGTGCACATTTTGATATAGTACAACAGCCCACTTGCTGTTTCTACCTAGACCTCCTTGATCTTCCTTTCTCGCCAAAAGCTCTGAACAATCAACCTCACTACGCAATGTCCACACCCTACGACCGCGCCCTCAGCGCCATCGACGCCGCGCACGCCCTCGACCCCAACAAAATCGACCTCAACGGCACCTCCGTCCCTTACGAACTCCACTACGCCCAAAAATGCACCGCCTACCTCTCCCAACGCGCCCCTTCCGCCTCCGAAACCCTCCACCTCGCTATCCGCGCCCAGCACTTCCGCCGCTGGGAAGTGCCCCGCTCATCCTACCCGCAAACACGGCCTGGCTACCACGCTTGGCGCACGTTCCTCAAAAAACGGCAGGCCGAACTCGTAACTCAAATCTGTCTAGAAGCCGGGTACAACCAGGCAGATGCTGAGCGTGTGGGCGCGCTGATACGCAAAGAGGATTTAAAGGAAGATGAGGAAACGCAAGTGCTAGAAGACGTGGCGTGTCTTGTTTTTCTGGATGATCAATTTGAGGCGTTTGAACGGGAGCATGATGAGGACAAGATTATTGGAATACTAAGGAAGACGTGGGGGAAGATGACGGAGCGAGGGCATGAGTTGGCGTTGGGGATAGAGATGGGGGGCAGGAGGGGGGAGGTGCTGAAGAAGGCTTTAGAGGGGAGTTAGGAGTGGGGTGGTGTATATGAGACTGTTGGGTTGGGTTTGAAAGGGGTTTGAAGGGGGGTTTTATTTTGAGCCGAGAGAAATATTATATATGGGATTCAAGGTTGATTAAGCTCCTCCTTCCCGCTTTGCGTACTCCTCTTCAATCGCTTCTTCGTAACGTCGCTCTGCTTCTTTTTCTTCCTCTGTCTTTTGTGCTTGGGTGGCGCTGGCTACGCTTTGTGTTGATGGGTTTCCCACGCTTTGTGCTGTCTCTGCCGTGGTAGAGGATGTAGTTTGTTGCGTTGTTGAAGGCATGGGGACAGGCATTTTTTGGTTGGTTGGTTTGGGAGAAGTAGTGGTTGTTTTCAGGTTTATTTGAGTGATGATGAGGTAGAGGTTGTGTGCTGGAGAGAATGATGGATGGAAGATGTGGGTGTAAAAGGTGCATATATAGACGGGTTGTGCGACATCATTGTGGCGGTGCAGGTGTGGCTGGAAGCTTCTCGATGGCGGTGATTCGCCACTTCTATTCTAGATTTTGTGCTGCGGCGGTTAAGTTGTGGCTTGGCACAGTGTGCTGCAAGCTTCATGTGATTATGTGGACTGCTGATTAGTAGAGTCGCTAAAGGAATGTTTGGGAATTGCAGATCTACGGGTCTCAACGGATATGCCGGTCGTAATACTACTGAATGTTTTATTGCGAAAGTTGCGCTATTTCAAGGTTTAGATATTGTAAATCTGCCGGCTTTGCTACTTGCTGCTATTACACACCCGGGTCCAAGACAAGTGCAACGTTCTCAAAGACGACACAGGAACGTTTGTTGATCTGGCAGTTTGAGAGATAGATGCGACATCTTAGTGCCTGCAACATGGAAACTAGGGTCAAGTACTAGCACTGCAGGAAAATTCGGATTCCATCAAATTTATCGATATATTTATGCACTTTTGTCGATATCCCGAGGTTTTGGTATTAAGATCAATTTCCCGATTCTAGGCCTTCCGCCTGCCGCTTCCAAGATAAGCGAATAAACGAGCGACAATATACATGCAGCACTATTCATTAAAAGAATCGTTAGCGCTTATACATAATACATGGGTAGTGTAGAGCTTTTCCGGTAACGACACCTGCAACTAGCATCTGATCGGCTGTTCGCGCTGAGACGCTCCGTTATGCAATGCA
Organism: Bipolaris cookei; assembly: GCA_002286855.1. Classification (NCBI taxonomy): domain Eukaryota; kingdom Fungi; phylum Ascomycota; class Dothideomycetes; order Pleosporales; family Pleosporaceae; genus Bipolaris; species Bipolaris cookei. Next base: position 81,268 of record NRSV01000092.1, read on the forward strand.
GGGCTGGCCATCCGCTCACACTTCAGGCTGTATGCTCGGCTGTTCAAGTCCGCCTGAAATTTGTCTTTTGTGTGTGAATAAAAACACTGACTCTCGTCTTTATATTCCATCTCAATTTATCTGTCGAGTTTTACGCATGAAAAGTGCGTCCACGTTAGGATACGGTTGTTTCATGCTCTTGACTCTTGCCAGCTGCTAGCAACAAGTCTGGTGGCTGCCGTTCCCCTCGATTCACCGCCGGCTTCAATTATCAACATAGATCCGATCGTTGAACCCCTCGAAGCTCTTGCTCAACTGCAGCAGCATTCCTATGAAACGCTTAAACAGAGGGAGAGTGTCTCCAAAAGGGATTTTGAAAGGCTGCTATTTGGCCACTGCAACCATACGGAGAGGCTGACAAGTCCTCTGTAGACACTTGTTTCCATTCATTAACGTTGAAAAGGGAATAACGTCCATCCCTACGTGCCGGGACGCACGGTGTAACGGGACACTTCCTCTTCCGGACCCTCGGACTGTCTACAGCGCGCCTGCCTATAAGCAAGCACAATGCGCATCTACTCTGTATCACTTGCTCTTCTAGTATATCGGCTTCCGACTCGAAAAAGCTCGTTATTAACTGTGCTGTTATTCGTTCCCTTAACGCCGTCTCCCAACTCTTCTCTACCGTGTCCGTACACCTGGCGCACATGTTCAGCTGACGCACACCCCAACACTATAACAATCAGCTCATACATGAGGTTATTGAGCTACATCACAAAGCTATATATACGTAATATTTTGGTGGATTACTAAATAGACTCTTGTAAACAGTTTGTACTACCTGAATTTTGACGGAAGAGTGATGGTGCGGCCACGTGACGTGGTGCGCCGTGGTTCTGGCGATGCAGCCCGTACGGCTGCACCAGACGTTGCACCACTGATTGCACCACCACCACTAATCTTCTGGCGTTTCTGAGGCTTAGATAGAGCTCTTAAAGCTTTACGCTTGCCTTTTTGGGAAGTTTGGATAGTTTTTTGACGGTCTCTCTCCTTTTTTTACGCTGGTTTTCGGCCCTCTTTGCGGCGGCATTGGCAGCTCTCTCGGCCATCTCCCTCTGCCGTCTTTTCCTCGCCTTCACCCTCTCCTCTGCCCTCTCCTTGGCAAGCTTTTGCTTTAGCAGCTTATTAACTTCTGGAAGACGCTTTGTCTCAGCTTTTTCAAGCTCTTTTTGATGTTCTTCTGCCTCTCTGGTGGCTAGAGTGGCCCAAGCTTGGCGTACACTTCGAGGTGAGTAGAATGTAGCTCCACCAGTACGCCGATTTGACACAGGAAGCGGGAGGGCTTTACCATGGCTCTTACGCTTATTTTTGGTGGCAAGAGATGCCTGTAACTCCTGTATTTCTAGCTTCTGAAGCTTGCTTTTGGTGGTGAGCCGATGGATCGCTGCCGTGAGCTCTCTAGCCACATTCTCGCTGGTTTCCTTCACTGCTTCTGCCAGCAATCATTGTATATGGGCCCAATCAGTTGGAGAGTTGAGATAGAGCTTCTTGATCGGCCTGATCGGTCTGCTCGGGTGGTGTATGGAGCTGAAACTTGATCAGCACTGGGCTCGGATCCCTTGGCCATACGCCTGTGGCTTTGAAGCTTGATAGTATATTCTTTCCAGTGAAGCTTCTAGTGTATGCCGACCAGAAGAGGTGAAGAAAGTCTGCTTTCCGCACTGGTAATCGGCCCTGGCTGGCTTGTTGATGCCGGGTAAGTTCGGACGAATAGGCAGCTGGAAGTGGCCCGAACAAGCCAACATCTAATGGCTGAAGCGTATGGGTTGAATGGGGTGGAAATACAGCTATAATAATCCGAGTTTTGGTGGCGTACTCAATAAACTTCATCGTAACATGGCTCCCATGGCCGTCAAGTATGAGAAGGCGCCATTTCCTTCGAGCTTTGGCCTTAGTATACCGATTAAATACGTCACGTAACCATGCCAGCCCGTAGTCGTCATTGGTCCAGCCAGATGATGTAGATGCCACATGAGCCAGGTGTTCACTGGCCCGTATATTATCTACCCGAGTATCCCGAATGTTACCACTCTTGGCAGCGTAGATGATAGCTAGTGAAAGAGCTGATCCATCGGCACAAATAGTGGCTAAGATAGTTATCCACTCTCTGTTACCATCGTGCAGCACTCCAGTCACCGCCACCGTCCTAGTATAGTCAGCAGCTATCCGAGGCACCGGTGCCGTCGTCTTCATCGTTTCTAGGTGTCCCATTCCGGGGGCCGCGAATGCTGTGGACGATAGAGATGGAGGAAGCGTTGATATCCTCGCTCCAGCAGGCTACTCGGGCGGGGAAAAGGGCGGATAACTCCTTCAAAAAGCAGGCTTTAGAGGCTGCCAAGGACGCTGTCAATCGGGTTACTACTACTCCGGTGTCAGTTAAGCAATGTCAATCAAAGATTGAGTCATACAAGAAAGACTGGAAGGTGTGAGAGACACTGACGACGCAGTCAGGCTTCAGTATGGACGACAAGGGTGTCGTTACTGGTGACGAAGGCGCACTGGATTATTACTTTGATCAACATCCAGAAGCCACAAAATTTCGGTGTAGACCACTGCGGTTTGCAGAGGAGCTGCGGCAGCTGTTCTGTGGCTACCTAGCGACAGGCAGCCACGTTGTGACACCCGACGAGCTGGCAACTAGCTCAGTATCTAGCTCACCTCCACCAAGTTTGTCTAGTATATCAGCTGATGAGAATCGAGGTCGTAAACGTTCGGCGTCGGGATCGTCGTCGCAGCGGCGGAGGGTAGCATCGAGAGTATCTAGTCCTGAACGTCAGCAATCAAATTTTGGTGGAGGGCTTGCGGAGCAACTTTTCGTACTTGCTTCGAAGATGCCGACTGACTATAGGCCAGCGGCGATGCATATACTAATGGAGGAGTACTCTAGCCTGCCTGACGAGCTTATTGTGACGTTGTGTGATCGGCTTAGGGATGAGCATAATGCCCAGATGGTTACTCGTTTTTCCCTGGGGATGAGGCGGTTTGGGGTGCGGCAGGAGCTTACTGAAGCAAAAAGTCAGTTAGTAGGTCGCGGATACTTAACGGAGGAAGAGTTTGAGAGGGTAATTAGTAGTATCTAGCCTCTGTGTCGTGTAGGAGTAATGGAGCAATCTGACTATCACGAGTCTTGGCATGGTGTTGAGTATAGTTACAGTCGGAGCCTCCGACCGAAGCTGCTAGAAACAGCTAGTCCATTGCGCACGAGGCATTATATGATCTGTGGATAGTCACGCTAACCATTTCAAGTAACTGTTAGGCAAACTCCGACTCTAACTCACCACTCCGACTACTATCACGAGGCTTGGCACGATAGTAAGTTACTACTGACGTTGCTCTACTCCTATACCCCACTTTCTACTCGTTATCCAGTAACTGACGCGCCCGACAGTAATCCGCCCATAAATGGTCTGCGATTTCCTCCCTCCGCGCACCCATTTCTGGGTCAGAACGACTCGGATCAACCTCGTCCTCCACCTCGTCGCTGTCGTCGTCCTCCCCCTCGTCCCGATCCAAGTCGTCCGCTACCGAGTGATAACTATTGATGACGTTATGGATGGCAGCAAGGGCGTACACCAGTTTTATCTGCGTCCCAATCGAGAACTCATGACCGCGATCAAATATCCGCCACCGCTGCTTGAAGACACCAAAGGTACGGAGGTGCCTCACAAAAGTTTTGTCCCACGCTAACCTCGGCACTTCGGCGTAACTCTTCTTGGCGCAATTCTACCCTTGATGCTGAATAGCTGTACAATTTGTCTGTATCTATCGTTACAATGTCTCCTAATAGTGATACTTACACCCGAACCTTGAGTGTGGCGTTGAAGTCACCTTCTGTTGGCAAGTCTACATCACAGATCTCTGAGCTCACTGGTGTTCATCCTCGTAAGGTCAATCGTATCTATAGTAGAGCTATTGAGGCTGGTTTCGAGCCAAACGTTCTCTTAAGATCCTCCCAGAGAACGTACAAGACGCCCCTCGCTCTGGCCGATCTTCAAAGCAGACCGACGAGGTGAAGGAGCAGATAATCCAACAAGTACGACGTGATAGATACGGACGAGAGAAGAGCTGTGCTGACGTTGCTGGTGCTCTCAGTCTTCAAGGAGTCAATATATCACGCACTACAGTCTGGAGAGTATTGAGAGAGGCAGGATACAGAAAGACCAAGCCGACGAGGAAGCCTGGGTTGACACAGGAGATGAGGAGTGCTCGTCTTAAGTGGGCGCTTGATCACAAGGACTGGACATTAGAAGACTGGAAGAATGTCATCTGGACAGACGAGACGTCTGTCGTACTCAACCACCGGCGTGGCAGCTACGGAATCTGGAGAAAAGCAGACGAGAGAGTAGTCAAGAGCTGTATCCGTGAGAGGCGGAAGGGATACTCGGAGTTTATGTTCTGGGGCTGTTTCTCGTATGACAAAAAGGGTCCATGCCATGTCTATCAGCCAGAGACAAACGTGAAGAAAAAAACGCTGCTCGGAAGATTGAGCAGCTCAACGCTGAGCTCGAGCTTCTCCAGCGAGAGGAGTGGGAGCTGTCCACATCTATGAGAAGAACAGGGCTACGTAATAAGCCTGGCAGGAAGCCTCAATGGAGATGGACAGAGGAGACAGGCAAGCTAGTGCGTTCGTCTAAATGTGGTATATACTGGTGGATATATCAAAGCTGCGTTCTAATCTCAAAGCTAATTCCTTTCGCCAAAGAGTGCCTCCAAGACAGGCCTCAGACCGTAGTTATGGAGGATAAGGTACCTGGGCACGCCCACCAGTATCAGAACGTTGGCTATAGTCTATCGAACGTCGAAACTACCTTGGCCTGGCAACGCTCCAGACTGTAACTGTAGAGCCATGCTGGCTCTACATGAAGAGAGAGACTACGAAGAAAGGAGCTCCACAGTCAAGAGCTGAGGCAACTAGAATCTGGCTAAATTGCTGGAGAGATCTCCCACAAACCAAGATCCAAGCTTGGATTGAGCGTATTCTTATACACATTCCAAAGATAATTGAGCTACAAGGTGGCAATGAGTATATAGAGGGGAGAGATAGGCGTTGTGTAGGGGAGCGGCCAGATTTCGGCTAAATTATTCTTGGCAGGACAAAACTTTTGTGAGGCACCTCCGTACGTTCCACCACCATCCGCAAACTTGAATGGCGAAGGTTGAATAACTCCTCTCTAGTTGCTGGCCTGCGTCCCGCAGCCCTAGTCTCTCGCAGATGATAGCGAACGCCTCCATACATGGGCATATCGTTTTAGATCGTTTTTTGGAAAACAGGTTAAGCAGAATTTAGCGTACCAAACTTTATTGTGACCAATCAGAGAAAATCTTGTTATTGACGGCCTCTGTTTAATTGGCTGAAAACAACTTTGGTACGCTAAATTCTGCTTAACCTGTTTTCCAAAAAACGATCTAAAACGATATGCCCATGTATGAACGCCTCTATATGGGGAGAGCAGGATGCCTCGATTAGCATACCCAGCGTCAGCCAGGTAGTACTTGCCCTCCGCAGGTGAGTCAAAGCCTCGTGTAAGTGCGTTCTGGTAGACTCTACCGTCATGGGCCGAGCCCTCCCAGCCAGCCAAAAGGTAAGTAAAGTTCATATCAAAATCAACAACTGCTAACAAATTTTGAGTAGTTTCTCCCTTACGATTGCGGAAGCGCGCCTGCTGATCTATTGGCACGTGTAGCTTCAAATGTGATCCATCAATCGCGCCGACGCAGTCCCGAAATGGCGTTAGCTTTAGGTTATCCTGGATTTTTTTCGGTGTTGAGGCTGTCGGCAGTCTCACTACTTTCTTGTATAGGCTGGGAACTAGTATATCTAGTACAGAGTGAAACGATTTGGACGATAGTAAGTAAAATAGCCTGCCAGCCCAGATAATATCATACACTAACCGATATATAGTTTCGAGTGAGCGTCCACACCGATACATGACGTTTCTATACGACGCTCCGTTGCCGCAAATATATAAAAAATGAGGAGTCGCTCCTCCGCCGACGCGTTTTGACTGTCAACACTCCCATGGGCTCTTAGGTAAGCTACAAGCTCTTCAAATACTGGACGTCTGAGTCGCGTTTCGGCTAATAATTGCGCGTCGTCAGACAAAACCTCCGCCACCCATCGCCGTCCGCGGTCGCAGTTATTCCTATCGACTTGGATACGAGAGATCGGCGGGCTGCGAAGCCTGTCCAAGTCGGTGTAATCCCGTCGTATAGTCCCGGCGATACTAGCGACGACGATACTCATCACTGTCTGACGATCTATATTGGCGGGGACGACGACGTCGCCAAGGTGGCCTGTGTGGAGATATTGTTGTTCCTGACCAACATTTCAGGGTGGGCCTACCTACTAGCTATCTACAGTAAGAGACAGGGTTGACCAGAAGCTAGACAAGATTCAGAAACCTCAGTATTTGCGCTACGAACTGGACCTCCGCTTGCTGGAAATTTTACCGGAAATCTGCCAAACACCCCGCTCATTTCAGGTTCAGGTTCAGCCACACCTGCAAAATTGGGTGTAGTCACCCGAATCCGAACCTGAACTGGAGCGCAACCAAACACACCCTTACAGTATACCTACGCAGCTGCAAACGGGAGCATCACAAGGGTTAATATACAGGGATAGCCTATGCTGACATGAAATCTGTGCGGAGCTCTACAAGCTGCAATATTATAACACGGAGTCTTATGATTGCTCGGCGAAACACGGCCCTCAATTCCCTCCTGACAAGGTCTTACAGAACTCGGTTGCTGGGCGAAGTACAGGCCCCGCCATCCATTCTGCGTGGGCATGATCGAGACCGTAGTCAGGAAGTAAGCAGGCCATACTCGTGAGCAAGGTCCGAATCATGATCCCTCCTATGGGTTCATGTGCAAGAAGTGCATGGTCTAGGGCAAGGATTCGCTAGCACTGCTCATTCTCGCAGCTTGAGACAGGAGCATAAGTACCGTCGTCAAGGCGTGCATGGTCTCCATCTCGCTCTTCATCCACCAGCATTTCGAACACTCCAACTTGTCTAACGACTGCACGTTTGCCATCACCTACAATACCCGTACAACGCCTTCCTACAATGTTGTTCAGATTGCTTGCTGCACCGATCTTTATCGGGTTCGCGCTCGCGAACAAGATATGCGATTGTTGCACTGACTATGACCCTGTATGAGCACACCTTGCAAAGAATGTTTACATTTCGCTCTATGAGCACGCACTAACGGAATTGTACCAGATCGAAGGATCTTTTGTCGGACACTGGCACACCAACAACGGATACGGGTATTGCCGCCCATCGATCGGGGGAGGTGCGGACAACTTGGGTTGTACCAACATATGCCAGTAAATCGAAAATAGTGCGGATATGGGCTGCGAGGGCGGGTACAGGAGGAATCTATTTACGAGTGTTGTGTGCAGCGGCAACTTAGGCGGTGATATGACGTTCACGTGGGGAGTATCACTTGGCACACATGAACAATTACGAATGTAACTTAGCCTATTGCGAATAACCGCCTCACAGCTAAAGTAGGCTTTCTTACGCTATAATTTAATAGTTTTATTAAGAGCTTAGTAAAAGTAGCGTAGTATAAGGGGCTGCGCTCTAAAGAGTAATCGTGAGATATATAAGAAATTGTCCGTATAAGTAAGCTGACAGCGATCAGATAGCTCGGAAGCTCTACCCCAGCAGCGGGCAACCCCCACAATAGGACCAAAGCAGAGAGCATAAGAAGAGAACCTTGTACGCACGTAGATAGGCAAGAAGAAGAATTTTGAATACACACACCTGTCTTTTTGGCAACCCTTCTGCATTTGTGCAAACCCTCTTTAG
>NRSV01000093.1:0-87212 GCA_002286855.1 Bipolaris cookei
TGATAGATCGACTATAGACTTGATTGATCGCAGAGTCCGGGTGTGGACTGCGCATCCGGATTCTGTCGTGGAATAGCTGAGTAGCTTATCTACAACAGCCTGCTCCTAAAATCCGGATGCCACCTAGAGCTCCGAGTCTCGCCGAGACTCGGTGCGCTCTGACCGACAACCGGAGCGACTAGGTCTTATCGACTCGATTGTGCAGGGGCAGCTAGCACTGTATATAGATAGCTACGTAGCTCAGAAGCTCAGTTCTCTATCGAATACAATCTTGTTACCAGGCATCGGCAACCTTTGCGCAGCCTCTCACACCCACCACAAGAAGCTCAGCTAGAAACACCCTGGGAGTCTAAAACCCCTAGCAATTCGTACGAATTTGGATCACAGTCGAAGCTTGTGAGAGATCCTTTCGTACGATCACCAACTGCTGCACAAGAAGGCTTCTCAAAGCTTATTAAAGGAGCTGAGGAGATGCTACATGAGAATGTGCTTATGAAGGCCCGCATACGAGAGCTTGAAGAGCAATTAGCTGAGGTAACAAAGCGCCGAGGGCGTAAAAGAAAGCGAATTCAGACAGGCGGGACACTAGACTTTGGTGCAGGAGCATCGCAGGCAGCTGAAAATGCTGCTACTGGTCGTACGGCATCAAAGAAGGCGCGTGGTGGGGGTAGTCAAGAAAAGGCTCTACCAGGTCAACGGCACTGTGGAACCTGTAGGAGAGTGGGCCATAACGCCCGTACGTGCCAAAAAGATGTAGAAGAAGATTCTCTATCAGATACAAGTGAGTTGTATAACGCATCTATAGCTAGTGTAGAGTAATTCGAGTTTTCGTACATGAAGTTCGTGATGCCAAGAAAAAGTGTCCGGCTCGGTGGTGTGTCCGGCTCGGTGGTGCTTTACGTTATTTATTAAGAAAGAAAAAAAGCTATAATTATAGCTCTTATGCTAATATTTATCAATATCCGTCTTTGCTTTAGCGCAATTTTCCCACGAACATGGCGAATCAGTGTAATACGAGGATTAAAAGTATTTTCTTGGGATTTTACCCCGCCTTTTTTTCGTGATGCGAGCCCCACCATATCCGTCGGATCAGTGAAAATCATTTTGCAAGATATAGAGCTACTCATGGAAGTTGCGACTTGTTATCTTCTTTGTTTTTTTTAAACAATGATTATTATAATGTAAAATTTTCCTAAATTTTTCATCAATCGCCCGGCTAGCTCAATCGGTAGAGCGTGAGACTCTTAGTTATCACGTCCTCACAGACACGATTGTTTCAAATCTCAAGGTTGTGGGTTCGACCCCCACGTCGGGCTTTTTTTTGGTTTCGTTTTTGGAGCCAATGCTTGTTGTATAGGATAGATAGCAAGGTAGGGGAGAGAGGAGGTCAAATTTTTTTGTTTGCTTGCTTTGGAAATGAAGGAAGACAAGGAAGGAGTTTGTCAGGGCATGCTCCTTTCTTTCCCCCTCCACCCATACACTGTTCTCTGTTGCTTTTCTCTATTCTTCTTCTAGTACCCACACTCCTATACTCATGACATGACAATCAATGCAAATGCTAAAAGGCTATTTGTTATAGCTTCACACGCACCACACATGGGCACAAACATTTGCAAGCGACAAAACGAGACAACATCCCCAACTAAACTCTGTAGCACCAGGAGTAGACAACATCGTATCAAAAATAAGACGACAAGAGCATTAAAACTGATCATATAATATTCGACACTCTTGCCCGAACCTGACATTACTCTGAAACCCTACTTCATTTTCGCATACACGGCTGCAACGTTCGAGAATTATACTATAGCTTCCTTCGCTTGCTGGCCGTGGGCGGATCCTCTTCCTCAGCGACAGGGGTTCCCTCGTTACCTGCTTTGCCACTATCCCTCTCGACGTCTCTCCATGTGCTGACGAGCCCCTGGACAGTCTGGAACATGTCTCTCGCATCATTGACCACCCCTTCCTCTCCAGGGTTGAACATGACGGCGTTGACAAACATGCGCATGAGTTCTTTTTCAAGCTGCGCCGCGTTGACAATGGCCTTTGGAGGTACGTTGTCTGCTGTAAAGGGAAGCTCAATGAGACCTCCGGTTGCACCGCCGGGACTAGCAGTTGGGTTTTCTGACGCCGCTACAGCTGCAGCAACTTGCTTCGAGCCTGCTGCAATAGCTTTCTTAATGGAAGACAAATCTGTCGGGCGCTTGATAATATCGTAATAGCCTTCTGCGTCCTTGGCGCGAACAGCAGAATTGAATGTAGATGCGTGCTTGTGGGAATTGATGTCGTACATCATGGGGGCCGTCATGCGTGCAAAGTTACGTGGTGCTATGATAGATCGAGGAGGACCAGGCGTGCCAAATGATGTGTCTTCGGCCTCAAGGGAAGCTTCGCGGGCATTGCGCTTTCGACGTGTTGAAAGTGACGACATTGCGGCTACCCCTCGGCGTCGGGTAGACATATGTGACGGTGTTTCAGCAGTAGCTTCCTCGTCAATAGCCTCGACAGAGGTTCCTCGCTCCGATTTGATCTTGTTGCCAGTTTGCGACTCATTGTCTGCCGCTACCGTATCGGTATGAGAGAGAATTGACTGACTTCTGCTTCGGTCTCGCACAGAACCACCAGCTCTTGAAGATGCAATGCTTCCGGGCCTTGTTCGCCTTGCCGGGGCTTTTCGTCGAGAACGTCCAGATCGAGTTTCGGGCTCTGCCAAAGATTCTTCCTCATGGTCGTTGATTAGCTTGGAATTTTGCGGGGTTTCGGCGTCTGGTACGGAATCCTGGTCTGGATCTTTTCCTTTGCCCTTTGCCCTGGACTTGCGCTGTGACTTGGTTTTAGCGGGACTCTGATTCGAGCGGACTAGGGGCGGCACATCATCGAGTGGCTCCATCTCTGGACGTGGGCTTGAAGAGGTAGACTGTGTCCCATTGAAACTAGATCGCTTCCATAAACTCTTTGCAGACACGGGAGTTCCCAAAGAAATATGTGGAGAGTGCGCAGCAGGTGTCGTGAGTGATTGTCTCGCCTGAGTGACGAGAGGATGGATTTGGGGCGCGCTTGCTCTGCCAGTGCCGGGCGTTTGCAAATTCGTCCGTGACGGCTGTCGGTTGTTCGTAGGTGTCGAGGCTTGGGGGTGCGGTGGCACAGCTGCTTGGTGATGGACACGCGATGGATCCTGTGGGGCGACCTGAAAGGGTGGAAGCATGAAGCCTGCTTGGGGTGGTGGGTGCGGCAATTGGGGTTGTAAAGGAGGGTACGGTTGGTGTCCAGGATGGGGGTACGGCGCCCTCTGCTGTCCAGGGTGTAGACCTGGCGAGTGAGGCCCCGGAGGTTGCTGGTTCGGGAACTGCTGGTGCGGTGGGTGGTATTGCGGATGCGCTCCTGGAGTGCCGTACTGAGGTATTCCATTTCCGCCATAGTTCTGGGCCGGCGACGGTTGGTACTGCGGTCCTGGCGATCCTACCGCTGGGGATGGGGGCTGCGATGGGTGACCGGCATGGTGGTGTGGACCAGGCTGATGCTGTGTGGATTGAGGTGTCTGTGCCTGAGGGAAAGGGGTGATGTTTGGATATTGAGCGCTGTTGTAGGCTGCGTGGTGCGGTGCAGGCTGGGCTTGATGTGCTGTTGGTGGAGGCGGCGTCGGGTGGGATTGCGGCGTAGAAGGCTGCCTCTTGGACTGAGATGGTGATTGCTGTCCGCTTTGAGCAGGCGCAGGTCGCGGAGACTCGGGACCAGACGGCTGGATGGAATCTGGGGAAGGCGCAATGAAAGAACTGCGTCGCGCACCATTCTGAGCCTGCTGGGGGCTTTGACTCGGCCGCAGAGGCTTCTGTGCTAGATGAGGCGACTTCCGGGGCAAGGCAGGGCTTCGCAAGGCAGATGTTTGTCCGTTGGCCTTGTCCCTCAGTTGGTCGTCCCACTCTCCGCGCTCGATGCTCTTCAGCTCGCGCTGCAGTCGCTCATATCTGTCCTCCTCGGCCCTGATCTGTTCGGCAATCTCGTAGCGGTACGAGGCATAGAGCTTGGTGACGAGCTTGGGGATCAAGTGCTGGTGCTGGAGGGATTCCTGGACGGTGGGCAGGCTCGGGCTCTGTCTCTTCCGCTTGATCGGGCTGGCGACATCGCCATTGTGGGAGTCGCTGTCGGCGGCGTGCTCATGCTCGAGCTCTCTTTTCAGGCGCTCGAGGTAGAAGTTGCGCAGGGCATCGGGACTGAGGCGACCGGCCTGGAAGTACTTGTGGGTGGTGATGTCCGGGTTCTTCTTCAGTAGGTCGGAGATGCGGGCGAAGACGGAGGGGCCGACGCCATAGGCATGGAGGCACTGGAACAGCAGGAGCGACTCGAGGTTGGTATAGGCAGAGACGCTAGTCGTCATCCCCCAGGCGTCTGCAGCGCGAGGGCGATGGGCGTGGGGCGGGATGGGAGCCACGGCGACGAGGGACGAGGGAAGAGGGCGTCTAGCGGAGGCAGACGGGCATCGCACGCGACTGGGGGGCGGCGGAGGGTGATGGGCGCGTCGGGCGGCGAGGCGGTGGCAGAGGTAGATGGGCTGGGCGGTTGGTTTGATGAGGAAATTATTCTTCGCAAGAGCTTCGTCGGCGCTGCCTCTCGCACTGCAGCAGCAGCCCAGCCCAGCCGGCACCCAATCCAATCGCGGGCCCTGGCGGCGCGCCAATCACACGCGTCCGCCGCCACACCACTGCCCCAGCCTCGCCCTGTGGCTGCGCATGCGCGCGGGGCTTCGACTGCCACACTGTGGCGCACGCCGGCCTGCCGCCAGGCGCGTGACGTGCAGCCTGCCACCCTCCCCGTATCTCAACAGTCCTCGCCGTCGCCTGTCCGCGTCTGCGCGCGAGCAAACGGCTCTAGCGCCAATTGCTTCCCACAGGGGCCGTCTCTGATTTCTTATTATTCCTTATTTCTTTCGTCGGGCTCGGGCGCGGCGGCGCATCTTCAAGCCCTCGTTCCCAAGCTCCACTACTGATCTACGCCCCCAATTAGTCCGGAGCATGGGCGTCCCCTATTTCCCCTACATACTTACATTGCAATCGCCCTGCGGTCTCTATTCCAGGGGTGCCATATTATGCTTTCTTCCTCCTCTACCAGGCCCGCCAGCGCTGCATGAAACAAGTCTGACGATTGAGACCATTGCCTGCTTGTTCTACTACCACCGTCCCCTTGCACTAGCCCATAAATACATCCCCTCGTTCCCTCTTCAGCCCCGACCCTTTCCAGAGCCGCTCCCGCACCGCGCATACTACACGCCGTCCGCCTACTGCTCATCATGGCCTCCTCATATTCTGCACAGCCCGCCACCATGGACGATCCCGACCATGGCTGGAAGCCGAACAAACGTCCTCAATCGTGAGCTTCCCCGGCGCTAGCATAGCTCCCCGCCTATTCTGATCATGCCTGCAGCACCATAGCGCGCAACTTCATGACCGAGCTCGACAGTCTGTTTAAACTGGACGGCGGCATCGAGGACCTCGACCGAACAGTGCATGAAAAGTAAACCCTCTCTCTCGCCATCGCAGGCAGCCCACTGACCCCCGCCCAGGAAGGCAGCCGTCAGCACCCAAACCAAGGAACTCGAGGCCCTCGAAGCAAGGCTGCGCGCTGCCGAAGAGCGTCTCAACCAGGCAAAGGGCAACTCCCCGCCGGCCAAGAGCAGCACCCAGCAAACCACCCAGCAAGACGAGGCACAACCACAGGCGCCCGAGAGCCCTCTTGCGCAAAAGACGCCAAACATGCCAGGTGGGATTCCACAAATATCGACCCCTTCATCGACCACCAGCGCTGACTATGTCCTCGTAGAGAGGCCATCTTCTGCCAAGCCCGAGGCCGCATAGCTACATTCCCTTTGATGATGATACCACGATACCCAGGCACTGCGTCCACCTTCATCACATACTTTGGCCTCTGCAATCACGAGTCCGCATCTCGGACAGGGGCATAAACTTTATAATTAAAAGAGGCTTCTATTATTTCTTTCTTTTCTACTCGGGCGACTTTTTGTTCTTTCTCACTCGCCGAGGGAGGCTCTTCTAGTGCAGGATATGTCTCGTTTTGGATTATCTAGCTGGAAAATGCTATACACAGTCCATTTTGTTTGAACGCTTTTTCGTATCTTTGGTGGTGTCTCTTTCCGTGGTCGTAATTACTTATCATGGGCTCACTAAATCTGCAGCGTGCACGGGCCGACTATGCCTCGTACCTGTCATCTTAGAGCTCACCCACAATCTCCGAGTCATCAACTTTTCAGGCATTCATACATTTGGAACATGGCAGATTACTCGGAAGCAGACCTCGTGGAAACTTTTGACAAACTAGCCAGCGAGGGCGCCATTGTATACGGCCCTCACAAAATTGTGTCAGTGGAGGATAACGGCTATCCGGTGCGCACGTATACAAATACAAGCCAAGCGTTTCGCTCATGACTGCTCAGCTCGAGTTCCGCATCTGCCCAGCATTAGCAAAAAAACCACATACAGTTGGCGCGATAAATCATGGCTTCAACAAGTCGCGGAGATGGGGACCAGGCAGCGACATGTTTTGCCCTGACGAGCGACTTATCATCACTCAGCTGAACAAGACGCACGACTTGGCGCTAAACCTGTTCTGTGTCGACAGGCCACAACTTCTCATGCTAACACTCGACTCGTACAAGCGTCAGCATGAAGCCTTGGATGTGGATGACTTTATTGTTATGCTTCAAGTTTTGCGTCAATTCTCAAGCATGTATGTCATTTTCAACTGTGGTGAGAAGGGTGGCTGTAGCAGGGTGCACAAGCATCTCCAAGGCTTGAAGGGGCCGCCGCATGCTTTCGACTACCTCATTTCAGCTGTCAGCGAAAAAGAAAAAAAAGTTCCTTTTCGGTACTTTGTTCATCGCTTCGAAGAGGGGTTCAAAAATACCTCAGCCTCAGCCGTTCTGGCTGTCTACACCACACTCCTCACCCAGTGCGAGTCAGCGCCCGACGCTAAAGAAGAAGATGCACCTCCGCATAATGTAGCCATGTGGGCTGATCACTTAATCGTTGTTCCGCGTCGGAGTGGCAGCATAGAGGGGGCAAGTGCGAATACGGGGGGTATGCTAGGGAGTGTTTGGGTGACGAGCCAGGAACAAGTCGACGAGTGGCTCAGAATCGGTTGTGCAAACGTGCTCAAGGAACTGGGTGTGCCTTCTTAGGAGGAGCAAATGCCAGACATATTGGTCGTCTACACCTGTCGCCCTCGACCAGGCTAGTTATAATGTGCATGCCTATCTACCACTTGGCGGCCGCCTTCCAATGATCTCCTTCCCGTTTCAGCTCATCGCTTCGAAGCAGGTACGTCCTTGCTACACTGCATCGGGTCGACTAGCTACCCATCACTACAAGATCACGTCTTCCAACTACGCACTCCTTGATTTGCCCTATTGCATAGCCAAGACCAGCCATTATGCTCTCCGAGATTTCCGAACCCTACACCTGCCTAACCCGGTAAGCACACACGGCTCCGAACCAATCACCTTGTTCGCGCCCAGGTCTCTCTACCAGCGCGCCAAGTGATTCCATAAATTAATCCTCCATCTATGGCTCAAGCGTTTACTCCGACCTCCTTCGAATGACCATCTCCCGCACTTGTAGGGCCTATCTTGGGCTTATTCGAGTGCACATCTCCCGTTCGTGCAGACGACTACCACGAAATTGGGGTACCTGCCTATTCCATACAACTTCGACTAAGAGACAGGGACATGTCGGTGGTCCTACTTGACAGGAAGGTGGATCGTAACCAGGTACGACTATGGCGAAGCATAAAAAGCAGCGCTTCCCACTGCCTGTGCTACGCTGCACCTTGCTTCTACATAGCCAGTGTCTACATCTCTCATCATGAAGACTACTATCCTTACCTCCGCTCTTCTTCTCGGCTCCACTGCCTTGGGCAGCGCTGTCCCAACAGCTGGCAAGAAGGTCGACTACAATGGCTTCAAGGTCCTGCGCATTTCTAGCACCGACGATGTCAAGAGTCAAATTGAGAACTTGGCTGCCCACGTCCTCAACCCTGGCAAGTCTGCCCAGATGGATGTGGTTGTTGCACCCGAAAACGTCGCTGCATTGACTGCGTTGGTTTCCGAGAGCAAGGTGATCAATAAGGATGTGGGTGCTGCTCTTAAGGAAGAAGGCGAGATGGGAATCTATGCTGGTTTGTAATCCGTTCAGTATTTTCCAAGGTTACACACTCACCGAATATAGTTCCCAGTGAGTCGTGGTTCACAGCATATCATCCATATGCCGATCATCTTCAGTTCCTCCGCGATCTGCAAGCCGGCTACACTAGCAATTCCGAGATTGTGACCCTTGGTGCTTCAGTCCAGGGACGTACCTTGACTGGTATTCACATCTGGGGCAGCGGTGGCAAGGGCTCCAAGCCTGCTGTCATTATCCACGGAAACGTTCACGCGCGAGAGTGGATTACTTCCATGACCACTGAGCAAGCCACCCTGCCATAATATTATTATTGAACAAACAAACTAATCTCCACCTCAGGTACTTCGCGTGGCAGCTTCTGACCAAGTACGCCTCGGACTCCAGCATCAAGGCTCTCGTCGACAAGTTTGACTTTTATATCACCCCCATTGTCAACCCTGACGGATTTGTCTACACGCAAACCACGGACCGTCTCTGGCGCAAGAACCGCCAGACCGTGAGCACTAGCTCATGCGTTGGCCGCGATATCAACCGTAAGAAACCATATAAAAATTACTGTATGATCAACATGCTAACCCGATGTCAAAAGGCAACTGGCCATACAAGTGGGAGGTAACTGGCGGAGCCTCCACCAGCCCTTGCTCGGAAACCTACAAGGGTCTCGCAGCCGGAGACACCCCCGAGCTCAAGGCCATCAAAGCCCAAGTCGATGCTCTCAAAGCCTCTCGTGGAATCAGCCTCTATCTCGACGTGCAGTATGTCCCCCTTCCATCCCATTCTCCCCTTGCCAAACCAAGCTAACCACTCCACCACCCGCAGCTCCTACGGCCAATACATCCTCTGGCCATACGGCTACAACTGCAGTCTCCGCCCCGAAAACGACGCTCAGCACCGCAGTATCGCGTCCAACGCTCAATCCGCTATCCGTGCTGTCTCGGGAACTGCATACACCATTGGCCCCAGCTGCTCTACTCTCTACGCCACCACTGGTTCTTCCACTGATTACACTGATGTCGAAGGTAATGCTACCTACTCGTACACTTATGAGCTGAGGGATACCGGTACCTATGGATTTTCTCTGCCTGCCAACCAAATTCGTCCCACTGTTTTGGAGACTTGGGCTGGTGTTACGAGCATGCTCCGCGATGCTTAGATGATGGAGATGAGTTATGTGGAGGATGTTTTTGTAAATACTTTGACTTGGTAATTGAACATAATGATGATGAAAGTTATGGATATTTTTGTCACTAATACATGCATACCTTTTTGAGATTGTCTACTGAGTTACGTGTTTGTTTGTTTATTTATTTGTTTACGATTGGCGTTTTCGTATGATACCTCTTTTCTTTTTCGTTCTTACCCCCCTTGTTCTGGCTGTTACACGGCAGCGTGGTCGCGTCGCGATGTGCTACGTGGGGGCGAAAAGAGGCGTTGTTTCAATGGTATGCACGGCGTTATTCTTTTTTTTCTGCTTTTGTCCAACAACGATAATGGGTAGAATAGACATGATAATAGTGGTGGGGGCAGTCACAAAAGTATACCCGGCATCTTCATCACTTAATCAAGCATATCTAGTGCGTTTTTCCTTCAATACCACTTTTACAAGGTTTATTTAATCTTTAATCCTTCTCCTTTTCTTAGTTTAACTGGTCTCTCTCATGTGTTTTCAAAACTTAGTCTTTCTCAATATTCGGATTTCTTGGTTGCAATGTCAGTCACGATAGAGGTGGAGTGGTGTAGAGTAGTACCGCAGGTAGCACTGCGGCAAGCTGTTCATGCAGTGAGAGAACTTTAGGATTCGTTTATGTATTGAGTGGGATATCAGGAGATAGGCAACTCTATCGTCCCTTCTCTTCTTTACCCGATCGAGTGTCACTCCACATCTGTCTTTCATCTTCCATCGTCGCAAAAGTCAAAATACATGACGTCGCTGGATAAACTAGTTATACCAATCCAAAAACTATGATACTTGTCAGAAGAGACTCAGATCAAGCCACAAAACAATGTAATAGCCATGTTCAAACTGAATTCAAGGTAGATATTCCCATCACCATTTGCCGTGGAAACCCCCCATCAAAAAGACTTCCGCAGTACAAAGTTCTTCCTCTAACGCCCTAACCAGACCTCCCAAAAACTAACCTCAACCACCTCCACCTCCCCTCCGTCCTCACATTCCAAAACTCACCTCGGCCCCGGCGCAAAAGCCGGCATAATAACCGCCTGTATCATAATATTCATCCTACTCTGCCTTCTCCTCCTCGAGCTCACATATTTCGGTCGACAACGCCGTCTCGCGCGTGCGCGCCGCCAAAGCAACAATGGCGGAGACATCGAGCTGGGTGGGGAGAGGAGGAACAAGGAGAATGCGGTGTTGGAGAGTCACGTGGAGATTGTTGTTGATGGGGAGGCAGGGGAGGCGAGGGAGGCGAGGGAGACGAGGGAGACGAGGGAGCATGAGGAAGAGGAAGAGGAAGAGGAAGAGGAGGATGACAGTGATGGGTATGAGTGGGGGGGTGGGAGGAACGGGAGGAGTGGGATGAGTTTGTCGAGGAGGGAGGGGTAGGGGCAAGGTGTTTTTGGGAAGGAACGAGTGGGAGTAGGGGGGGGGAGGCAGGTGGAAGGTGGTATGGATGTGATGAAAGGGGATCTAATAAATCTTTAATCTGCTAGATCAATTGGAATAAACAAATAAACAAACAAATTTAGAGTGCTACCTCGTTTCCTTTCAGATCTATGAACACTATCTTTCTATTCTAGGCGTGTAGAACAAATATAGCAGATTATCCTGCTTGATGAATTGGAATAAGAAGAGCGCATATACGGATATTGTATTTATGCCCATGAAAAGTGTTCAGTATGTAAATACACGCCCCGGCTCCTCGCACCAGTGATTATCTTCAGGTTCTCGGCTGCAACGGCATTTCGCACGTCGTTTTGCATCGTCTTAGGCCCACAGATATACACGTTCAGCGTCTCGTCTGCATCCGCTGCTCTCTCTGCCTCTTCCTGCACGATGAGCGGTAGTTGTGGTCGGCCCGTGTGTTCTTTACATGACACGGGTGTTGAATTTTCTTTCTCAGTACTGACTAAAATGTCATTTGACGCTTCAGATGGCACTGAGCGAGTTGATGGGAGTGCTGTTTTAGGCGGGATATCAGCTTCATGTACAGCGTCGCCAGTGAGGTGGACCTGGATTTGGATGGATGACAAGATTGCAGTTGGGTATTGCGCAAGTATAGTTTGTAGGGTTTGCTCGAACCACAAACGGCTTTTGATATCGCGAGTCGCAAGTACAACGCGTAGTGATGTCGGGGCCAAGTAAGAGGTACGAGGCGATGCTTCGTCGATGGAGTTTGCAACTGATCGAAGAAAATACTCAATGAATGGCAGAGTCCAGCCGGCACCAGATCCACCAGCGATAACTAGAAGACGGTCTGCATTACGCAGTCTGAGCCAACTAGCACCGCCGTAAGGTCCGTCCACAAGAACCGGGATATCGCCGTCGGGCTTGGTGAACGCATGCTGATATAATTTATCTGTGAACCCACCCTGACGGCGAATATAGAACACCAGCTCATTAGACTCCGCCGATATCTTAGCAGGCGTGGAACAAATGGTAAACGGATGAGCAGTCAGGGTAGATAGGAAACCAAAACTCGTAAAGCGTAAGAAGCAATGTTGACCCGGAGTCCAGTGGAACGTCGCCGGAATGGCAACGTGTATGAACCCGTTATTCTCAACTACAACCCGCGCTCGCTGAGTCCATTTGTATTCGAATGCCGTGCGAAGCCATGGGTATACGTAGCAAGGAACGTATATGGCAGCTGTAGCAACGAAATAGTCCCAACTTGTTAGCGTTTGATCACAATGCCAGAAGAAGGTTATCATGAAGACGACTGCAGCAAAGAAGTGTGTTGCTTTGAAGAATTCGTATCCGCGGTTTCTGAGTGGTGCATTAGTTATGTACGAAATTCAGGCTCATAGGAAAACTACTAACCGAAAGACACTATGCGACATGAACGTCAGCCACGCTTGGAATACAAGCGCTACTATCCCTGTCCAGTAGAATAGGAGATTGCTCGAGAAATGATGCTCCATATTGTGCCAATGGATATGATACACGATGAAGGGAAATGTGTGTATGAGCGCCAGAACGAAAAAGGCGTATGCAATCCATCGATGAAATACTTGGAGCCGTTCATACGACACTCCGGTGACCAGTGTGATCCAGTTCGTTTTGCTTGCCGTAGCACTGAGGGCAATCAGTAAAGAGGATTAGTACTATCATGTCAGTGACCAAACATACAAAAGAAACGGCATACAGCCCAATGCCAGCCATCCCGACCGCGTAGCTAACGGCGGTGAATTACCAAACTTCTTGCTAGCCCAGTAATACGGTTGTGGTATTAGATCCATACCTGTCGCCAACAGTCAGTACACGACACCTAGGTACCATATTCCAAAGAAAGAAGAACTTCTTACAAAAGAAGAACACCACACCAGCCGCACCAAGCGACAACACCCCAACCGGCGCAGAATTCCACTTCAACCTCCTAACATGGAACCCCCGATACGCCAAATACCTCATCCCAGCCAATATCTTCCTCCCCAGCACCCCCTGGTCTGCCTTCCTCCGCAAAAACAACGAAGAAACCAAATGCGCAATAACGAAAACCCCAATCCCACTCATAAAAAATGCAACAGTCGGCAGCGCAAACACATAATCTGCTACATACCTATCCCAACCACTTCATCAGCATCGTACACATCGCAGGGGGGAAGCGAAATAAAAAAACATACCAAAAATGCCATCGATGCCTATACCACGCACATTCCTCCACAGTCTTAGTCCCGCACGAGAACATACGCATGCCTGAGATACCGGGGGAGATGGAGATCCATGCTTCGCTCATTTTCGCACTCTTCTTCCTTTTCTTCCTGATCAATCAGGTACGTACGTAGTATCTCAGAAACCACTAACGTTATCAGACAATGAGTGTCAAAGAAAAAAAAGGGAGTTCAGAGGATCAAGCATGTGTGTTGGGGTGAAATGTATGTAACCCCCTACCTCCCCTCCAACGCCATATACCCATGCAGTCAGATAGCTTAGCCATGCGAGTCGTGGCCGCGGCGAATAAGCTTATCAAAGGTTAATGCAGTGCTTGCATATGCTTGGTTCTGCGTTCTCTTACTAGGGTTTGTGGATTATCTTTCTTGATTGTCCAATAAGAGCGGGGTAGCGTGAGAGCACGATTGAGCAAGTTTTCTCAGCGGCGTTTTTTGTTCCGCGCTGGATGGGTGGGGTAGCTTGTGTGCAGGCGGGAATGTCGAGGGAGAGGAGGCTTGGAACTGGGATGCATGGAAGTAAGGGGAGTTTGTTCCCGTGCTTGTCCAGTTTGGCAAAATGGTGCGGATATATCAGTGGGCTTGGGGGTCCCGACGGTGAGTTTTGTTCAATTGTGCATTTTTTGAGTGATTCTTCAAACGACGATTCTCTTTTATACACCAGTGGAACAAAGTTATCTGGCGAGCAAAAACTTGTTCGGGTAGTAATGTATTTTTGCTTCATTTGTTGATTTACTTACCACCACCTCGAGCATCTCAGTCAAAAATAGAGACGTCTGCAGAAGAACCATACAAGCGGCTACCAATATGCACATGTCAACGCCAACAACGTCCACTGACTCCAACGCCACAATGTCAGGGATGTCGGGAATGCAAATGTCCACCATGTCCATGACCTTCTTCACTTCAACCAGCACGTCCCTCTTCTCCGCATCCTGGACCCCCACCACCCCGGGCCAATACGCAGGAACATGTATATTCCTTATTACACTTGCAGCCCTGTTCCGCGCCTTGGTTGCTGTCCGCTTCAACTTATTCACGGTACTAGCGCAAGCCAAGGGACAGCTAGAGATTGAAGATAAAGCAAGACTGGAAAAGAGACGCTGGAGAGCGGATGAGGCGGTTTGGATTGCCAGTTTCGATGTGGTCCTTGCCGGGGTGTCGTATCTGCTGTAAGTCTTTCCTCTTGCTTCTCCAATCTCTATTTCTGCGCGACACCGATGTTGTTGCAAGATCCGCATATTGACACATCACTCAGCATGATAGCTGTCATGACAATGAATGTGGGGTACTTCATGTCGGTGCTCGGAGGCGTGTTCCTTGGGAGTCTGAGCTGTGGCAGTTTCATGGCTAGAACTGCGGCGCAGTGAGAGTATTGATGCGACATAATACACATCTTGGCCTTGATGGAAGCAAGCGCGGAAAGAGATGGAAAAACGAAGCGAAACCGATCTGCTTAGTGCTCACACCAACGAGCATCCTCAATCAAGTAACCGTAATACCCTTCCTTGTCCTTAGCGCAATTTTAGCCATATTATTCAGATCCCAACCCCCTTTGACAGTTTTCGAGTCGGGAATATGTTCTCCAGAATTGATGACGTGAACCTTCATCTTGGGATGGAACTTGAGGCCAGTCAAGAGCTTTGGAGTGACAAGGAAATATTGGCTTGTACGCTCTTGGCAGGCAATGTCTACCATGCGCTCGTGCACCATTCGTTCATTACGCGGATCCATACCTTGATTGATCTCGTCGACAACGCGGAATGGCGACTGGGCAAGATCCTGGAGAGCCATAAGGTAGAAAATGGTGGAGACGGCGCGCTCACCACCGGATTGGCGGTGAGAATTGAGAACACTGAGGGGCTCATTTTCACTGTTGGCGGATGTTAGCTATACGTGCATGTAGATGAAATGGCTGAGGCATACCGGAAGCGGACTGAGATCTGAACAGACCAGTTGTCAAAGTCCTCCTCATCTTTGAATACAGCGACTTCGCCAGCACACCCAATCTGCTGGAAGTTGTATGCAAAGGCATTACTTATCTTGCTGATGAGGACATCAAGCTGTGGCTCCCATTGTTCGCGAATCTCTGTAATCTTTTCCCTGATCTCACCGAGGCTAGCCGTATACTGCTCTAGCTTCTCTCGTGTTCTGTTCATGTCCTCTTCGCGCCTCTCATAAGCTCTGATAGCACCAGGATTACCTTCAGCCATCATCTCCAGCCGTGCAGCGACCGCTTGGACTTCCTGCTCGAGATCGTCAAATGAAGGGAGCTCGCGATACTCCAAAACAATCTGCTTCTCCTCTTCGGTCAAGTTTTCAATGTCTTGTTGAGTAGCTGCTGTCTTCTTTGTGTACTCGTCGCGAAGACGTTTGATGTGATTGCCAAGTTCTTGAACCTCGATTTCTTTCGTCTGCTGCCTTTGGATTATTGCACTGTTTTCATTTCTCAATGCATTGAATTCTGACTTGGCTTCTATGAACCGAATTTCGGCTTCAATGAGCGATTCATGAAATGTGCGCATATGCGTCAAAACTTTCTGCATGACCGTCAGTAAAGTATGATGAGCAGGGCAGTTACTACGTACAGCATAATCTAGAGCTAGTGCCGCTACGCGTAATGATGTCTCACGAGCCTGTGCTTTGATTTCACGGATGCGCTCATTCGTTTCTGCATTTTGTTGCATGTGGTCGTCCAATTGGGCCTGTTTGGAAGCTATGGGGCATCAGCAGACGACCCTATTGATTCACGAAGGCAAACCTACCGATCTTATCAGGAATAGCCCGCCACTCGGCTACAGCCTTTTTCGTAGCGTCTTGCTCTGCTTGTATCTTTTCCTAGTGTGATGTCAGAAATGAACATTGATACATTGTAGAATATTCAATACCCTCGCCTCCTTGAGCTCCTCGAGTTGTTGTTTGAGGCTCTTCATTTCGTTCGTCACAATGGCATAATTTTCCTGAATCTCCTCTTTCTCTCGCACCAGTTCCGTCATTCTCGATTCAATCGTCCGAACTTCTTCTGTGTTGGTTGGTTGGTCCGTAAACCATTGGGCAGGCTTAAGTTTCGTGACGGATGTTGAGGAAGCGTTGTACTCTCTGCGCGTGACGATGCGAAAGGTCTCCATACCACTGACCCAGCTGCGGATAGGGCTGTTTGATACAGCAGCGTGCTGCTCATCCGATATTGGGGCTGGGGAATAAGCTATCTGATGTAGGCGGCTGTTGTCGCAAAGCATGGCCAAAACAGCGGCAGGTCCTTGAATAAAATCGAGCATGTAGCCTTGAAAGCCAAAATTTTCCAAGTCTTCTTTCATGACTGGTGATTTGTATGAATCGAGAGGTTTGGGGGACGTCCGAAGATGGACGTCGTGCAGTCCTTGGCCCCCATTGGCTACCTTTCTAAGGAGGAGGTTCGACAGTAATTGCTGGTCGTCGCTATGAGTACAAGTGATTGCAATGACATCGCCTCGCCTCAGCTGGCCTTCTAGAGCTTGAGCATATCTGGTATCTGGAATGGAGCATTCCAGAATTGGCGGACCAATGACTTGACCCTTGAAATTCAAAGTGTGCTTGTTTTCCTGAATCCATTTCCAAGCTTTCGCAGTATCGTTAGAGAGTCTCTGTAGAAGACTTGCCTGTTTACCGCTTTGGGTATTCAACTGCTCTCGCTGTGTGTTCAGCTTTGCGTTCTCGTCTGCAACTGCACGCGCGCGTTCGCGTAGACCTGATATTGAATTCTGCTTATCCGTCACGCTGTTGCTGATGGTGGAAATTTGACCTCGAACTTCTGCCTTGCGACTTTCAAATGACGCAGCATCGTATTGCACAACTGTGTTTTGTCGTTTCTGTTCTAGCCTGTTGATATCAGCCGTAAAGCGGACAATATCCTGCTCACGCAATTTTTTGGCTCTTAGCTCGACCTTAATCAACTCCGTGGAGTCGCTAGCCTTGGCCTTTTCCGTGTCGATATCTTTCACGAGCTTATCAGCTTGTGTCTTGATCAAGTCGACACGGTTCTTGCGGAGCTTCACAACTTGCTCAATCTGATTACGATATGTTTCAACTTCTGACAAGGCAATACGCGCTGGTTCCATGTCCTCCTTGATCTGATCCAGCTCTAACATGGCTAGCCTCCGGTCTTCCTTCATTTTCAATATGTCATTTTTGAGCAGCTTGATCTCAATCATGGGCCTGACCTTCTTCAGACATTTCGATTTGCGCAATAAGCCCTCGCGCTGATGAAATCGGTCGACATCTTCTCTAGTTGCATTTTGCTGTTTTTCCAACTTTTCCAAATGACTGCGCTCGTTGGTTTCTTTTGTCTGAACAGTCCGTTCTTCAATACGCAGGGCCTTGAGTTCGTCATGCCACTCAACCATGTGCGGGGGCGCCGCTGCACGCTGAGTCTCTCGTAGGCGGTCGACATCGGTCATTTTGGCAAACTCGACAACACGGTCTTGAGGCAAGAATTGACAAAGGTTGTCAATCTGTATGGAGAATTGTTTGGCCATGGTTGTCACAGCGACTTGGGAAACACGCTTGCCATCGAGAAAAAACACGGACTTGTTATCTTCCTTGCGAATGGTACGTTGGATGATGCGATTCGGACCATTGCCAGGGCCTGTTGCAAGCTCGATTTCGACAATGGCTTCGCTAGCACCATGTTTGACAAAAGCACCCAAATCCTTAGCTCTTCCCAGATGTTCGCTACCCCATCCAAGGCCCAGGCATATTGCGCACACAAGCGTACTCTTTCCTGTCCCGTTTGGACCAATGACCATATTCAAACTGGGGCCCAGATGGAATTCGGCAGCTGTGTATGTGACAAAGTTCTTCAGCTTTACCCTGACAAGAGAGCCTGGCTGGAAGTCGTCTTGAACGTATGCGCTCGTTCCGGCTGCATCATCGTTTTGCGTGTACGTGCTTGGAGAAGGACTGTCAGACGCGTCCCGGCCATGGCGAGCGCGTTTGCTGCTCGACGCAGAGGAATCGTCGTCCTCGGACTGCTCGTCGACTTGCTCGCTAACGGCCAGTGATGGACGTTTACGCCCTCTTCGGACCAGACCGGGCATCTTCGCGGCGTATACGTGTTGGTGGGAGTTGATTGTCCAGTGCACTGTCTCTAGAGAGGGGAATGATGGATGAACGGGGATTGCCGGTTAGCGTAGCGTCTCGCGTCCATGCGTTGAACCGCGAGACGCTATCACGTGAGAGCGTGTTCGTCGAGTAATAGCCGTGCAAACAAGCGGCGTAGCAACCCGGATACAAACAATACAAACAGTACAAACATTCAAAATACTTGTGCATTCATTGACTACTAATACACGATCCCCCGAATGCATACCGCACAATTGCCTGCCAAGATAAATACGCATGGCTCACACCAAACGCCGAATCTAAACTAATCCATGCTGTCATGGCCAAGTCATGAAAGCCTTCCTTATATGCATTCACCTCGTTGCTCGTCGCAGATTGACAAGTGTCGGTTGCTTCAAAAGATACCCATACCCTACTAAACGCACAAAAGCGCCGTCACAACCAGTGCCACGGCGTGGTAAACGAGGACAATGCCTCTAGAAAATGGTATCAAAATTCTCATCAACCATGGGAAGTGGTTTCCGGGGGGTTGATGGCTTGCCGTTTTCTTCGGCTTGCTTCTTGTGGCGGAAGGTGACTGTAATCATGTTAACGAGACGACATAGCCCGTGTTTGTACCAATACTCACATCCGACGAAGAGACCCTTGCCCATTTGTACATTGCGGTCTTGCATTGCTTCTAAAGCAGCCTGCTTCTCGTGCACCTCCTTGTACTTGGCCATGTCGGCTTCGTTGCCAAAGTCGTCAAAGTATCCGGCGTCGGTCTCACTGTCCAACTCTGGTACAAACGGTGCCTTTTGCTCTCTCAATTTTGCCCAGTCTACTTCAGCAAAGTACTGATGCGCGTGGATCTCGGATATGTTGCGAAATCGAGACGACTTGGACGCTACGAGACGCACGATGAGGTCCCAAGTGCGCTTGGACAGGAAGTATGAGGGGTCTTCGTACACGGGCTTTCGCAATACCTTCTTCCACTGCTTCAAGTTCTGCCACGTCTCATCAACCGTTGCGCCAGCAAAAGGCGGGTATCCAGCCAATGCTTCAAAGAGCATGCAACCCAGGCTCCAGTAGTCAACAGTGAAATCATACTCCTCGCCCTTGAGTACTTCAGGCGCCATGTAGTCGGGACTGCCTACAATGCTCTTTGCGTAGTTGACATCTCTCTCCCGAAGTGAGCGATAGTTGTCTCTCCTCTGCGCTGCAGAACGCTCTTCTATAGGCCGACAAAACGGTGAGACAACATCGCTCACAGACTCCAGCTTGATACGCATCGATTCGATCTTGGAGGGGGCAAGAATACCTGCAGCAAGACCAAAGTCGGTCAGTTTGACGTGTCCGGTGCTGTCAATCAAAAAGTTCTCAGGCTTCAAGTCTCGGTGAATGTATCCCAACTGGTGCAGTGAGTCGATACATGTGAACATCTCAGCAATGTAGAAGCGCGCATGTCGGTTGTGTAGAACGCCCGTGTTGTTGAGCAGGGTACGAAAGTCGCCTCCGGGAACATATTCCTTTGCTAGAATTAGCTCATGATCATACTTCTTCAACAATATAACTCACCATGGCAAGATAAATGCTCTTGTCGTCCTGGAACGCATAGAGCAATCGTACCAGCCACTCGCTCTTAGCGGTGGTCAAAATGTCGCGCTCCGTCAAGACATGACGGACTTCATCTAGCTTGAACAACAGCTTCTTGCTCATGACTTTGAGAGCACAGACTTCACGGGTGTCCTTTTTCTGAGCCAAGTACACCTGTCCATAACCACCTTGGCCAACTTGGGTGAGAATCTGGAAGTCGCCCTGTCTCAATCGAGTGCGTCGCTTGCGGAGGTTGGCACGTTCGCGACCGAGATACTGTGTAAGGGCACTGTTGTACTCTTCTTCGGGCGTCTCAGGTGGAAGAGGGTTCTGCGCCTTGAACTGGGAGAGACGGGTTTGACGGGTATGTACGTAGGTGAGGAGGTCGTAGTAGTAGTCGAGGAAGTCTGTACGGCTGGTTAGTGCTGTTGCGATCCGAGAGGATGGCAGGCCTACATAGTTGAGTGACATTTGCGAGACGCTTTACTGCTGGCTTCCTCGCCTTCTCCAGATCTTCGGCAGAGAGGCGCTGTGGACCGTTCAAATACCGTGTTGACTGCTCTGCCTCGCGCGTCCGGTAGGGTTCCTGCCGTGACTGCGCTGCATGTGTCATGTGACCGTTGTCTTTTTGTATGGCGGAGCGTCCACCGGGGGGTGCGTTCTCTTGGTTTGACCTGCGCGTTGGAGAGCCC
Organism: Bipolaris cookei; assembly: GCA_002286855.1. Taxonomy (NCBI): domain Eukaryota; kingdom Fungi; phylum Ascomycota; class Dothideomycetes; order Pleosporales; family Pleosporaceae; genus Bipolaris; species Bipolaris cookei. The sequence continues at coordinate 20,402 of NRSV01000093.1, forward strand.
GATGCGACAGTGGTCGAGTCTGGCCCCGCATAGTCTCCATCCTCGCCGCCGCTGCCCAATTTCAACTTGTTGGGCGATGTTGGCGATGTCGGCTTCGCTCTGGGTGAGCCAATGGTGGGAAGTAGCCTCATGGCATTCTCGAAGACATGAGGCAGATCAAATGCGCCGGGCGGCTGGTGGTGTTTACTTGGGCTGCCCTGCGGCGTCTGCTGCGGGCTGATGAAGGCCTCGGCTGGCGTGCCTGGACGGTCCATACTCTTGCCACGGGTGTGAAGTAGCGGCGGAGGGGCGGGTAGCTGAAAACCGTCTCCGTCTCTGTTTTTGACGTTGTTGTTGTCTTGCATGCTCGTCTAGTACCCGATAGCGACGGAGAAGGGGGTGGTTGCAGTTGCGCAGGTGGGGGCTGTCGTCGCAACGACGAAGAACAAGAAGGAGCAGGCCAGCGTCGAATCTGCAGTGTATGCGCAAACAATCGCCTACGTATGTATGTATATACCAAGCGTCGGTACCTTGCAGAGCCTGCGACAAAACAAATGCAGGCGGCTGGCGCTCAGCTTCGTGTTGATGGTGGGGTGCGTGTTTTGGGCTAAGTCTGCTCCGGGCAACGATGAAATCCAGGCTCCCTGGCATGTGGAACCCCCCTTCTCCGATCGCCGTCATGGGTCAAGATTGCCATTTTTAGTAGTATACCAAGTGTGCTGTCGCCGTCTTTATTTCTCGTCGTATATTATGTACAGATCCCTTCAAGAACCATGCCTCGCATATCCAGAATTCAAACCTTGCAGTAAGTCGACCTGCCCGGAGAAACACCATACCCCGCCCGCAGAAACGCCGTACATGGGGCCCCAAACAGGCAATCCACGCCAAAGAATGATATCATAGTTCCACACATCTATCCGCCCTGCCAACGCGATAACATGGAAGCAACATATGCTAATGCTATCACATCAAATGGCCCGTCCCTTTTTGCCGTCCAACTTCACACATTGTGTCTGTCCAGCATCCGTTTACAAGTTGTGGAACTCATGTGGTATTCCGTTGGCAAGAAGCTGCTCGCGAGCCAAGAGGTCAACAAATGCTTGTCCATTGCGAGGAAAGGCATGCATCATGCTCTGGTGATATCGTGGTGCCTCAATCAGCTGCTTACGACACATTGGGCAAGTTACTTTGTTTTTGTGGGTTTTGCACGTATCAAGCTAGTTTGGACTCAGCAACCATCGTCACTTTTACACCTGTCAAGACTCACCCATTGAAAAATGCAAAACTCTCCAAATGTGTGTCCACAGGACAAGACCACCGCAATTTCCTCCTCTTCTGTAGGCAAAACATGCGAGGCCGAATAGTCCTTTTGGCAAATGTCACAACACTTGGATGCATCGTCGGAAAGCTCGCTTGGCAGACGCCGCGGAAGACCGTCTTTGAGTTCCTGGATCTGTCTTGGGGTGGCAATGTTGGGATCAATATGTGGGCGGTAGCCCGTGAATCGTGGACGCACGTCTCTTGTTTGGGTCCTCAAGCGATTCGGGGGTGGCGCCCTGGCAGCCGCCTCTTCTGCGTCAGATGACGTGCTCGAAGGTGAGAGGTCAACCGAATACCTCTCAAAACTCCGGCGATTTGACGTTCGTGGAGATATGCTACGGTCTGAACGGCGACCATGGTCTCCAGGCAATGCCCACGGGCGGTGCCCTGATTCAGGAGACATTGGATCATTCGGCTGACGGTGTTCGTGGGGCTGTGATCTAGTGCTCTGTAGCCGCACTTCCGGATGCGCTGAATCCCGATGACCTTGGTGGGGGGTTCGCATGCCCCCCGCATGGGAATTCCGTGAGATTGCCTCGACTGCCATCCTGTGCTCATTGCGGCGTCGAATAAATGGCGGAATTCCTGCGTTCAGAGCCGGTGCTAATGGGTTATTTTGATGTGGTATTCCTATTGTTTGGCTAGGTAAATGGCCTTGCATCGTGTTACTAGGGTTAGAAAACAACTGGTCGGGATGCACATGGTCAACTCCATTCCAGAAAGAAGGTGGTGGTCGTGGATGACCCGTGAATTGGTACGGGAACATCTGCGGCTGGTAATATGGGTAGCGGATTCCAGCAGGTGGATACGGAGAGCGGTCATGGAGCGGATTGCTGGCTGATCCATCTGGTATATTGCGGTTTTGGGGTGCTTGATGGTCGCTCATGGGCAGGTATACGCCTCCGTACAGAGGCGGGAGTTGTTGTTGAAATGGGGCATGTGCAGAGAGAAGTGGGGCAGCCAACTCTGCACCCTGATGTCCGGAGCCAGTCGTCAGATGAGCCCAGGAAGCGGCACCGTAGTCAGGCTCAGCCATACGAGCTTTGTTCGGAGGCTAGACAGGATTGTCCTTGGGTAAAAGTTGAAGCTGAAGCGATGTCAGCGGGTGGAGAGCGGGGACTTTGCCGAGTGAGGAGGGCAAATGTCGGGATGGTTAGAGAGGATGTTGGAACAGGTGTAAAAGAGGTGGAAATGGTTCCTCGCTCCTGATTCTGGTAGTCGTTGCGTAGAAGAGTATAGGGCAGAAGGGTCGAACAGCGTCATGGAAGCCTTATCTGCGGCTTAGCAAGTGCGTGCGGCCTGGGGTGGTACCGATGGTGCACGAAAGTGAATGGGGGCAAAGGTGAAGCAGGCTCGAGGACCGAGTGGAAGGGTGCGAGAAGGCAATAGCCAGAGGAGCGCCAGAGTCGGGCAGGATCGTTTGTTCAAGGTGGAAGCCGGGCTGTGAATGAGGGTGAGGGGTCATTAGCTCGCTGTCACGTTGGCACGCTCAATAGCGAGCAGCCAGCATGGATTGCAACAATGGTGGAGACGGATCAGGTGCCCTTGACTTGACTCGCCTGCATTAATCTAATCATAGCCAGTCGTCGGAGGCCGGAAGGCGCAGGGCACAGGGCTCAGGCAGCCGGGGCGTCACGGTACAACCTAGTTGCTTGTTGTACTCGTGCGTTTGCCTATGCGGCTCTAACATGCTCTGTAGAGGAGGGCAGCATGGATGGCTATTGCCCACCAATAAGCCCTAAAAAACATTTGAGCGGAACCTAGCACAGCACGGCGTACGGAGGTTCAGCGGAAAAAGGACCATGGGCGCGAAGGGTTTTACGCAACAGGGTGTGCCCGATCATGCCGAAGTTTGATCGGTGACTATGCAGACTTTCCACTAGGGTGGCCGAAGGAAGCAAGCAGCAAGCAAGCAGCAAGCAAGCAGAGGGCATGTGGGCAGCTAGATTGTTGTGTTATGGCACTGCAGCCTGCAGCGGGCGCGAATTGTTACCTCGACCAGCGGCGGCTGGCCAGGCCGGCTGTCTTTGCCTGTGCATTTTGGCGACGACAGAGACAACGGGTGAAATTGGTGGCTCAGCCGGGAGACGAGTCCAAGACGTCGAGTTGCATGCGCACGGCGGGCTCGGGCTAATGACGATGGTGAGAGTGTTGGCGCCGAGTTTGGGGCCCAAGAAGCGGAGCTGGAAAGGCAAGAGAAGCGACGGGGAGAGGGCTCTGGAGCGGTCGCGGTCGCGGTCGCGGTCGAGGTATCAAAAATCCTTGCCCCATCTTGTCTCGCCGTACCGCCGTGCCGCCCTCGCCATCGCACATTTCCGCCTGCATCTTGGCGGGTGATGCGTCACGTGATCCATCCGACCGCGGGACAGATCGGAGGCGAGTCCCGCGTCCCCATCCGTGGCGGCGGAGGCCAGAGCTTCGAGCGCTGGCCTCTGTTTTTGTCTCGCTCTGCCTCTTGTTGTCTCGAGCAATTGTCTCTCGGTCGTCTTCTGGCTGGCCTCCAGTGTCCATTGCGCATCCTCACAGCATCCGTATCCATCCTCCCCCGCCAATTGGCCCCCTCTCCCTACCACCAGCTGCGACCATGTTCCGAAGCGCGACCAAGCTCCGCGCTGCCGAGGCCGGCGCCCTGCGATCACTGGCGCATGCGAAGGCCAGCAGCCCCTCCTTCAGCTGTGCCCGCATTACGCGCCCGCTCTCCACCACCAGAGCCTCGCTCTCCAAGCCTCAGACTGCCTTCCAGCGCCGCCAATTCAGTGCCACCAGCGCCGCCATGTCCAACACCCGAACAGAGAGCGATGCCTTTGGCGAGATCCAGGTCCCCGCCGACAAGTACTGGGGCGCCCAGACAGAGCGCTCCCTCGAGAACTTCCGCATCAATCAGCCCCAGGACCGCATGCCTCCGCCCATTGTGCGAGCCTTTGGCATCCTCAAGGGTGCCGCTGCCACAGTCAACATGAAGTTTGGGCTGGGTATGTCCCGTTAAACAAGCCCAAGCCTACAGCACACTACTAACCCTACCATAGATCCCAAGCTTGGAAAAGCTATTCAGCAGGCAGCTGAAGAGGTGGCCTCGCTCAAGCTCATCGACCACTTCCCCCTCGTCGTCTGGCAGACCGGCTCGGGCACCCAGTCCAACATGAACGCCAACGAAGTCATCTCCAACCGCGCCATTGAGATTCTCGGCGGCACAATGGGCACCAAGAAGCCTGTCCACCCCAACGACCACGTCAACATGTCTGCCTCGTCTAATGACACCTTCCCCACCGTCATGCACATTGCCGCTGTCCTCGACTTCGAGGAGTCGCTCCTCCCTGCCCTCACCAGCCTGCGAGACGCACTCAAGAAGAAGGCCGACCAGTGGGAAACCCTCATCAAGATTGGAAGGACACATTTGCAAGATGCCACTCCTCTGACTCTGGGCCAGGAGTTCTCTGGCTACGTACAACAGCTCGATTTTGGTATTGAGCGCATAAAGTCATCTCTACCCCGCCTCAAGATGCTCGCCCAGGGAGGAACTGCCGTTGGCACCGGAATCAACACATTCAAGGGATTCGCTGAGGATATTGCCGCAGAGGTCAGCAAAATGACTGGCAAGGACTTCGTCACTGCACCCAACAAGTTCGAGGCTCTCGCTGCCCACGATGCCATTGTCGAGGCACATGGCCAGCTAAATACCCTGGCTACCTCGCTTTTCAAGATCGCCCAAGACATCCGCTTCCTCGGCTCCGGTCCACGCTGCGGTCTGGGTGAACTCAAGCTGCCCGAGAACGAGCCCGGATCCTCCATTATGCCCGGAAAGGTCAACCCCACACAGTGCGAGTCCCTAACCATGGTTTGCGCCCAGGTCTTTGGCAACCAGGTGGCCACCACCTTTGCCGGATCCCAGGGTAACTTTGAGCTCAACGTTTTCAAGCCCGTCATGATCCGCAACCTGCTGCACAGCTCGCGCCTCCTCGCTGACGGCATGAAGAGTTTCGAGAAGAATCTTGTTGCCGGTCTTGAGGCCGATGAGCAGCGTATCAGCTCCATCATGAACGAGAGGTAAGTCAATAGCCATCTTTTATCTTCATTCACCATCATACTAACTCAAACCCAGTCTGATGCTGGTCACCTGCCTCAACCCCGTCATCGGCTACGACGCCGCTAGCAAGACTGCCAAGTACGCCCACAAGAACGGTCTCACCCTCAAGGAGGCCGCCCTCAATCTCGAAGTCATTAGCGAAGCCGACTTTGACAAGTATGTTCGACCCGAGCTCATGATTAACCCTTCCGACTACAAGCCCAAGAATTAGAGTTGTCGGGAAGATGAAGTTTCAATGAGGGAGAAATGTAAAAATAGAGAAAAGTCGAGATATGTTTCATGAATCAAGAATATAGTAGCATACATGCTTACTCTTATGCGTGTTTATTATTTTAGTTTTCATATGAAAATATTTGCGTGATGATATGAATTGCATGTCACGTGTCTGGCAATGTGATTGACAAGAGGTCAATCGTAGCTAGGGAAGGAAATGCAAATCTAGAAACGGGGCTGGTGCGATTAGTGGTCTGATGATTGATGATTTGATAAAAGTACAGTCAAGCTGCATAAAGGAGTTTTGTTTTCAACATTTACCACTATTAGCCTGCTTTCTACCTTAGCAGTGTGTGTTTGATGTATTCTTCTCGTCCTCTTACACGATGTCTGAAGCACAGAATTAAAATACATCTCTTTGTTTGTTTTTCTTGTTGTTTCAGGGGCTTGTTATGAATTTTCATAGTTCCTGTAGGTAGTGTGACTTCTTTTAATTCACGTGTTTCATTTATATTGGTTTTGTAGGATTTACAGAATGCGGAGCTCTGTGTTATGGTTCTAGCTTAGTAATTAAGATTTTAGAGTGCATCTTCTTTTTTTTTCTGGGCAATACTCGAAGACACCGTGTCATAACTAGTTATAAGGCATGTTAACAATGACAGGACGGGGTGGCGGCCTGCTGTTCTTTTCTAAGAAATAGTAGTAAGCCGACTCGCTAAACGCGAACTACATGAAAATAGTAAGGCATGCAGTTCTTCTTCTTCTTTTTTTCCTTTGATATTTTAGTGTTTCGAGGAGAAAAGTACATCTCTTAACAAAATTCCGCAGTATATCAGCGCCTTTCATCGCGCAAACGTGACCTTGGACTGTGCCCCAGCAGCGCCAACAGAAGCATATCAAGCGTCACCACACTCATCATTGGAACGGAAGCATTCTGTCAGCCCCCCTAATAGCGCCTCAGCCAATATATTTAGAAGCCGAGTGCCGACAACAACGGAGCGAGAATGTAAATGGAAATCATGACAAGAGACACGGCATACCCGGGCTGAATACCCCACACAAGATTCTCCGCATCGTGCTTCGATTTCACAGCAAACTACCTCTTCTTTTCGGTATGCAGGTTATCATTTCCGTCTCAGACTGTATCTGAAAGCAGTCATGTAGCCATGGCCCAAAGACTGCCCATCTACAGCCTTCGTCGCAAGCCTGCAGATACGTGGTGAAAACGTTAGGTTGTATGAGTGGTATCTTTCCACGCGGGGGTTTTGAATCGTATTCATACTTATTAGCAGACACTGCATCTTCTAGAAGCCCCTCGCACGATAAGAAGACTCGATCGACGCTGATTTCTTGGAACTTGGCGGAAAAAAAATAGTTCTATGACCGTTTGAATTGTTTAAAAAAAAGAAAGTAAGAAGAGGGTGTCTTACTCTGATGAAATCGCAATGGTGAAATTTCCTGACTGAAAGTCATCTTCGAGCCATTAGACGACGTTTCTTATAGCGCTTCTTGAGTTCTGGGAAGAAGATTTGGTCATTCATCTGGCTGAAAATTTCGATTTGTTCGATTTCAAGAGATTTTCGTAGGCCCGAGACTCCAAAGATGATTCGTGTGGGCGCTTGCTGTGTCGTTGGGTCCAACATTACCATTCTTATTCATTGACTCACCAGATGTTCTCGATAGCCCTGCTTTAGACAATATTTTGGAAGGTGAGGCTCTTGATGTATTGTTAAATTTGGGCGTGTAAGCCGTAGCTGCCCTGGAAGAGAAGCTTTCAGATGAGGCCTTCTGAAATTCCAGATCAGGTACCGACTGAGAACGCAAACTGTCCAGTTGCCTTTGGGAGGCATAACCGGAATCACTCGGCTCTATTTGGCGTCTACTAGTGTTGCGAGTAAAGTTCCGAATATAGGTTGCAATATGATCGTTCCCTGTTTCTATGGCCGCCTGTAATGCATTGTGATGGTATCCACCTCGAGCGTTGCAATCGGCGCCTGCGTCAAGAAGCATCTTGACTACCTCCAAATGACCTCCAGCTGCAGCTGCCTGTATCGGGGTGCTATGGTTTCCACTGAAAGCGTTACAATCAGCGCCTGCACTAAGCACCAACCTAAATATCTCCGAACGACCCTTAACTGCAGCTGCCTGTAGTGGACTGCCATAATATCCATTGAGAGTGTTTACTTCACTTTGTTTATTGAAAAGTAGTTTTGTAACTTGAACCAAACCTAACAAAGCTGCGTAGTAAAGGGGTGCTGCCACACTCTCTGCGCCTCGTTCCAAGTCTGGCTTTCTATAAGGACGGTCGGGATCATAGAGGTAGATCCATTTGAGGTACATAAGGATTTTCGTTGATAACATCATCACCACTAGCTGACTCACTGCTAGTTGACTCACTTTGTTTCCGAGGTCTTGTGCCTTTAGCTTCTATACCGCTCGTGGTATGGAGTAAGAGCGGGGTTTTTATATTTCTTTGGCTAAGGGTCTTTTTTAGCTGGTTCCTTTCTACGTTGTAGTACGTGCAGTATAGAAGAACATGCTCTGGGTTCTGAGGTCTCCCACAGCTGCAGAGGTCTGTTTCTCTCAGTGTGGTCAGTAAACCGACCGGCTTAAACCGGAGGCTTTGGTCGGTCGGTTTGAGTCGGTTTGATAGAATGTCGCCCGTCGGTTTAAGTTTGATAAGGGTTGACAGCTTAACTTAAAGAAGTTAGCGGGTTGCCTGAAAGTTAACTATTTAGAGCATCACATGTTTGCATTACATTAGTATCCGTACATCAAGTCTGCTACAATATCAAGCCGTTCTTGAGCCAGTGTTCCTGAATCTGGTCTGCTTCAATGGTCTCGGGTGATAGCCTGTTACGCTCGTCCGTAACAAACTTCTTTGTTTGACTGAAAACCCTCTCACACTCAGAGCTCATGCTAAGTATTAAAAACAGGCCCAACGCTATCTTACAGAGGACCAGGTATTCTTGTCTATGGTTATGCCATCACGCGTAAGAGTCAGGACAATCGTTATCTTCTGGATAGAGTTCCCTCTCCTGAAAAGCGGTGAGTTCGCTGGCGACTTTAGACCTTTTTCGTTGGCGAATTAGTGAACTGCCTTTCCTTTTTCCAAAAGAGCTGTAATCGTTAATTGTAGACTGTCCATCCTCGCTGTCTTCGTCATGTGCTAAGCCAGCCTGAGCTTGAGCTTCCACTTCGGCCTGGCGCCGATACTAGCCATAGGCTTGATACAACCATCTTCATGCCCTTTAACCAAGAAGGCTTTCTCATTGTCGCGTTCCAGTGTTCCTCGAAACAATCGTAACCGTAGGTGGGGCGGAGAGTCAGGGCGGCGCGATATACCGGCGTCATGTCTGTCAGTTTATAATATTCCTCAAGCTTCACCCAGCCACACTCAATTCTGCGTTTGAAGTGAGACTATGGTTTGTCGCCGCATGAAGCTGCAGCATCGTTAAATGCGATAAAAATATAGTCCATTATCTTAAGAGTCTCCCAATTAGCGCCATAGCCACCTTTGCCATCTCTGTTTGCATTTCCTTCCATAGTCTTTGTGGGGATATAAAACGATTCTAGAACGTCGCGGAGGCGTTGCAACTCGGCCCGCCCTTCAGAATCGAGGAAGTCTTTCGTCAGGTCTCGGTGTCTTGGGTCGTTTTTTTGGCTTTTGCCAGCGAATTTGATAGAGTTCTGAAGCGTCGCGAAGCTCGAGTGCTAGCAAGCTATCAGCTTCGGAGTTAGAAGGACTGCAAGCGTAAGGTATTAACTCACCACGTTTTACTATAAGGTACACTGAATTCCAGCGTATTTTGCCGTCAATAACAAGGTTAATAGTGAATATAACATCATCGCTCACAAGCTCGTCTTGAAGATTTCGAAGGACCTGTCGCCGTTGATTTGACCGACGGATATAGGTGGCAAGATTGTGGAGTCTGCCAATAGCCCCTCTTCGGGCCCAGATTTCGAAGCAGGTTTCGAAGCAGGTTTCGTCGCTGGCACCTTGAAGTTCGTCCTCGAATTTGCTTATGTTTTCACCGAAGATAACTGCTCGTACAACGAGATTGATGATATGGCTGATACAACGCAAGCGTCGTTTGTTGACGTCGATAGGATACCATATCGCAAGAGCCTCTAGCTACGTATCGTTGGTGCTGGTGTTGTCAAGGACGAAGTAGCCTAAATTTGAACCCAGCTCGTAGCAATCAATAACCTTTTTAATATAGGTCGCGATATTCTCGCCAGAATGCGGACCGATCACGCGTGGCAGATCGATAAGGACGTCACGTTTCAAGCCCTTGCCGTCGACAAAGTGATTCACAATGCCAGCATATTTAAACCAATTAGAAGTGGTCCATAAATCAAAGCTCAAGTGCACCGAACTTTTCGTTTCTTTGATCAGGTCGAAGATGATCTTCCAACGTCTCTGGAACGCGTCATGAATCCAAGTTGATACAGGCGCGTGGGACTCGGGTAGTAATTGACTAACGAGCTCTCCGGCGTTCAGTATTAGCCACTGAAGATGCTTAGTACTAGATGCCTGACAAAGAGTGACATCTTCCAGGATAATCTAGCCGACGAACTGGGCTTTCCACATGGACTCATTGAAACGCGAAGGAAGCTCTAATCTAACACTAGATTGACGTTATAGAGGCTTTCTACATGTTCCTGACGACGCCGCAAGTAAAAAGGGATTGGCAGGCAGATTTGGAAGCTCACCGGATGGAGAGATACGGTGCCCACGGGTTAAGTGCTTCGCTGCGTGAGTAGTGCCAGTTGCCGAATATAGAGCCATTGAGTAAATCTTCTTCAGATGGCAAAGCTTATAGAGCTAACATCCCGCTCCTTCGTGTTCTAGGCTAGCACTGTGTTGGAATATCCATGATTCTTTGACCTTAGTGTTAACTACTCGCCTGTGGGGATGCCTTAACTTCGCACCTTCAAGCCGCATCGAGCCGTGCTAGATATTCGTCCAGTCAATATCAAACTCGCATGGAACCTCTTTTCCAATCGATACAGACTCTCGGAAGCGTCATCGACGCGAGTAACCTGTGAGCAAGATAGAAGAGAAGATACAGCAGGGCCAGTTGTTCTGCTAGAGGTCATATCGAAGCGACATTATTTGGCTAAATAAAAAGTTTATAAAAACAAGGCGTACAGAAATAGGTGACGCGACATACAACTACGATATTGACGAGTAGATAAAACTTAGAGGGTGTTTCTAGAAAGTTTATTTGTTTACCTATGCTGGGAAATGGTCCAAGAGGCCCTGGTAATAGCTATCCCAAATCTGACATGTTAAACCGGCCGCTCTTATCGGTCGGTCGGTCAAACCGTCGGTTTGTTGACTACATTGCTGCAGATAACCGGGAAGCAAGACATACCTCTTGCCACTCGAGTTCACAACAAGTTAAGGTAAGTATTTGAATCCTTTCACTTACACTCCAGAGGTTTTTATAAAGTACTAAAAATAATAAATTTGAGCGTGTTGCATGCGCGCAAATGATGGGCTTCAAGAATCACGAGAAGTTTCATAAGTCCGATTCGACTAAGGTTGAAAAGAATCCAGAAATGATTGGGAAATTCACTGGGCAATGGCTTTTGCGTCATGACCCCGTGCAGTACGCTTACGACAACTTCCAAGCTTGCGTACACCATCTGCTCCGCGGTATTGAATTCAAGAATTTAAATCTCGTACCAAGGCATACTTTCAAACAGTGGACTGTGGCAGAATTCCTTGAAGCTCAAGAAAATGACAAGGAGATTGTTGATGATGGAGACTGGTCCTAACGAAAAGGACTTCGGTACGTACTAGTAAGAATACAAGCTGTTTTCTTCATAAATTAGACATCTCACCCATTGGGCGATATGTAGAGTAAAGCGAAATATTTTCATCTTCACTGACTTGACCTCTTTCTTTCGAAACAGGAACCATAAGATAATCTAGGGCTGATATGCCTCCACTATCTCCAAATCATTACATGAATTTTTATTTCCGTTTTGCGTCGAGTGTATTAGAATATCTGTCCGAACCTAAATCAGGCACTGAGGGAGTGATCGCGTGACTCCGGTTCCCCACGGATACCTGTGCACGGACCCAGGAGTACATCAACCCTTTTTCCTTTGAACGTAGAACAGAGATAGCAATGAACCATAGTTACTTGCCACCCCCACCTACCCGCACGCTGTGTACACCGTGCAACTAGCTGTATTGACTTAGACATCTTGCTAACACCAAGCGCTGGCTAGCCAATAGAGTCCATTCAACAATATCATTTCTCAGAAAAGAATGGCAGGCTAATCTCCTAATTACAGGCCACAGTTAACGTGCTCTTAAACAAAGGTAGCACATACACACCTCCAACCCCCCTTAATCTAGATTCGACTTCACATTTCCCCCATCTATCTGGTATCATTCCCACTGCATTTCACTTCCCCTATATTCCCCCCCCCCTCCCCCCCCCTTCCCTCACACTCTCCACTCTCCATCCTCCACCTCGCCTCCTCAAACCTCCAAACTGCATCCTCATACTCCCTCTTCTTCTCCTGCATCTCCAACTTCCTGATATTAAACTCGTGCATAGCACGCTGTACCGCACTCACATCCATCTCCCCCTCTGACACTTCAAACCCCTGCTGCTGCGCACTCCCTCTCTCCCACCCATCAAGACACACTCCCGCCTCCACTCCCGCAAACTCATCCTGCAACCGCCTAAACAACGGCGTAAAACTACTCTGCACCGCCATCTCGCCCTCCACCACCGCTACCGCCGGCACACCACTCTGCGCCGTAACAATAGGAGCCAGCTCAACCCGTCGTTTCTGCATCAAGGACACCTGCGCCTGCGCCTGCGCCTGCGCCGCTTCCACTCCCACCTCCCCATTCGCAAATCGTGTACTCTGCTCCCGCCCCCACACCCCCATCTCAAGCGCAACACCAACACAAGACATCTTCCTCGCACTCCCACACGCCTTCTCCACATCTCCTACTTCCAGCATTCCGCCGTCGTGCTGATCAGCTGCAAACCCCCTCTCCCGCATCCTTGCTTGGAAATACGTACTTAGTAGATTGTACGCGCGGTCGCGCTGGCCGAGGGTTAGGGTGGAGAGCCGGAGGATGGCGGCGAGTAGGTTGTGAGAGAGATGGGATGGGGGGACTCCGGCGAGGAGGGAGGGGGGGATGAGGTGGGGGTCTGTGGAAGGGATGGACCAGTTTTTGCGGATGGAGTGGAGGGTTTGTTGTGTTATTGCGTTCATATTGGATAAATTTCTTTGGAGATTGAGCGGGAATTTTGGGTTGTTGTGGGAGCCTTTTTTTTGTGTTTTGGAGAGATGTTGGGGTTGGGACAAAGGAGAGTGGATATAAAGATCTTGTAAAACAGGCCAGGTCTTTGTTCGTGGCTGAGTTGGAAGTGCGGCTTTGTTGGATTGGAATGGGAAACTGGCTGAGACTGAGTAACGAGAGCGTGTAGAGACATTGTGCATATGGTGAGGGGTTCCTAATGAGGGGTTCCTAAAAAGAATTTTGTACTGTATTTCAAATGGTATCCGACAAATTAAAAGCAAACGGTCTATGAACAAAGATTCTGACATGCGATTTGGCAATCTATAGAATACATGCAATCGAGTATACGTTGAACAGGAATGGAGATGGTACAGGTCATAGAGCTTCAAGTCATGAATGCGAGTGCGAAAGGTTGAGAGATGAAGCTGAGGAGATTCAGAAAGAATCGTAACTCTATCTCCGTCCCATGGTCACCTTTGGTGGGTTATGCTCGTACTTATAACGAGCATCTGTGTAGTTAAAGGGACTACTTTGCTGCCTATAAAGCTTACTTGATGTATGAACTATCTTTGGGTTTTTCTCTTTGCTAGCGGCTTGGATGATCCCCTCCAATTATTCTTCAAGATTTATCTGTGATCTAGGCTGATTCTTGTGTTGTTGTGAATCACCTTGTGACCCGTTGCTAGAAGCGGCTTGCGTGCAGAAGAGCGGGTCATGGCTTTTATTACATGTTTCATTTGTGAACCTACAACCGCCTCTGGCGAAGAATAGGCATGGTTTGTGCGCATACTTGCAATTCCGACCTTCGTTGCACTTACTATGCAAGTGATCTTGACAGGCCTGCTTTTTTAGTTGGTCCGACTGATAAAATCCTTGGCCGAACCCTGACGGGGCGCTTAGCTGATTGAAATGAGGACCACCTTTCTGCGAATTGGAATCAAGGAAATGAGGTACGAGAGCAATTAGTTTACCGGGATTTATCGTGCTGGAGACAAACTGCACATTCAGCCCACTGGGAACTAATGAAGGCGCATGTTCAGTACGTATCGACAGCTGGATGCTTCCAAATGGATTCTATTCAATCATTGGATTCGGATCTTGATGTGAGTAGTCATCGAGACTCATTAGGTCTACATCGGAATGTTGGTAGGGTCGGAGTTGAGGATTATGTTACTCAAGGAAGAAGGGATCGTGACTTCTTTTGCACTTCTCTCAATACTTATAATTACCACTCAACCAGTGACGCCAAGCTCTATGGGGAAGCCGACATTTCTTGCCACGTTTACATGTGCCCAGTTTAAAGTCACGACAAGCCTCTTTAAAGGGCCCGTACATATTTGCATGCTGGCGTGCAGTTGTGGCTTTAGCCAGATAGTTGGGAAATGGGTTAGGATTTCCTAATTCGAATGAATTCGGGACTGAAAAACCACTCAAACTAGAGATGGTTTTCTGGTCAATGTCCATCATGTCACAACTTTCATCTACGTCCATTGGGGAGTGCCAAGGTTGAGAAGCAGGGAGGCTGCCAACAGTTGTCAAGTTGCTGCCCAAAGGTACACTCGCCAATGCATTAAGCCGTTCGGTTGTTTCTGCCAACATCTGGTTGGTGCTTGCCGTGACGTTGACGCACCTTGTACGCTCAGCGTTAACAGCGATTTTTATTCGCTTGATTTCGCTGTTTTGCCGGGCGATGTGCTCGCAATGTTCTTTCCAAATTTGGGATGCTGCTACGACGCATCTCTCGTCTTTCAGCCTGTTTTCTGCCTTTTGTTCTGCAGAGGTTACCTCTAGCGCACCGATCTTTTGGATGATCCGCGCACGTGCTGGTTCAGCTTGTTGGAGTTGCTCTTCTAATAGACCTACCTTGTCTGCCAACAAACCTACCCTTTCTATCACCAGACCTACCTGCTCTATGCCTTGTTCTAGAAGTTCCGTCGTCGGTTCTGTACCGGCAGCATCCTGAGGTGGTAGGCTTGGTGGAAGCTTCGCAATAGTCTTCTCGTTATCCTGCTGGAGTGTATCCACGACTGACGCCTTCAGACGGGCCGAAAGCTCTATGCAAGAGGGTGGGAGATTAAGCCAGGTCTCGAGATCCATGACGGTATACGTGAGATCACCAAGAAAGCGGTAATGATTGGGGTTCGCGATGAAACCCCGCAACATTGGAAGACAGGCTTTGGGCAGTGGCGTATATGGCATGATGGTGCGCCACTTGACACCTTTGGCCAAAGATATGTGAAGACCAGAGAGACAATCACGTATAGTAGTGACGACATCAAGACCGACCTGGACATTAACAGTGATGGTATTTTTGATGAAAAATAGGTCATATTGAACCGATTCGTAGTGTTGGACAAACTCATCGACCAGTGCGATCTTGTCATGTCTGGATCGGGGGGTGATGTTTGCAAGACGAGGGATCAAGTGGCGAGCTGCCGTACCTTTTCTGAAATACCCCTTGGAATGTGCATAGGCGAACATGCAGGTAAGATCTTGCTGATAGTCGTGTTGGGCATGCGAGGTATAGTCGGTGATACCAGGTTCTTGCAAGCGCAACATGTGTGCTCCAAAACACATGCGAGCCATGTGCTAGTGAGTGTTATTAGGACGATGGGGGTGAAGAGTGTGTTTGGTACCTTGGGGTTATATTTGTCCTTGTCACCGCGTCTCTGCTTTGAGGGAGCTTGTGAGGAATGGGGGCCAGTCTTTATGAAATTCTGGTTACTGAAGCGTAAGCTAGGCGGTGGCTTGGGGGCGAGTGTACGGAGACGGAGTCATCTGAAGAGTTTTGCAGCTTCCTCTTGATGCGTATCATGGAAAGTGCAAGTGTCTGATATGTGTCGATGCTAGTATCATTGTCAGGAGTGGGAAGGGCTGGGTCGGTCATTTTGATTTATGTGTTGAGGAAACTAGTTTTTCGGTACTATGAGGTGGGATTAGGAGGTACAGAAGGGTAGGGAGGGAGTGGGTTTGCGGAGAGTGAGGGAGAAGAATGGTTTTGGGGAAAGAGCGACTGGCTTGGCGAGTGGATCCGTGTTGTGATACAGTAGAGGTCAGCAATCAAAGAGCAGCGTGTGAAAGATGATAGCCGACAAGAGCTGCAAACCAAACAAGATATTGTTCACGCAATGTAAGACGTAGGATACACAATACAGGCGTGAAGAAAGGCAAATATGAGTGTAAAGGTGGCTCGCAAATGACGCGCACAAGGGCTCGGGGAAAACATTGGGTGCGCCGGCCTTGTCCGCTATCCCAACACTGCAACGACGAAGAGAGCACCCAAGCATTTGGGGTAAGGGAGACCCCGCAATCAACCCCAACACAGCACACTGCGCCATTCCTTGACTAGAGCATGGGCCCAGACGCCGGCGCAGAGGGCAGAAGGGGAAACACGTGAGTGTCAATGGCCAGGGGCTGGTGAAGCGAGGCGATGATGGAGATGGAATAAAACAAAAGAAGGAAAAGAAGGAGAGATGACGATGATGATAATGATGATGACGACAATGGTGACGATGAAGGCGCTCGGGGAGGACGGGGAGAGGGAGGAGAAGAGCGCTGGGCGGAAAGGGGGCAGACAGGCAGGGCAGGCAAGGCGGGCGGCCGGGACAAGGCCTCAGAGTCCGTGGCTCTCAGGCAGTGGCAGTCGAGGTGCCGTTCGTCGTCTTCGTCGCTGAGCCATGCCCTCAGCATCGCCAACATGCGCAATCCCGTAGCTTGCGTGTCCTGCCGGTCGGCCAAGCAGAAGTGCATCCACGAGGACCGGCCGCCGTGCGACAGATGCAAGCAGAGCGGCCGGGCCGACGCGTGCGAGTTCCCAGGTAGGTGTCGGGTGCTATGGTGGTGGTGGTGGCCGTGGCGAGGCTGCTGGACCGGCCGTATGCGTGGATTCTGATTCTGACCGTGAGAGCAGCGCCCGGAACGAGTGCCATCCACCGCAAGCCCAAACGGCCACGGCACTCTGAAGATGCAGGCGACACGCCGCCCTCGCTCGCACATGCAAATGCACACCACTCCGCTTCCCTCGCCGCGCCCCAGCAGGGCCGCCGCAATGACGTACCCGTGCCGACCGGCATCGCTGCCGCTACACAGGCCTCGCCGACGGCGGCATCTGCTGCTGCCCTGCTCGACGGCCTCGATCCCTTCGACCTGCTGACCGACGAGGTCAAGAACAGCTACCTGCGCTGCTCGTACAAGTGGAGCTTCCACCACACCCCCACGCTGCTGCTGCGCATCCGCGACCGCACCCTCGAGCCATGGATGGCCTGGGCGATGCTGGCGCTCGCCACCCGGTATGTCTACCCTGCCTGCCTCATCCAACACCAACACACCGCTGACCCCCCCTCTCCTCCCCCTCCAGTTTCGTCAAAGACCCTCCCCCGCCCTTCCGCACCCAGACTGAGGCCAGCAATACCTATGCCGCCCATGCCCGCCAGATCCTGCAGCAGGACCTCGAGACGCCCTCCATCAGCCGCGTCCAGGCCCTCCTTATGCTCACCGGTCACGACTGGGGCGCCGGCAATGGCAGGCGCGCCTGGATCTATCTGGGCATGGCTATCCGCCTCGTCGAAGTCATGGACCTGACCCGCGAGACGGGCATCCCCCGCAACCGTGTCCCTACCCGCGAGGAGTTCATCGAGGCCGAGGTCCGCCGCCGCACCGCCTGGACCTGCTTCCTCATGGACTCGCTGCTGAGCGGCGGCAAGGGCCGTAAGAGGTCATTGACTGCCGCAGACATGTCCATCCAGCTGCCCTGCGAGCGCGAGGACTTTGTCTTTGGCGAGCCCAAGTGCACCCCCCAGCTCGACGACACGAAGCGCATGCCCCCCGTCACCCTCCCCATTGGTGAAATCGGCATCATTGGCTACAGCATGCGCGCCGCAAACATCTGGGGCAAGGTCGCCCGCTGGGCCTGCAACGAGGACCTCAAGACGGAGCTGCCCTGGTCTTCGTCGTCGCAGTTCCAACAGCTCATCTACGAGCTCGAGGGCTGGAAGTCGTCCCTGCCTCAGCGCCTCCAGTACGACCTCTTTATCATTCACAGCCACAATGCCGTTGAGCAAGGCCAGGCCTACTGTTACATGCACTGCATCCACTTTATGAGCTACATGTTCTTGCACCGCGCCTATCTGCCCGTTCTCGGCCCCCACCAGAATGGCGTCGGTGCCGAGGAGAATCACAGCGCATACAATGAACATCGCGACATGTGGAAAAAGTGGGAGAGGTCTTCCCGGAGAGAGCTATTCAAGGACGCCGTCATGGTCCTCGACATGCTTGAGGAGATGCGCACATTCGGTGTCTATTTCCTCCGCGGACTAGTCCCTTGGGTCGGCTTCACCATTTATACTGCTGTCGGCGCCATGCTGTACTCTTTCAACTTCCCCAGTGGTGACGAAGACCCTCGCTGGCAGGAAAAGGCTCGAAAGAGCGTCATCCAGGGCTGCAACTTCCTCAAGGAGATGAAGACACAATGGCCAATGGCTGAAACATGGGCAAGTATATACTATAATGGCAATTGAATGCATGCTAACAGAATCTTAAGTTCGACACTATCAGGCGCATGCAAGCCTACTACCGCTCTGTGCTGGGCCAGGATGGCCCAGCGTCTCCGGAAGAACGCCAAGCCCTCCGCCACGCTATGATTGACTACGGCGCGCTGCAGCCATCACCGGTACAGAAGCCAAATGAATCTTCTAGAGTCCATGAGTCTCCTTTGGCGCCTTCGAGCCACTCGCCCACGGATCATCAGATTCATGTGAGCCCCCCTTGAATCATCTTACCAACTCTGCTAACCCCATCGCCAGCGCAAACCCATAATCGCAAACCTTACAAACCCCTCACAGAATAGCCCAATGCCTACCACGGCCGCTACGCCCAACAGTTACACTCCCAATTTGTCCTGGAATACACCAACAGCAGTTCCACCCCTTGAGGCAGACGAGACTTTCAACCTTGATTCCTTTGACCTAACAAACGAGGAGCTCGAGGCCATGATGATGAATGCTACCCAAGAATTCTGGGCCAGTTTCCCAGGCGAGGTTGGGGTTGGATACTAAACGATGGTGTTTTGTACTTTTAAGTTTGTAAAAATTTCGGCTTTTATAGTAACGTCTGGAATGGGCGAACCGCTCACGGTGCCAAGACCCCACCAATTTCACGACTGTTATATGACTGTTACAACTCAATTACAACAATAAATAGGAATTATAATAAGCAATTCTATTTGGAATCAAATTCTATATCTTGCTCACAGGTGCGCAAGTTGTGCCCTATCCCACCACACCGTCTACAGCGCCTTTGCGATGGTTCACCTGCCTCAACACGCGCTCTCTTCTTTACCTTTTTCCCATCACTACGCGCCCCAAACTCTGTTAGAGTTGCCAACCTCTGTCTCTCTTCAACTATTAGAGTCCCCCCCTTCTGTACTCGCTTTCTTTTATATGATCTTCGTTATATAGCGGCTTTATTAGCTGCCTCAAGCTCAGCATTGCGTTTTTGCGCTAACACCAACTTCTGCGCAATAATTGCAGCGCCTTCAGCTAGCTTTTCAAAAGCAACCACCATACTTGATGGTGAACTATCTATATGCCTTTGAATCCTTTGCTTCACCAGCATCGATTTCAACCCTAGTCGTAGGGTATTGTTTGGGGTTTGCGATAGCCAGGGCAGATCTTCTGCAGCAGGTGGTGTTGGTGTACGCAGCTTGACGTCGAGCTTCGATATCACCACCTCTGGGTCGTGTGGAACTAAGCCAACACCTCGGAATCCTCCTAAGATGTTTTCCTTTGTAATAGTCCTGTGGTAGGCCTGCTGTAAAGCTGGCAAGAACTCTATCTTCGTCATGTGGTTGATCCCGTTACGCATCATCTCCTCGGCTTGGCGCCCATACGCCTTCTCCAAAGGCGAGAAACAGTACACATCGAGTGGCTGCAGTAGATATGGGGAACGTAGATGCATACATAGAGTGATAATCTTTGCCTCCTTGCAGTATTACTGGAACTCGAGCGAATTGTGGCTCTCATGACCGTCAAGAATAAGCAGACGATAGCCTCCAATACTACGCTCCTTCTTATGCCTGTTAAAGTGCTCCAACCACTTCAGGCCAAGCTCATTCGTCGTCTAGCCGTTCTCAGAGACTGTAAAAACCCAATTCAGAGATAGACTATCCTACTTATACCAGGCAGAGAGGTAGTGCTTGCCTTGAAAAATGATAAAGGGTGGGATCGCCCAGTCAGCTGCGCTGACACAAACCACGCTGGTAACCCACTCCCGGTTGCCCTGCTGCACATATTTCGGCCTTGATCGATACTTAGAGGCTTTGACTACTGCTGACGCGTTATGCATGTCCGTCGTGAAGCCCATCTCATTAAAATTGTATATATCGTTCTCTTGGATTCCATACCTGGCTTTAGTATTCTGCGCAAGGCGGAACCAGCGCTGCACAAGCTCAGGATCTTCACAAAGGGATCTCTTATAATTTTAATTTCGATTGAACTTCATCTGAAGCTCTGGTCGACGCTTTACAAAAGCCTTAGCCCAGCTCTGGCCAACAGGCTCACAGTTGCGGGCAGCCAGCAAAGAATCAGCAAGATCTTTAACAGCAGAAAGGCGCAGCGGCAACCCTCGTCAGTAAAGGTCCAGAATATAGTCACAAATTGTCTCCTCTTCTGTCACAAGCAGCCTTATTGAGTTAGGTTGAGAACCCTGTCGAGAAAGCCTTCCAGCATGCCGATTGCTAAGCGTTTGGTGAGAGACGTTATATAGACGTGCTGCCTCTCGTAATGTTAACGTCGCGTCGCATCTAATGGCCTGTAATGCAAGCTGTATTTGACATTCGTCTTTAGAAATTGGCAT
The DNA here is from genome assembly GCA_002286855.1 of Bipolaris cookei. Lineage (NCBI taxonomy): Eukaryota > Fungi > Ascomycota > Dothideomycetes > Pleosporales > Pleosporaceae > Bipolaris > Bipolaris cookei. The sequence goes on from NRSV01000093.1 coordinate 41,131, forward strand.
GTTATTGCGTTAAGATATCGCGTGTGATAGTCATGTAATAGTCAAAGTTGGTGGGATCTTGGCATCGTGGCAAACTCGCCCATCCCAAACGTTAATATTTTGTCGACATGTCTTCTTTCAGTCTCGATGCATATAGATTGCCTCTTTTGAAGTTAGTTGACGGAAGCCATGGATTTAGCCCGAGCATCGAGTATAATGCGCTACTTAAAAAGTATCTCTATCGCAGTTCTGTTCATGTAGTCATGCCCTGACGCTAGCCAAACTTCGCTTATGCAAGCGGGTCTCTCCATTGTATGCTTTACATACTTGTATGGCTTGTCTTTCCCACTATGCTGCAGTTTCACATCTAGCTTCATTCTCAATGGCATCACATGTACTCCGATATTGTTGATGCACATTCTCATTAACTTGAACACTCGACAACACAGCTGCCAAGTGCAATATTGTAAAGCCTAGCAAAGACGGTTGCTTGGCAGACAGCAAGGTACTCGCTCACACACGCAAAAATTGATTTTCCAATCAACACATCCGGCCTCCATTGAATGCATACATTTTCTCTAGTTCATCTAGAAGATGCGATCGTCCTTGCTGCTAATTCTAGTTGGGGTAATATCGGCTTCGCTTGGAGCTGCCGATGGTACAAGCCAAGCTAGCACAACCCAACAGCCCGAAAATGTACCGGTATTGGAGATGAACACGGCAGCTATTGCAAACGCACAGGCAGTGCAAAATCCATTGATGATGGGTGCGATGCCATCCAGCCATATACCAAGAACAGCCCGTCACAGACATGAGAAAGCTCATCTGATGAAGCGGATGGATCGAAAGAGCGGGAAATGGACAACGAACCATCCACGATACAGACTACTCGAAGCACTTTGGGCATACACCCGATATCGCGAGCGACACATGGCTGAGATTGATCGATGGCGAACCTTGTACAAGAGCGTGAGCAAAAAGCAGATGAAGGCACGCCGTTCAGATTGACATGGACCTGAGATTTGACTAATCATCTTGTAGACACTAGAAAATACTATCGGGTACAAAAAGAAGCTAGATGAGATTGAAGAATTGATTCTTGCCAACGCAGCCGTTTGCAAGGACATGGTCCAGAATGCCATGCAGTTCTACGGCATCGAGCAGAAAGAGCTCGATGATCACATGACACTGGCAGAGAATGACGGGCGTCAAGCAGATAGGTTTGCTACGTCGCAAACGCTAAAACACTATGTGCGAGATTGGGCAGACGAGGGGTGGAAGGAGAGGAATGAGGCCTTTCCGTGCATTTTGACCATGCTGAAAAACATCAAGTCAGAATATCCGGAGGATACCAAACTCAGTGTCTTGCTACCAGGCTCTGGATTGGGTCGCCTCGGCCACGACGTAGCTAACCTAGGAAGTCCGTATCTCCCCTTCTAAACAGCATAACCATTGCTAAACTCCCTCTAGGGTTCGAAGTAACAATCAACGAATGGTCCATGTTCATGAACGTCGGCTACAGATACATGGACGCGCAAACCAGCCCCAACACATTGGCCTTCCACCCTTTTGTAGACGCAATGTCCCATCACGCCACAAAAGACGACATGCTACGACCTATCTCTGCACCTAACATGATACCTCACCCGGACGTCCTCCTCGTCGAAGGCGACTTCAACACCGTCCTCAACGATAAGGAAGGCGAATTCGATATCATCGTCACCCACTTCTTCATTGACACGGCTCGAAACCTCATGGCGTATTTCGACACAATTTCACGTCTCCTTAAGCCCGGTGGCCGATGGACCAATTTTGGGCCGCTGCTATATGGCACCGGTCCCTTTGTTCAGCTCAGCCTAGAAGAAATTATACACGTTGTGGAAGGCATGGGCTTCGAATTCGAAGACATCGGCCCGGAATGCGGGGAGTTAACTTTTGAGGGGAAGAAAGTACGCAGCAAGGAGTCCGAGTACGGATTTAATGTTAGGGCGTTGACGAGATATGCGTATTTGGCGCAAGTTTGGATGGTGAGGAAGATGTGAATGGTGGAGTTTTTGCTTTTTTTCGGGATGGATGTAATGGGCTGGACTCAAGAGAGTGCTATGCCAAGGGCAATGCAGTGTGCAACAGGATTGTATTCGATAGAGAGCTAACAGCTATCTACCTAAGAGCTTACATCTACGCACGGATCGGAGAAATATGCTTTCCCGTTGATCTGAGCGTTATGTCTGAACGCTGCGTCCGAACGCGGTTCGGATGGGCAGAACCTGGGTGTTATGGCCTCCACTCGGATTCTGTGATCGCGCACCGAGATACTATCGAGGAGCTCTATCCAAGGGCGTCTAGCCCGTTACGGTGGACCCCCTTTGAGATGACCAAGCTGGTGATGGTGAATGTTTTGGAAGGGGGATAGGAGTGTATTGCGAGAAATAGGTTCTTTTACCTTTTTGTTCAATCAGCGGGAAGGGATTTGTGGAAAGGAATTTGGTTCTAGCTGTGTCTAAGGATCTCCCACGTGACACAGGCTGTAAACTACAACTAAATTTAGATTCGATATCGAAAGTAAGTAAGGGGTGTGCCTTTTCTCCACTTACTTAGCGTAGTGTCACATTTTTTTAGCCAAGAATACTAAGAGTGGAACCCTTATTCTTGGCGTGCATGTAGTACTACTCTTGTGGAGATGTTGCTCTAATGTCTCCGATTCGTAAGTTACTAATCCGGGGAATTGTATGAAGCTATACACTACAATCATACTTGTTTTTTCTTATATCCCCCCACCGTTGTTTCACGATATAATATCATTCCAACCCCACAGAAGCGCCCTCATATATTACTGTCCAGACTTATTTAACATCGGTGTAAATACTGTTCATTGAGCTCTCTTACGCATATTTTTGAGTACTCGCGACAATATGTAGGGTTTCTGACCCTAACTCTGCCCTTAACTCTCGCCATGACTTGAAACCTACATAGTTCTGTAAAGGCACTGATACACTGCAATGTGATTGGTGGATTGCTTCTACTAAACGAGATACTGCGTACAGGTCTAGTGGGAAACTTTGGTGTTCCCGCACGGGCTACTTCGCTTAGCCTAGCGAGGTTACGTGACTATATGGGGTCTTGGGTCCGAGTCACACCCATGACAGTTCGGTCCCCACATCCCACAAGAAAACAAGTTAATGAGACGTGGAGATGAGATTCTCGTCTTATTTCTTGATCATCCAATTATTAGTCAATCACATGATCATTAGTCAACGCTAGGCAATGCGAACAATTCACTGCATTAAGAAAGAATTTCAGGGGGCATATTACGATCGTTCAGTATTATTAAAGCTACCAGAGTTAATATCATATCGTAGCTTGAATAACTATTACATCGTATCCTGGTCATATCTCATAGCTCCACCTCCTTCACTTCCGATATTTTCTCCACATGCTCCGTATCGTTGGCTTTCTCGAGCAACTCGGAGTGGCTCTCCCCGTGAGAAAAAAGACGGTCGACATCTTCGAGTTCTAGGCCCCTGGTCTCAGGGAAGAACAGGTAGATGATGGGCACCCAGAGAGCGTTAAGGACGGCGAAGATGATGTATGTGCGCCATCCAATGTTGCTGATAGCATGAGGTGTGATTTGCACAATGATCTAACAATGTGTTAGTATAATTGTTTCATCGTTTAGAATATGCTCAAACTCACGTAGTTACAAATCCAGTTCGCTGCTGTCGAAATAGCTGAACCACGCTGACGCAGGCGGAGAGGAAGGATTTCAGATCTGCTTCAAGTCAGTCTCTTGTCGCCTTGAACATCCAGGGGCAAAACTTACGGGTACACCCAAACGGTGGCCTGGAAACCAATAGTAAACGCGCCCTGGAAGACAAACAACATGGCAGCTGCTGCAATACCCGCACCGTGAGCCGAGGCAGTCTTAAATTGCACCTGGTAGATAAGAGCAGCCTGTACGGCCATGACGGCAGCCATGATGCTGATCATGGATAACAGAAGCGGGCGTCTGCCGATCCTGTCAATCAGGAACCAGGGAATGAAGGATGCGACGAAGAACCAGGTTTGCAGGAAACCACTCATAAGGGCGGACATGTGGGTATCGAATCCGATGCTCTTCTCGAAGAGAGTGCCGGAGTAGTCTAAAATCGGTTAGTAGAGTAATGTGGTTTTTCTTACTACAGAACTTACAGATGATAGCGTTGATACCACCGAGTTGCTGGAACATCTGAATGGCACAAGCAATCAAGAAACGCCTCCTTGACTTGATAGGGTCGCTTCTGAAGATATCCTTCCATCCAGCTTGTCGCGATGCCTCGTAGGCAACGGTTTCGGTAATGGTTTGGTGGAGTCTCTGAACTACAGCATCGTTTTCGTTGGTACCTTGAATGCGTGCCAAAACCGCCAAACACTCTTCTGTGCGATCATGCGACGCCAGCCATCGAGGAGTCTCGGGGATGACTGTCAAAAGGAAGAGGATGCTGAAGAGAATAACGCATTGAAGAATGGTAGGAACCCTCCAAGCATAGCTCGAGGTGTGAGATACGAAGCCGTAGTCGATCCAGTATACGAGGAAGATACCAAAGTTCAAAGTCGAAAGTTGCGCGCAGACGTAGATACCACGGCTGGTCTTAGGACTGAACTCGGCTTGCATGACGGGTACCGTTGAGTTTATTATACCGAGTCCTACTCCAGAGACGATACGACCAACGATGAGATGAGCTCGACCAAACGCAGTTGCTTGTAGAATGGCGCCGAGCATGCTGATTACGGCTCCGATGGCAACACTCTTGCGGCGACCAAGGTTCTCTCCGAAGAAAGCTGTGGCCATGGCTCCGACGAAGCAACCAACTGTAGCCACACATTACTATGTTTCCTGATCTACGGTATCCGTAGTTACTTACTTTCGAAAATGGCAACAATAGTTCCGATCATATCCGAAGAAGGATTGTCAAACGTATCTTTGAACGCCGGCGCACCGACCAAACCGCCCATCAATCCATTGTCATAACCAATCAACATGAACCCGAGGGAGGTAAGAAGATTGACAGTGAGCAGAAGCGCTTGGCCCTTGAGTTCAGGCATGATGGAAGAGGTTCTCAACTGCGGTTTGTTCAATGTGTGAGTTCACATCCACCGCTGAGTGGGAAATATGCGAAAATAGTCTTCGCAAGTGCATGCATGGAGCCTTCTCATCTCATGTATATATATATATATATAGACCTTGAAACGGTCCTTCTAAAAGCACGGGTCGCGATCGTGAGTTTGTGGGGCCCTTCCCCATGGGTACGGCAAAGTCATGCATATCCCGCGGGTTTTGGTAGCTCTGGGGTAATGCTGGGGTCTAGCCCGCTTGTCATCGCCCTAGAGATGCTACATACGGCAAGTGTCGATTCGAGGCAGTGATCGAATCAGTTGCTAGCAACTAGGCTAATTCGGTGGGCGAAGCGTCAAGGTCATGTATGTATACTAGACCATGCTATCCACACGCACGTGCTGGGTGTAGGAAGGTTTAGATGGAGACTGCCCACCACGTCACCCAACCACATTGGTTTCAAGGGAGTATTGTATGTATGATTCGGCCCTAGAGTAAGCCGTTTCAGCCAACCAATGCTTGTGGACTGCTTAACCTGCCTCTATAATCTGACCGACGCAGGACCGAACCTCCGGCGTTGCTTTAGGTCCAGCGCATCACGAACCCTCAAAACCGTAAAACCTGATTCAAACGCCGCGCCGACCGGCAAACCAAGCACTCAAACAAGCCTTCGGCAATTGAATCATCAAAAACCGCGCCAGTTCGCCGTCGCGTGATCGTATTCTGCTCGTTCAAACGCCGACTCAACGCTCGCCAACATGCCCGATCGCGTGCTATAACAAGCGCCTCTTCGAAGCTGACTGTCCGGGGTAAGCCTCAGCGCCTTTTCCGGGGGAGTTACGCTCACCGCACGCACGACCGAAACCTTATTCCACACTAATTTACCCAGATCCGTTCTAGCGCATTCTTCGAAAACCAATACCCTCAGCAATGAGTCCCATTCCTTCGTGGTTGCGGATCTACGACGAGACTGCCAAAGACCTCTTCAGCCACGACCCAAAACTCGAAGTACTGCTGGAAGATGACAAGTGCCCCTTTGCCCACGAAGCTGGCGTCTTCATCCCCAGTGAAAACTGCCTATTCGTAACAAGCAACCAGTACCAGCACCCCGCCACAGGCAAAACCCACATTCACGTCTCGCGCATCCAGCTGCCCGCGGACACAGCCAGCACCGACGCAAAGTACGCCGAGGTCAATGTCAAAAACGTGCACATGGCCAATGGCGGCGTAAACTACAAAGATGGCATTTTATTCTGTTCGCAGGGTACACTAGATACACCGGGTGGCATAGCATACATGCGCTCAAAATCCGCCTTCTCAACAACTACTTACGAAGCCAAAATGCTTGTCAGCTCCTTCCATGGCCGCCCCTTTAACTCGCCAAACGACGTCGTCGTGCACTCTGATGGCTCGATTTGGTTCACTGACCCGAATTACGGGTGGGAGCAGAATATTCGACCTGCACCTAGGCTGCCGAATCAGGTGTATCGGTTTGATCCTGCTACAGGGAGTATCCGCGCTGTGGCGGATGGATTCAGTAGGCCTAATGGCATTTGTTTTAGTCCGGATGAGAGGATTGTGTATGTGACTGATACAGATTGGATTCATGGGGATGGGTCGACGGATGATGCGAGGGTGTCGCATATGTAAGTGGTTTTTCTACTTTGAATTTGCCCAGGGAAGTCATGTTGATGGTGCTTACCGGTGTCTGGGTGTTATGATGACGTTTCCTGATAAGTTACACATAGATATGCCTTTGACGTACAAACTTACTCTGGCCAACCGTTTTTGACCAACCGACGACTATTTGCCATGGCCGACACTGGAGTTCCTGACGGTATCAAGTGCGATTTGGATGGCAATGTCTACAGCGGATGTGGGGATGGACTGAATATCTGGTCTCCAGGTGGTGTATTGCTGGCAAAAATCCTGATTGATGGCGGTGTCGCCAACTTTTGTTTCGGTAAAGACGGACAAGTCTTCTTGCTGAACGAATACAAGCTGTGGAGACTGCAACTGCACGAACGCTGCAAAGGTGCGTTATTGAGACTTTGAGCTCAGATGTTTCTCGACCGTTGTCATCTGTAACGCTTTTTTTAACGATCAGATTCTTTTTTCCAAGAGCAGGCAGGCCGTTCAGGAGTTTGGGTGTCGTGCGTACTATTTTCGCGTAATTAAAGACATGATCTGGCGGAAAGCTACTGCTGTTAGCACTGCTTTGCAAATTTTGTTAGATTCAATAGAATGATTCCAATATTTTATCGTTATGTGATCTCTTTCAGAATTGTTATAGTAAGAAGAACGATCCAAGATGAGCGCTACGAGCACTCTTACGATTCATGTGCGATGAAGGGCTGTTGAACAGATTCGTAGCGCATACATAGAAAAAAACCTACCTAAGCGAAACCCTTTTTCAAAGTCACGCTAAGCACGATTACTGCCCGTTCTGGCATTATATGATCTCACGAACAGGGGGTTTGAGTGCGCACGAAAGCCCCGCACGTATACATGCAACGATCTCAATGTGGGGCCATAGAGAATGCCTTGTAAGATGTCATTCTCATCATTGGATTGGGCGCTGGACTCGAATACGATATTTGTCGCGCAACGCACACCATTCCACAGGCTTCTGATGTCGTTATGAGAACTGCAAGTGAGCTCATCGTGGCGCCATCCGGCTCATCAAGTATCTGTGTGCTGTCTTGTACAGTTTTGATGTTGGAGTCATGCCGAGGACACCCGAGGTAATACTATATGATGCGTATCACGTGTCTGATGCTTTTTACAATTCTCTCCACATTATTGCTAGCACTGCTTGTTACCTGGGCTTGCTTGTGAATGTTCCGAAACCACTGGGACTTCATGATCTGTAAACTGATCCTGAATCACTAAAGTCACGATGCATGTTGTACTATCTAATAAATGCGTGCTTTCCGAAATTACAGTTTGCAGTAGAACTGTCTGGGGAAAACAAGGTCTTCACTACTGATGGAGAAGATCAAACTGGTCTACAATCGCTATACTTACTTTGATCTATCCAAGGGAAAGAGACTCAGGCTTATTTTATCTGTTTCTAATCTCTAGATGCCTATCTAAAAATTCCGTCGCTTCCACAACAATACAATTCAAAACTACATTTAGCAATCTTACACTTTTACTCTATCCTTGTCCGAACCTTAATCAGGTACTGAGGTACTAGCCACGTGACTCCGGATCTACGCGGATACCTGTACACAGGGCTCAGGAGTACATCAATCTCTTTCCCTTCGAAAGGAGAATAGAGATAGCAATGAACCATAGTTACTTGCCACCTCTATTCACCCGCACGCTGTATACACCGTGCAACTAGCTGTATTGACTTAGACATCTTGCTAACGCCAAGCGCTGGCTAGCCAATAGAGTTCATTCAACAATCCGCTTTTTACCTTATGATCCTCCTTCCAACACTCCTATCAAACCCTTATACAAACATCTACTCTGTCTCCACAGCAACCGTCCTCTTACTATATAGATACTCATAATCCCCCATAGCCTGCTCCACCAACCTCGCCAACTTCTCCGCCTCCTCCCTCCCAAACTCCGCGACCCACTTACCCATCTCCCCCTCTACACTTTTCCCTTTAGCATCCAAACCCTTCACAATCCCCTTGCTCTTCGCCAGCGTAGACAAAAATCTCGCTTGCATCGGGTCCTCGACTACGCGCTCCTCCCATGCATACACAATGGCACCGGGATCGAGGCCCGTTTCTAAGCAGAGTTTGCGCATGGAAGCTGCATCGTTCATGGCATCGTCGGAGTCAATGACACGAGGGATAATTACTGTGTTTACAGTTTGTGCAGCGTACCAGTCGTATGAAGTGCGCGAATCGCGCAGCTGAAGCATGACTTGACAGATGGGGTCGCGGGAACGACCCGCTACTTTGACGTCCATTGCGCGCGGACAAGCGAGTGAAACATGAGGACTGGATGTCTGATTTGGAAAATCGGCTAGAATTTACGCAGGAAACTGTCAGGCAGCGAAGTCAGATTCGTGTGAGACGACGTGCTGGGTGCGACATCGCGCTCGTGCACGACTAAGGGGTCGACATTGTCGTTTTTGTGTATGCGGCCTAGGAGTTTATTGGCGGCGGAGAGAAAGACTGCATGTTCTTTCATAAACACCTTTTTGCCCTATACAAGTTCAATGTCAGTTGGTATCAATTCGATAAGAAGATTGGATGCCTTATCATGCGAGCCAAGAGGGAGCACACAATCTCGAGGCTGAGATTCGTGAGAACCCATATACACTGAATCGCATGTAAACACCCCGACCGTACATATGGCCCGAGGACTCCACCCCAATACAACTTCTCCCACTTCCTTTCCCTTCCTCTCCTTCCTATTTTCCTAGGAAAAAAAAATCAAGAGCAAAGAAAAAAGAAATTTTACACTCCCTATCGCCCCCTCAAACCCCGCCTCAAACAACCCAAACAACCTATCGCGATCTTCCTTCGGCCACTCCCCAACGGCCCCCTCTGCAACTGCATCAGCGCCCCAACCTCCGCTCCAAACAAATTTTAGCTCGAGTGCTGGAACCCCGGCTGCTGACCCATCATGTTCGGGAAGAGATTTGACGCCAAGCGCTGATGCGTAATATGATAAATCCCACAAACCCTTCTTGCGGGCATGGAAATATCGTTGGATACAGCGCCAGGCATAATTACTCCTCAAGACTCCTTTGATTTCGAAGAAGAATATATTAAGCAAATTGCAGAATGAAGTTGCAACAAAAGACAGGACAGAAGAAGGACTGAGGCATGCGATATTTATATCGCCCTCTCTTTCCCTCCACTCTATCAACCTTTCTCAATCCTACAATCGTCATATCTCCTCATTGCAAGCGCAAAAACTTCATCAATTTAGCTACCGCTACTTTCCTGACCGTATCACCTCCCCTCTAGCGCATCCGCACACGCAACCCTTTTCGCTGTCCCGGGACCCGAAGACTCCGGATTCCCCCTTAGTACAATATTATCGATGGAGCGAAAACTGGGGCTGGATATACTAGTAGGCTTAGGGATGTTTGGTTGGGGGGTTTTGTCCTGCTTAGATGCGGTACCGGAGTTGCTTGTGATTCGTCTCCGGCCAAGCTGCATGGGAATAGTGGTCCATTGAGGGAAATGATGCGGGAATGAAATATGGATTGTGCGCAAAATGGCGAGAGTGAGTGGTGCGATTGTGGCTTTGTGGCACATGCTTGAGATGGAGACATAATAGTGGGAAAGAAAGTAGATACTATGTTTGTATTGGCCTTTGGAAAAGTGGTCATACGTGTTATTCGGGCTTCTTATTTACTCCGCCAACCCACGCTTCCGAATCGCAGTAAAGAAGGGTAAAAATGACTATGGAAATCAAATTTCATGGGGGTATACGGGTAATCCTGCATCTCCTCCTTATTTAAGAAAAAAGGGAAAATGGTAGACCTGTTACTACATACACATTCCTATGCAATGCTCTGAGTTATACTGACACGAAATATCGCTGGCGCACTTATTCTCAAATGAAAACAGGGGCTCGAACAGCGAGGAAGAAACCTGTAATTATTTCTCGCCCCGAGTGCGAAAGAGAAAAAAAGAGAGGCTCTTCACATCAACCCCATACCCATCGAGCAACCCAAAACTCACCCCTCTTTTTCCCCTTGCGCATGCCCGTTTTCATGATTGTGTTGTACATTAAGATGTAAAATCCGCTTCATGCCATCAACACCCTTTTCCAGATGCGGGTGTCTAGCGATAAAGCCTCCATGATTTCCAGTTGACAGAGGACCAGTAATGACGCGCTTCTTGCCCGCAAGCGGGTCTGATGCTGCAACGCGCGGAGGCCACTCGTCTGCCTCTTTCCAGCCCTGTACTAATGCCTTTGTCATGTCTGCGAGGTTGATGGGGACAGATGGGGTGCGTGATGAGACGACGATCTTCTGGTAAATGTCGGAATATGTTTGTGGGGTGATGGAGGCGCGAATGGGGTTCTGGTCAAGGAGGCGGGGTGCAACAGGCACAAGGTCAGTTGTGTCTGGTGCTGCGCTGGTGGTGGACTGCGATTCGGACCCAACAGGAGTGGTGGCATGTTCTTCAGACGAGTAGCCTGCTGCAGATGACGGTCGATTTCTCTGGCGCTGCCGACCTGTGCCGTATTTCTTGACGCTCGCTGCACCTGTCCATACGTCCCTTCGCTCTACCCAGATACGCAAGCCTTCGTTTTCCTTCATCTCACGCTCCATCCGCTCCCTACGCCGTCTCTTGCGAGCTTCGCGGGTATGCGCAACCGCGTCACCGATGCTCTCCGGACTATCAAACTTGTACGGCGTGGCATCTTGATCCTCGTTGTCCGAGTCCCCAGACTCGGACTCGCCATAGTATCGTTCGCGGAAATCGACGGCATCGCGCACTTGCTCGTCAGAGGCTGACCACTCAACCGTCAGATCCGGGTAATTCCAGTCGTTGCGAATGCGCTCATCGAGGAAACGACGGGATGCCCGGGCAGCAGAAAGATTACTTTCCATGTTGCAGAACGAGGACAGCGACAAGGCGCAAATGTTATCAGTCTCAGCGCACAGTCGCAACAAGGCCACAACACCGATGACGCAGGCGACGCTCAAGGGACAAGATGACTGTGTCCAACAGCCGCGGGGTAACTACTTCATGAATGGAAAATGACGAGGGAGGGAACTGAGGAGAAGAAGTACGAGAAGAAGGTGAAAGTAGAGGTGAGGGCTACTGTCACGAGGGTAAAACTGGATTGCTAGGCGCGCATGTTGGGCTGATCATTGACGTAGAGCGAAATGCAGGGTCAGGTCGGTGGTGGGGTGGGGCGGGAAGAGGGGTTGTAGCGCGCTGGCAACAGCCTTTTTTAGCTCCACATTGTGAATACATGGAATCACTTCTAAGTTAACACCACTCAAGCTTTACGTTTTCTTGGACAAGCAGATCTTATTTTGCCAACATGAATAAACGCCTTTTCCCGCCAATCCCTGTTCGTACAAATCGCGTCCTGCGCATAAAAGCAAAGTCTCTATAGCACACAGAATCCCTCCGTGATCAATTTAACCATAACGCCATCCCACAGTCATTTCCAACAGCCAGCTCAACTCAAAGTCCCCTGCCGATTTAGCTCCAAACCCGCAGGTGAAGAGCCGACCTGATCGACTAATTCCCGTTCCATCGCACGAGATTTGAGCTCATCGTCTAGTCCCGTATTCTTCTTACGTAACGGACTGGTAGCATCAGCCGCGCTGTCGTCGACATCAAGCTCCTTCTCCTTCCGTCGGACAGTGGCCATGCTAATGACACTCGAATCGTCGCCATCACTCTTCTTCGCACGGTCGCCCTCACCATTTTGCACCTCAATTGTGACGTCTGTGTTGTCCTTACTAAAGACACGCAGACCAACGACGCAGACTGCGTTCCATGGATCCCGCTCGAATTCGTCCACATCTTCGATGTAAGGATAGCGCATACCATTGTACCAGACGTAGCGTGGCTTCTGCTCGCAGAAGTCATTCTCATCTTCACCATCACAGATACTAGAGTCGAGCGAACAGGGGCCGTCAATCTCAGAGTCCCATGACGAGTCGTCAGAAGTATCGTGAGGATATCCGAATCCATCTTGAGCTCTATGAGAGAACTCGCTTGTGCTAAGTCCGGGACTGACCTGAATACCAGGTCGCACACCAGGAATAGGCGCAAGTGTTGCACGCCGCGATGCAGCTGGAGAGTGTCGGGGGCTATGTGTTCGCTGTGGATAGAAATCGTCCATCATTGTAGCCGCCGGCGTAGGCAGGGGTGTAGGGACAGGCGATTCCGTCAATTGCACTTCGTTGTATCCATCGCGGCCGTTGTAGCCATCACGGCCCTGATACGCACCAGGAAGCTCTGCATTGTAGCCACCCCTGCCTTGTAGTTCACCCGGCATGTTTTGGTTGTAGCCCCCTCGTCCTTGAAGTTCGCCTGGCATGTTCTGATTATATCCCCCTCTTCCTTGGAATTCCCCAGGCATATTCTGGTTATAGCCTCCTCGCCCTTGAAAGCCCTGATTGTGGACACCAGGTGAGGCTTGCGGACTGTAATTGTAGCCGCCTCGTCCTTGAAGGGCACCGGGTAGCGCGGCATTGTATCCATCCCTGCCCTTGTTGTAGCCGCCTCGGCCGCTAAAGCTTCCGCTCGCACTGTCTGCTCGTTCACGGATCGCGCCAGTGCTAGACGCACGATGATGTCTGGTGACGACTTGATGCATGGGCTTCGAGTCTTCATCCCCAGATGTCCTGGGTTCTTCTTCGGTGTTGATACCGAGACCGCGAAGAGCTCGCAGTCTCCTTTCGACTTCTTGTATGTCGCCGGAACGATTCACTCGATGTGTCTGCTTGGCGGACTTCTTCTGGTCACGGAGCGCCTCTCGCTTGCGCATTCTCTTGTGACGTTCGTGTGTTCGTTTCATCTCAGCCTTCTTGCGCTCAATACGCTCTTCTTTGTCACGCGCCAGCTTCTCCTTCTCCTGCTCTCTGAACTGACCTTTGGCATGAGCAAGATCATATGACAGTCCAATGGATAGAAGTTTCTCACGACGCTTGGTGCAGGTCGTTCTAATGACCTCGTCCGGTGTTGGATTCTCTAGAATCCTCGTAGCCTTGATCTTCAGCAAGACGGTGTAGTTGCCAGCTTCGAGCTCGAGTTCTGTCGAGACTGAGCGCTTCATGTAGTACGTCCCGTTGCTGCGGACTATGTATTCCTCTTCGTCATCTTTGTGAAGGCGGAACTGCAGGTGAAACTCATACTGCCCCTCAAGACCCTGGTAATAGCGATCATCTAGTTGACTCAGTACAATCACCACCGGGCCGCCCTTGGCAAGATGTATCTTGAACTTGGTGTCCAGGTAGTCGACGCTCCAAGGGACGTTCACACTGGTCCATTGCTGCGAAACCGTCCATTCTGGACCAAAGAGTCGTGTACGGTCAAAGTGTTGGTAGGTGCGAAGTAGGTCCTTGTACGATATCCAGAAGACGCCATCATCACCAAATTTGTGGTTTAGTTTCTGCATCCACTCAGGGGTCCATTCTTCAGACCCATCGCTCCAAGGCCCAGTCCATTCTGTCCGACCCCAGGGGTTGCGCAGCTTCAACAAGCGCTGGCCGTCGATTTCGCGAGCTTCCATGACGGAGTATGCATGCTTCTCTTGAATGCCTTTGCGTGAGCCATAGATGCCGCCCATCTGGCCGCATCCAAAAAGAAAGGTCTTGTTGACGTTCATAAGCTCTTCTCGCCAGAATTGATCCTTGTCGAGGATATCAGTGGCGAATATCTCCGAAGTCACACCTCCAGTGAGGTCTTCGATACCCTCACCTACAAATCCCCCATCTATGGCACTGTAGTCTCCGTGAGCTTTGGCAAAAGCTTTCTCAAGTAGTGGGAGCCATGTTTCGTTGGGATCGCTGCACTGTGCAAAGTAAAGAGCCCTGGAACCAGTTTGCATGACAGTGCGGTATTCCTCCTCGGGACTCTTGCGGTTTTGCAGCTCTAGCCAATGATGACGCTCGAGCTTTGCTTCGTCAAAATCTTCTTTGATGAGATACAACTTGTCATCGATGACTTCGGAAATCCACTCGCCGTCTGGATGCCGTTAGCTCATATGCAGACATCCGATCATGCTGGTGATTTACCTCGGTGGAAGACAAAGCCATACACGCCGACCTTTTCATCGCGAGCGACGCACACTCTTTGAATCAACCCCTCCTTGTTCGATATGGTAGCCAACGCCGACATGAACCAGCAGTCGCCATCATTGCCCTGACGCACGTCATTTGCCGTTGCGCCCTCGATAAAGAACTGTGGGTTATCAAAGATATCCTACTGCAATCAGCGACGGATTTTACACATACACAGCCTAAAAACAAACCTCTACTCTTTTCACCGACTGAGGATAGAAGGTGGCCGTTTCTTCGTTTAATCCGGTCAAACAGTCGGCTGGTATATCAGGAAAAGCTTGTGACCGTTTAAAGTCTGCCTCAATATCGAAATGTGGATCTCGGTACTTCTGGTTCAGTCTGCGGCATTCTTTGACAATCTTTGCAACCTTCCTGATGCAAGCCTCCTTAGCCTCTTCGTAGGATGCGAGTGCGTTAACTCCTGGAATGGATCCTCTTGGTGTATGTGCGGCGGCTCGTTTGGCGTACAAATTGTCGGGTAATATGGTGAAGATCTTTCCAGGGTGCTTGGTGGTAAATTTATGCCAGAAGTTGTCGATATTCTTTTGTGGCGCTTGCTTTCTGACTGGTAGCCGCGGGCGCGGCAAGAGTGCGGGCGCTTCCTGTACCATACTGGGCGCGCGTGAATGTAATGAAGTAATGTTGACAAAGTCGTTGTGCGTGCCGTTCGATGCCATTGTCAATTCAGCACCACAACCTGAGTGTTCAGGGGCTAGCTATACCTGCTGGAGCGTATGTCGTCCATCAGGGGCTGAATGGTGGCTTATAAAGATTTTGAAGTGACAATGTACCTTTCAGCCCCCAAATAAGGTATCACAAGCTGCCATGCATGGTGAGGTATTCTAGGAGCTGGTCAGAAAACAAGTGGGGCAAGCAGACATAAGGGTGCTACTGGCTTACATGCCGCTGCGAATCAGCTGCATGCGGCGCTCCCGAATCCATGCACCAACAGTCCCCGCTTGTCACAAAGGGCGGAGAGCCAGGTGAGACGGTGATCGGAGGACACTGTATTAGCCCGATGTTTTCAGCCGTACCCATGAGCTGACCACGAATCCGACGGCCATGAGGTGATGCACAATGACGGGCAGGGCTGTTGTTTGCAGGAGAGTGAACATGTCCAGCCAGTGCACGCGGCTAGATTAGCCTTGGGGCGGAGCGTTATTAGCCGCTTTTGGCCCTCTCTCGCTGAAAGCCTGACCGACTCATGTCCTGTCACCCCATCAACTAAGGGGACTTGTAGCTTAGAGAGCGTGTATCAATATGTGTGCTGACACTACAGCGTCGGTGCTGTCTGCACGTAAATGCACATCCACTGGTGTTGAGGCTATGTCGAGCCAGTATTCCTATCGTCTAGTTTTCGGCATGTTACTCCAACAGGAACTCGTACAAGATTTCCTTGCCGAGTATCCAGCGTCAGGATTTCTGCTTAGACTGACATTCCGCGCTGCCGAGTAATCAACACGTGGTTTCGATGGCCGCTGACGTTCTAAACCATGAAGGCAGCGTCGCTCAGTGATCCTTTCGACTCCGAGTCTTTGGCAATGTCTCACACTTTCCATGCTGCCGGAGACAATTTTGCTCTCGATCCTCCCGCGTCTGCATAAGTGAAGACCCCATGTCGTATTGTCATATTTAGCAGACCCATGCTGGGCTGAGTAGTGGTAACGGCTCCACCGTACGACTCGGCGAGCAACAAAACGGCGACGAAACCGACGTGCACCAGAAGGATTGCCGACAAGAGTTTCAAACACATGTCAGCCCTAGATCAGCCCTACGAGCAATATGATGCAGGTTGCATGCAACCGTGCGGCAAGGATATGTTCTCACCGTCTCTTGGAGCTTTTTAGCCAATCGCCGTTGGATATTGGGGAACTCTTTGCAAACGCCGGCCATTTTTTCCAGAAGCGAAGCCAAGAGCAGGGGTTGATTGGGACGCATGCATTATCAGTGTGGCCGCTCTCCGTTTTCGATACTAGTCTATCTAGTAACGCTCTTGCATGTGCATCCTGCAGAGCTGACCTCTTGGTAGGCCAGCTGGCAGCGAATGACGCTTCGATTTTTTTTTCAAAGATCTCCTGATGATGCAGGTGCAGCTGTGACGTCGCCGAATCCTACGTACTCGATTATGCAAAGGTAGATTGTAAAACTGTAGAAAGGTATCGGCGAAAGAGCGGTAAACGCCTTGTAGGATCCAAGTCACGTAGTTAGTGACTTAACATTACTCGGTGACCCCGAAGTCAATGTAGCAGCTCCTGCGTGGCTATACAGTTGAAGAAGCAAGGTTGACAGCTGGAGTGGGACCAGTACATGACGTGGGTTTGTAGCGATCCAATCAAAGCCACAGCAGCCAACGGAATGCCCACACGTGACGCCGAAAGATCTCGAACGAGCTAAGCACATCTCTTGTGTATGTTTCTCCTAACCAAAATAGTACATTGCTTTTGGACACTAATCTAGAACGGTCCGAGAAGATATGCAGGGCTTGGGAAGATTAGGATAAAAGAACGACCATATACACGTGATGTAACATCACGATGCTTGAATACTACCTTCATTACTGATAGATTTGACAGAGTGTAACATCCAGCGAAGTATCAACTGAACATCTCTCCAACCCTCCAATATCGAATAACACTCAACAATATTATCCTCGAAGTGAGCAAGCACCAATAATGTTAATGTACGAAATCATATCCAGTGTACTTGACCATAGAGCCGACCGCTTTTTCTTGGCATTGCGAACTTCATGTACGAAACACTATGCACCAACAATATAAGGATTTTTTAACTTAGAGAAAAGCCAGAATTATTCTAGCTCTTCAGGCCTTTCGCACAGGCCAGTTTAAGACTATACGACGCGCTGCCACTACTTACAATGTACCTCATCAACGGCTTTCTGATCGGCTTATGAAAATCACTTTTCGGCCTCAAGTACTCCCAAACCGCCAGAAGTTTACTGCAACCGAAGAGCAGAAGTTCTTAGGCTATATTCTTGATTTAGATCTGCGAGGATTTGCGCCCCGGCTTTGCGAGGTAGCAGATATGGCAGAGAAATTACTTGCAGCGCGTGGTGGGAAGCCTGTGGGAAAGAATTGGGCTAAAAGATTTGTATCACGTTCGGAAGAGCTTTCAACAGCTTTCAACAGACCAACGGATCGACAGAGAATGCAGCAGGAGAATCCAGAGGCTATTAATGCGTGGTTTGAGCTCGTACAAGGCACAGTTGAGAAGTATGGAGTCCACGCAGACGATATTCATAAGTTTGATGAGACGGGCTTTCAAATGGGAGTAATTGGCTCAATGAAAGTAGTTAAGGGTTCAGAACGTCGTACACGACCTACTCTTGTTCAGCTAAACAATCGCGAGTGGGTCGCCGTTATCCAGAGCATCTGCGCGGCGGGATACGCTACTCCGCCATTCATTATCTACAAAGGACACATCCACATCTCTACATGATATAAAGAAGCAGATATACCGTACGATTGTCTGCTCTTCAGTTATAGTAAGCATGCGGCAGTTTGGGGTTATTTGAGGCCGAAAAATAATTTTGTTAAGCCGATCACAAAGGCGCTGAAAAGGTATATTATGGGCAGCGGCAGCGCGTCGTATAGTCTTAAACTGGCCTGTACGAAAGGCCTGAAGAGCTAGAATAATTCTGCCTTCTCGCTAAGTTCAAAAAAATCCTTATATTGTTGGTGCATAGTGTTTCGTACATGGAGTTCTCAATGCCAAGAAAAAGCGGCCGGCTCTATGGTCAAATACGTTACTCAGAAACCTGGGCGATACTTCAACGAGCTACTGCTATTGGTTAGTGTGTATATAATCAAGCAACGATATCAGTTAACCAAGCAAAAATGGTAGCAGTTACCATTCATCAGAAACATTTCAAATTCATTCTATCCGACGTTGGTCAGATAATAGTGAAATACTTCTACAAGAGTCCCCAAGCTAATACCGCCGCAAACACTGTCGTGCCAAGTGCCGGGCTAATATGACCTGCCGCACCCGTCGGCTGAGGAGCCTGACCAGAGGTGCCATTGCCACCCTCACTCTGCGATGCGGATCCCACGTTTTCAATCGCGACGCCAGAGACGCCGGTGCTGTTCTGGCATTGGTCGTCGGAGAGGAGCTGGGCAGTCGAGTTGAACATGATGTCGGCACACTGTCATATTTGTCAGATCCCGCTGGCTTGGTTTATAACAAATCATATGAACACTTACATTGTACAGTGCGCTTCCGGAGTGACCAAGCTGAATGACCTGAATGGTTCCCATGAGTCCATTGATACGCTCGTCGTCGAAGCCAGAGTAGCCAGCGGCCTTGAACCCGGCCTCGAGGTTTGCGCGGCCAGTTTCCTTTAGACAGAAGAGACCAGCGCCGGTCTGGTTGAATATTTCGACGAGCGAGATGTTGAAGTTTGTGACGTTGGTGCCGAGAGCGAGGTTGATTGCGGTGAGGGCATGTTCGTGGGAACCGTTGATCAGAGTAGAGCCGCCAGTTACGGGCCATATAGTGCCTGCATGTTTGGTAAGTTAGTATCTATTAGCGTCTCAAGGAAGGGTACACATACGGTTTGACACGTCGGTAGTCTCATTGACGTTGGCGCATGGGTAGATCCACTGGCTTGCAGGCTCTACGAAAGAGCTGCCTCTCCAGAAGGGCTCGAGAAGACGGAAATGAGCATTGGCGCCAGCTACCATTGCGGCGGCGACGAAGATGGTTTTTGATAGCATCTTGATTGAATGTATCAGAGCAAGGTGTGATTGAAATAAGGGATCCAAGTAGAGAGTGGATTAAAAGAGGGGGGAAAGCGAGAGAGAGATTAATGTATCCACCAGGCGTACCGAAGCTGACGTGCAGTTGCCATGGCCTTTATACATGAAGCTCCAATCCCACCTTCCTCAGCCCAATTTGCCATTGTTCCCCCAATACTAGCGGAGCTTGTTCCCATCTTCCCGCTGCCAAGTAGTCGCGGTGTTTCTTTCCAGTCGGCCTTTCACATTCACACCATGGGGCAACAAGAAACTTGCGTGAATTGAACCAATTACAGTCGATACTGACATTCAGGAATCTAGACTACGGTAGAGCGAACCACTTGTCCTGGCCCTGAGAATGCTGTGGCGCGAGCTATAGCTGCGACCCTGCAGACAGACCCCAGGATAATGTGCTCAATGAGCAAGTTTTAGTCTTGGCACAACCTAGCCTAGACAAGCCACAGACCGAGCAAAGGACATGCGGGGAAGACGGCGAAAGGCGGTGCGAAGAGCATGTAGATGGGTTCAATTTTAAATTTCATGTTCAGCATCCGCGTGAGATTGAGCGGGGACGTGTTGGATGATAGAAGTGTCGATTGATACGTTTGAGCCGGGTAGCTGGAACTGGGCATGCTAGACCTATGGTAGGAACGGGTGCCTAGCACTAGCGTGGTCGCTTCTGCATAGCATAGCTGACGTCCCCATCCATTCACAATGTCACTTTGCTTACAGTTCGTGCTATCTAGTGGTGTGAAACTTAGTCTAGAGACAGTTCGTAGAGGGCATTTGGTCACATCAAAGTATATTGTTCAAGGTAAACAGCCATATCATGTACGTAATGGAACAAATCCGAAAACGAGTACGCCGAATAATCCCATGCGCCTTTTCCAGCGGAAAACTGACCAACAAACAAAGAAAAACTCCAAGGTGGGTATATATATCATACAGGCCCTCAACACTGATACATATAGCGGAGGCAAAAAACAGACCCTACACAATGCTCATGACTAACACTTTTGAATCAAAACATGCTGCTTTTCTTCTTCTTTAGTTTCTCTGCGCTCGACTCACTCTGGGACCTAAGACCCCAGAAGCTCTTCTTGGCTTTGGCGATGGGTTTGGGCAGCCCATTGCTGTAGAAGCTTGTTTGGTTTGCCACCGGCCACTGCTGGCTGGGTGGATGCACTTGTACACGAGGCGGTTGCACTTGCACACGCGGAGGCGGCACTGGACCAGGAACTGGTCGAGGTGCTGCCAGATTGGGACGTTGGTGTGCTACGCTTGGTACAAATGGCGCCGAGTGTCGTTGGGGTTGTGGAGATGGACGGAACAAGTTTGACTGGTCCCCAAACTGCTTCTTGAGGCGCTCCGTCTCCGTGTCGACCTCTGCCTTCTTCCTTTGTCGCTCTTTCTCTTCTCGTTCTTTCTGTTTTCGTTCTTGTTCGAGAAATTGCAGAGTCTTGCGCTCTTGCTCCTCTTCCCGTTTCCGACGCGCTCTGCGGTCTGCCTCGGCTTTCCGTTTCTGCTCGCGCTCCTCAGCTTCTACCTGGGCTCTTAGACGAGCAGTTTCTGCTTCGATCTCCCACTGTGACCGCGGATCCAGTCGTGGACCTGGTTGTCGTTGCTGTGTGGGTCGCAAGGACTGTGTGGGTCGTGGTGGCTGTGGTGGCTGTGCAGGCCGCGGGGATTGTGCGGGTCGCTGCAGTTCGGGGCGTTGGCTCTGACCATTCTGACCTGTAACAAGAAGTGGAAGCGAGGCACGCTTTGCAGCATTGTTGCTTATATATGAGGGTGGTGGGGGTTGGTGGTTGGGGCGTGAGCCTCCAGCATCTGATAGTGGTGCCTTCTCAGGTGGGCATTGTGATGAAGAAGGCGTGTAAGCTGGGGGTGGTGGGGGTTCTGGTGTCATGACTGGCTTTGTGACGTTTGGCGCCTCTAGAGGAGAGGAGCCTTTCCTGGCTCGGAGTCCTCCACTGTTCTTGCGGGCGCCAATGCGGTTGATGTGAAACTGTTCGTTCAGATCGCTAAAGAACAAGTCGCGTATGACAGCTGCACCAAGGAGCAGTGTGACTTCGAGGCCTTTGTAATCTTCGAGCTCGACGCGGTACAGATTAGGCTCCATGACTGTCAGCTCCTTCAGACCGGAGAACATGGCCACGGCAATGTCGCCTTCCTTGCTCTTCTTGGCCTTCTTGCCCGTGGGATCTGTTGACTTTCCCACCATGTAGCATGTCATGTCCTTGCCCAGCCTGCCCTCTTTCCTCCACGCAAATTTGACCCTGGGTGTGTTAACATCGGTACTAGGATCATTCATAGTGCGGTCGAGATCTGAGTTGCTCGGTGTCCTAAAGGTGACTTGGGGCAGGCTGAACTCCCAGCTGACAGTACTGCTCCATTTGGCTGTCGATTGGCTAACTACAACGCGCATATCGGGGTTGTATAGCTGAATGGCAAACTCGGTAGGGAAGATGGGCATAGGCGGGGGCGGGACTCCGCCATTTTTGCGAATCTCTTCCTGGGAGAGGGTGGGATGTGACCATCCCGGCTTAGAGAGGACCTCGCCGTAGAGAATGTCGGGGTTGCGCGAGTCAAACAAGGCTACTGCATAGGTGTTTCTAGCATCTGGGGCGGCGGGGTCGACGTGGCGGAGTGCATATTGGGCTTCTGCCTCGGAGCCATTCTGGGTGAAGTAGAAGGATTCATGGTGTTTGATCTTTTCCGTCGAGGGCTTAAGAAAAAAGGCTGGACAGGGTTAGAGGATGTGGGATGGGATGGGATGTCGATTGGCGAGACGACATACTGGGGAGATTCTCGTCTAACATGGCGTCATGCCGCTGCTGCAGCGAGGTCTGGAAATGACTGGTTGTTTAAACACAAGGTCGCGGGAGCGAGGAGCCAGCAGTGAGGATTTGACAGCGGCGTCGACGTGGTTATGGCTCTTTGGGTCTCATACGCGTCTTCGGTGAGGCTGTACGGGCGCACCCCTGCACTTGCATCGGGAACCCGTTGCCAATGACGAACACGTGCCTCCACCGCACGGCTATGAATAGCATCCATGCCAGCCTGAGGCGAACTCTTCCTCCTAATCGTTTTTGTCTTCTGGTTGGACATATCTATCACCTCCCCTTGCATCCCTACTAACCTCGTCGCATTCGCTTGAGAGCCTCTATCCACACACACACTCGCCTCCCACGCCTCCTGAAATTCTGCTTGTGATGCATCTACGCAATCCACCGTCGCACTGCGTTTCACCACGGCCCATGGCATAGCCGAGCAGGAACGCCGGCGCCCCGTCCAAGCCCCTTGGCGCAACCCCATCAACATCTATCCACACGAGGCAGACTCGATGCGTATCTTCCGTATTACTCTCTCGCTTACGTGGCTTTGCGTTGACGACATGCTACCCCGCCCTGTTTGCATGCTAGTAGTCTTTGTAATCCGTCCCTTGTTGGTTCCCAGTACTCTAGAGCAAAACCTGCAAATGCTGGTGACGAGGCCATCTAGCAATGACCATGTCCATGGTACTGGGATTGATTTGTTGTCCTGATCATCGCAATACGCCATATATATTGCACGAACTCATGCTCCGGCCAAGTTACCGAAATATATCCAGCACATATAAACACTATACCGGAGAATACGAGGCTTCGTATATCTGCGTCTGCGTGCAAAGTTGGCTATGGGGCTCATCAACAAAGTGGTTAATAGGTGGTTACTAGTCCCTAAACGCTCAACCGCGACAGCTTGCGGCGTCGGATAAAGCGAGGCTACTTCCAGAACCAACTAGTGTCTTTACATGATTCGACATACATGTGTTGGCATGTATCTTGGCTTTCCTTCCCACAAGCGAGTCTGCTAATCACACTTGCTAAATACACATGCACATGCACCTGTACCCCTCCACCAGAAAGACGACATAGTAATGATAAGACAACATTACCCGGCCATCGTTTCATCTTCCTCACCGGGGTAGTGTCTACGCTCAAGCTTCCTTCGTCATATGCTTGCTTATCATCAACCACAATGCTACATAGAATCTTGCAATTTCTCCACAAAGGATGACGCTTCCTAAGTTTTATCCAATTCTCCAGAATTTGCTTCGTCACTACGAAAGATTTTTATACCATTGATCACAGCTGTCAATCGTCCCCTGTATGATACGTGCACCATAGCCATCAGGTTCGATGTCTGGTTCGAAATAAATAAACAATAGAAAGACGCTCTCTTAATTCGTTGAACCAACGTTAATCAGGAATGAACGGGAGCGTGAGTATCTATCTATTCAGACATGGCAGATACCCAACGACTGCGCTATACACCTGCATACTCCATTCTAAAGTCACCAACTTTTTATATCGCTGCTAAGCACTTTAGAAACCCTGACTACTTCAAGATCGAGATTGTGTATCAACGCAGATCTAGTGAAATACATCTTGCATATATTCCATCCTGCGACAAGCGACCGGACAACTCTAATCCTACATCCCGTGTATTCCCCATAAACTGAGCGTTAAAAAATCAACAGTAACATATTCTTGACATTTCCAATCCATAAATGGCTCACCACTAACCCCTCAACCATTATCGCAAATTCGCTCTTTATCCCTTTACATATTCTCAAGATCTGACTGACTCGGGCAGCACATGATAGTACACGTGTTGGCGAAATGCTCTCCATTCATCTTTGGCTTGACATCATGCTAGAAAGCTTATTAGAGGATTTTACAAGAGAGGCTAGCATCGCAGGTCAACTAACGCATTCGCCATCAAAACACTTTAGTAGCTTCGACAGGCATCGGTTTTTTTGCTTATCTACCATCCAGAGGTATTCGCAGTTGTTGCCTTTGCCGGGTTGGCATAGGAGATCAGAGGAGTCCATGCATGTGTAGACGGGCGTGCAGTTTGCGCCTGCTTGAATGGCAAGGGATAGGAAAATTATGATGTTTTTCCTCATGCTTTTGAGAGATATGATGGAAATATTGAACGTGTTGCGAGGTCAATGAAGGTTTTCTTCCATAAAAGGGAGATTTGATAGACGGCAATGCGGAGAAACATAGGAGGGGCAAGCGTATAAAGACAACTCATGTACGGTTATGGAACTAACGACAACGATGGTTCATCAACCATGTATGTGCCGAGTAGCTATTCGTATTGTAATGATTACCGAAATTGTTTCCAGACCTAAACTTGGAGCCGGTCCGGCCAGGGACTCAGAGCACCAAGACCTTTAGGTCGAATCTCTTTCTAAATCTCCACCTTTCAGCTATTATCACTCCGCCTTTGAACCTGTTTTTCAGTAAAGCGAAGGGAAATCTGGGAGCTTAGAAGAAAAGAAGAAGAAGAAGAAGAAGAAGCGATTCCTATATGTGAAACCCGGATATTAAGGGTCTGAGCAGATAGGAAGTAAAAAAGAATGTAAGAAAACAATGCTGTTACAAATTTCTTTAAGTATCTTTGAAAATTTACTAGTAACGTAGCACCGGTCATACACACAACTCTCTGTTCGATCGACTTTCGGATTTGTTCACACCCCTAAAACTCCAACTCATTTATACACGCTCAGTGCATGTCACAGGACCTGACAAAGCCAGCGAAACCCAAGTTCAGTCACTTGTCGATTTCAAGAGGCTTCACCTTTGATATATCCCTTAATCCCATAAAACTGGCATCAATTTTCCCATACTTTTAGCAATAACGTTACACTTACATAAACAAACCACAAGCTGGGCGTTGAAAATCCGCATCCCATGGTACTGCTCGCTGCAGCATCATCCCAAAACTACATATTGGGTACTCATTCCAAATATGGTTTTTAGCACTGACTCAGTCATGTTGTTTTTTGTATCGCCCAATCAAAATTTGACCTTGCGAAAAAATCCAGTTTGCAGTATTGCAGAGATGTAATCCGCACTTCGAAAACTAGAGGATTTGTAACGGGCTAGACGCCCTTGGATAGAGCTCCTCGATAGTATCTCGGTGCGCGATCACAGAATCCGAGTGGAGGCCATAACACCCAGGTTCTGCCCATCCGAACCGCGTTCGGACGCAGCGTTCAGACATAACGCTCAGATCAACGGGAAAGCATATTTCTCCGATCCGTGCGTAGATGTAAGCTCTTAGGTAGATAGCTGTTAGCTCTCTATCGAATACAATCCTGTTGCACACTGCATTGCCCTTAGCATAGCAGTCTCTTGAGTCCAGCCCCTTACAGGATTAAGCACATACGTAGAGTAGACAGGTGCATTTATTCTGCAATGTATAGATGCCGTCTCGCTAAGCAATCAAGCGAGTAGAACATTTTGGGAACGGATAGTAGTTGGATCCATCATCCTACGCACAGTTACAATTAGCTTGCCCGCTCTCCAAATCCACCATACAGATATGCGATTTGGCGTATACGGCTCTTCGTAGGACCCCCAGTTATTGAAAACATTACGGGTACCTTGCTACCTCAAGCTACAGTTTCGTGCCCATGAGTCAGCTCGCCGTCTCTTATTTGAAAAAGCATCGGTAAATAACCGTAGTCATTTCAAGGTATGATATCACACGACACGTTACGAGCGACAAGTACGCGATTGAGCGCGGCCCTGACACCCGATCAACCAAGGAAGTAGCAGTTCACACTGTCAACTCATGTCACCAGAGACAATGAAATGATTGCCACATTGATATTCCAACCCTCTGGTGCAAACCTCATTATCACTGGATAACCTCTCAAAAGAATGTTACCCTGCGATGCCACAAGGGCCGGATGGATGGCACCACTGTGCTATCTGACCGAAGAGGTGCCGTGAAGTGGAGTCTGCCACTTCCACTTGTAGTAAGCGTTACGTAGCATCAAAACCCAGGCCCATGGAATTTCACTCTGTGAATCTTGAGCAAGCATATCCCGCATTCTTCAACACATTGGCTTTCTGTCACACCCTGCCGGACCAGCAATGCTGTCTCTAGTTGTGCCTCCAGAACTGTCTCGATTCTAGACGAAACAAACGCTCTAGACATTGGTAGTAGTTTTGGGAACACTTTCGGACTGGGCTATTTTCTCCGAACCGCCGACGCTTGCCGAGATAGTGGTAGTCTCGTCTGATTAGTTTCCGATCATGGAGTTCAGCGCAAATGCAAAGGTCGTACGAGGTAAAATTCGGCGTTCTTGACAAGATCGGGTGACGGGTGACAGGTGGCTCCATGGGCTGGTGACGCCATCGCAGTAGTAGTTCAAAGAGGATTGTGCATGAATCTTGGATGGTGGTAATTCTCCTAGAAGCCAATCTTGCATAACGCTAATTATTCGGATGGAGGTGTTGAGGTTCTGGCCTCGAGGTGTTTGTTGCCCGGTTTTGCGGTAGTAGGCAAGTGCATACATTGACAACTCTACAGTCAGACTTCAGAAACTGTCTTTGGGACTTCCGACGTGGAAGATAGCCTAAACAGTCTCGTCGTAATTAGTTCACGATTATCACAGGCATCCTACCCATGTATATGGCCCGGTAGTCATCACAATCCGCCATTGAGCCTCGCTAAGCTTCATCAAGGAGTACTTCCGTCACGAGCGCGTGGCTCCGAAGATGCGTCCATGGTCATACTACCGTCTCGAACAGAAGGGTACCCTCAAATGCCCGAGCGTTCAATTTTCGCATCAATAGAACGCCATAGAATATTTTGACTTTGAGCTAGACAGGCCGCAAAGCACCACTGGGAACCACTAATATCGCACCCCGGGGCGACCCACCCAATAAGGGCCCCGGAAGTATCGTTAAGTATACGACAAGCACGACAAGCACCCCCCCAGAAGGCTTGTGCGGAGCCCCATGGGGGCTCAACACGTGCTCGTCTGAACCTATGCCGAGACCCACAAGCATACTTATCTCGTGTATATAAGCACTCCAAGTTTCCGCCTTTGTCTGCTTGGCTCCCGGCTTGCCTTATTGCTTATCCGCTCTTTGTCTTTTCGTGGCGTCGTAAGCAATACGTAGTAGTAACCACGCTACGCACCTGCAAGATGTCGGGCCTCGCCGATTCCAAGTACGATGAAAAGTCTGGGGTGGACGATGCGATGCGGGAGAAGAGCATTGGTGGTCACCATGCCGAGATCCTCGAGAACAAGGAGCTCATGACTGATGCGCAGAATGCTGAGATGCGCGAACATGAGATGGGGCTGTGGGAGGCTGCCAAGGATCATCCCATGGCTTGTTTTTGGGCTTTTGTCTTCTGTTTTACGATTGTAAGTCCCGGCTTCCCGATACTGGATTACTATGAATTCACGAGGGAATTTATATTCCGGTTGATAGCTAACATGGATCAGGTCATGGAGTCTTTCGACATGTTCTTGAATGGTAATTTTGTCGCTCTTACCGCTTTCAAGGAACGATACGGGGTCGAGGTTCCGGGAGAGGCTACTAAGGCCATCCCTACAAAATGGCAGAGTTCGCTCTTTCAGGCTGGCCAATGCGGCGCTTTTGTTGGTGTTTTCATCGTTGGTCCAATTACCGATCGTCTTGGTTACCGCTGGACGAATCTCTTGGCTCTCGTTCTTATGAATGCTACCATCTTTGTCTCTTTCTTCGTAAGTAGTATTTCTCCGAGCATTATGGCGAGAATTCTGACTGATATCATTCATCCAGGCCGACTCACTCTCCTTGCTTGTTGTCGGGCAAGCATTAGAAGGAGTTCCATGGGGAATGTTCATTGGAAACTCACCTGCTTATGCTAGTGAGGTTGTACCACTTGTCCTCCGTGGTGCCTGCACAGCAACTCTGCAGCTTTCTTGGTCTATCGGTGGACTTCTTGTCGCTGGTGTCACTTACTCATTCAACAAACGGAATGATGAGTGGGCGTGGCGAGCACCTCTTGCCCTGCAATGGATGTTTCCTGTAATCACCCTTCCCCCGCTCAGAAATAGCAAAAACTGACAAAGTTAGCTACCCCTCATGGTGCTCATATTTTTCGCTCCCGAGAGTCCTTGGTGGCTAGTACGCAAAGGGCGTAAGGAGGAAGCCCTTGTATCCATCAAGCGCCTCGGCCGCAGGAACGGCACTCAAGCAGCCGCCGAACATACACTGGCCATGATGGAACGTACTGCTGAGATTGAAGCTCATGCGGGTGGCAACGCTAAATTCCTCGATCTCTTCAAGGGAGTTGATCTTCGCCGAACGCTAATCACCTGCTTGATCTATGCGTCGCAAAACTTCGCAGGTAACTTGATTGCTAACCAAGCCACATTCTTCTTTGAGCGTAAGTATTTCCCTAGCGAGTTCGTAAAATAAATGACTGACTGTCTGTAGAGGCTGGAATGTCTACCGACTTTTCTTTCAAGCTCAACATGATCAATTCGTCCCTGCAGCTGGTTGCTAATATGCTTGCCTGGCCTCTGAGCGCATATTTTGGTCGCCGTACAATCTATCTTGTAGGCACAGCCACAAATGTCGCCATGCTATTCCTTCTCGGCATCTTCGGGTCGCTTCACCAGACCAGTGCGACAAACTACGCACAGGCTTGTCTCGGTGTCATCATCTCGTTTGTATATGCTTTGGCCATGGGTCCAATCACGTACTCTATCATTGCGGAAGCCTCCTCGGTCCGCCTTCGTGCCCTGAGCACTGGTATCGGTCGTGCGGCATACTACGTTGCTGAGATTCCCATGATCTACCTGGCTTCGCGAATGCTTAACCCAACTGGTTGGAACATGGCCGGCAAGTGCGGATATGTCTGGGGAGGCACAGCTTGCATCTGCTTCATCTCAGCTTACTTTGGTCTTCCCGAGTTCAAAAACCGCTCTTACCGCGAGCTCGACATTCTGTTCAACCGCAGAGTTTCTGCCAGGAAATTCAAGTCGACTGTTATCGACGTCACGGAAAACGAGTAGACTGCTCAAATCTAGGACAGTTTTACTCGGCGAAATATTCTTTGGGATGCTGGAATCATCGCTTAACGATGTGGTCGAATTTATCTGGGAGAAAAGAGGGCAGAAACAGATGTCTCGAGGACATCACCGGCAGACATGGCCCGTGCTTTACGTACATAGTGTACGTAGGTACTTACCGTCCGCGGAATCCAATTTCCAACTCTTGGATTTTTAGGCTTCTCGCAGGCGTGAAATTATAAATATGATGAATCAACGTCCATCCTTGAGTGTTGGGACAAATGAGGGATACTTTGACTTTCAACACTTCACTTTCTTCGCACATTCTAATATTCGCTATACATTCAAACTGACCATCGTGTATAGCTATTAGTGAATCTACTACAACCATCCTAACCAAAAACTACGTAGTTATTACTGCTATTTTTGTAAATTTTATATATAACGTGTTTCACCACCGAACCGGCAGCCCCACCGAACCGGCAGCTTTCTTACCCTACCCCGCCTTCGTAACAATATCACGCAATACCACTATAGTATTTCTTATTAAGTAGAACAAGATATTATTCTTCAGACGCATCGCTATCCTCTATATCCTCTAATTCTACTTGGCAGGTGCGAGAGTTGTGTCCAATTTGGCTGCAACGTCCGCAGCGCCGTTCACTGCGCACCCTCTTCGCAGGCGTTGCACCCTCATTACACCTGCCACCCTCTGCCTCAGCGATCTGATCAGCTATCTGGCCAACTGCCTGGGACCCCTCTGGCTGTACGTAGCGCCTCTTGCGAGTTTTTCGCTTTGTTACATCACTAATCGTAGCTTCAAGGCGATCAAGTTTCTCGTGCATAAGCACCATATTATGAGCTATCTGCTGAGCGCCCTTACTCAACTGCTGCATCTGCTCCTTAAGAGAAGTTGTAGGAGACCCTTGCTGGATTTGCATGCGGTTTCGAATAAGCGTAGCCTGCGCCTCCATTTCGTGCGCGTTGCGCGGCGTTTTCGGCTCCCAGGTAGGAGTCTCTTGCGCTGGTGGAGTCGGCGTACGCAACACGACGTTAAGCTGCGATAAAACAACGTGATAATTGTGTGGCGTAAGCCCAGCACCTAGAAACCCTCCGCGGATATTCTCTGGTGTAATAGCCTTATAATAGGCCTTTTTGAACGCTGGGAGGAAGGTTTCTTTGCTGATATGGTGGATATGATTGCGTGCCAAGACCGAGATAGCATCACCATACGCGCGCTTCAACGGCGAGAAGCAGCCCACATCAAGAGGCTGTAAGAGGTGCGACGAGTGGGGAGGCATACAGAGAAGAATTATCTTCATCTCTTCGCAGAGATCTCGAAAAGCTACCGAGCAGTGGCTCTCATGGCCGTCAATAATGAGCAGCCTATGCGTCCCCATAGGGCGCGCATGGGAATCGAAGTGACGAAGCCAGTCAAGCGCTAGATCGTTGTTCGTCCAGCCAGTAGGACTGACTTGGATTATCCAGTCGCGTGGCAGATCCTTCGTGAACCAGGTAGAGATCAGAACCTTGCCTGCGAAGATGAGAAACGCTGGGATACGCGTGCCTGTTGCGCCAACGCCTTGTATCAGCGTAACCCACTCACGATTGCCTGGCTGGATCTTCTTTGTTCTTCCTGGTTTGTCTGAGCCTGTAATAACTGACTGTGATAAAATCTTGCCCATAATAAAGCCAGTCTCAAAGTTGTAGATATCTTCGTCTACGATACCATACTTTGCTTTTGTATTCTGAACCAGCTCGAACCAGCCCTTAATAAGCGCTGGATCTTCGCAGAGAGCTCGCTGGTGATTGTATGGACGGCTTCGGCGCGTACGCAGCTCAGGATTGCGCTGGACAAACCTATCAACCCAGTTCTTGCCAACCTCCTCCCCGCCACGCTCTCGGAGCAGTCTGTTGGCCATATCTCGCACGTCATCTCTCCCACAGGGTAGTCCTCGTTCAGCCTCAACTATTACACGCCTAGTAATAGCCTCCTCTTCTAGCTTTGTTAGGCGCTTGCAATTTGGCTCGCAATCGCGTCGAGCGCGTCCTCCAGCGCGTCGCTCTTGGAGAGTAGTTCGTGGAACGTTATAAGCTGCAGCAGCGCGCTTTTCACTTCTAATAGATCCAGATTGGATATCTTGAATAGCTAAGGATATATCTGCTTCAGTATAGGCTTTGTACGCGTTACGTTGTTGAGACATCACGCGTTGTTGTTACGAAGGTAGGGTGGGGTAAGAAAGTTGCCGGTTCGGTGGGGCTGCCGGTTCGGTGGTGAAACACGTTAACTATTGAAATGCACGACTTCACGCCATCCTAATGACAATTTTTCATGCTCTTTCTTTAATGATAACGTCTGGCGTTCTAAATCTCGCTTCGTGCAGTATTTACAGGAAACTATCACGAGCTCTCTTGTATAATTAATCTGATTGCCTGATACGTGGCGTTGGGTAGTATTTCTAGAGGCTATGATGAATTAACTTACAAGGATATTAAGCTAGGAAGAGAAGTAACCACTCATGGATCCCGCCGTCGTACGTTTTTGCAAAATGTTTTTACATTCTGGAGAACATCGCGTGCTCTGATCTTGGCAATACTCACCCACTACCAATCACTTATCATCAACTACACCCTACAAAGTAGTTTGCAACTTGTATTAGAACTGTAACTTGGTTCGTTTCTCCAGGATGAAAGCCACGGCGAGGTAATGTGTCTTCAGAACATCACTATGAGAAGCGGACTAGTTGTTGCGCACGCAGTTCAACCAAAGCAAGACAATATATTCGAGGCTATCTTTACGCTGGCCGCGCAACTAGAATAAGCACAACACGCTACATCCGATTCATCCGAGCCTGCAGCAGGAGGAGAATTTTCGTTATGCAGGGAGGTTATCAGCCTTGTTCCTGATCTATTGCATCTTTAGCTGCATGTCGAATATGTGCAATCCCCCCAAAGGGCCTCTTATGCACGAAGAAACGCAATCTGACTGGCTCTAAGAAGCTCTGCTGATACTCGACCGATCAAAGGTATGCCAAGATGGTAGGCGGCATCTTCTTCCTCGGCTAGCTACAGCTCACGTGACAACAACACCAACATCAACAACGACCCCTTACTACTCTGCACTACTCAGCTGCCACAGCAGTATCTCGTATTGTTACTTTGGATAGGATAAGGATGCCAGTCTTTATATGACTATTGAAGATCCTCGACGGACATCCATGTACTGACGATGGACAGTAGCGCATCGCGGAGCGCGGCTGGTTCGGAGATAGACAATCTACCAAACGAGGGCTCGCCAATAGAAAATTGCCCGATGCCTCTCACGGCCCGCGCTCTCCCCAAAGTCTGGATCACGATTGCGGCTGGCAATCGTAGCTGGACAGGGCAGCCATGGCAAGCTACGGACTGTGCCAGTGAAAAGAAAAGCTCGTCTCTGCACCCACATCCATCAACAACCCTAATCCCGCTTGTGGGCAAACCTTGCGCCAGGTTCCCCCCATCTGGACAACGTTCGCGGAGGTTCCCCACACAGGCGCCTGTAAGCGGATTATGCTGCCCACTCTCCGTTAAGTTCTCCGGCGCTTTACTGCTCCGCTACAAGCCGCCCCATACTTACACGTATGGCGCCATTGACGACACAGGGGCCAGAAGCTCAGCTCCTCGCCCCACTGTGGCAGCCGCAACCAAAAGTAAGCTCGAAACGCCAGAACAAAGTCAAGCATCACACCAAAGACGCACCCCTAGACTACGACTATGATATATCGTCCTTAGCCCTGGTTTTTGTTCCTTTCCCCTTTACTTCTGGTGGTAGCGCCGTATACACAATGGACGCTTCCGAGGCCCGCCGATTCTCCACAAGCACAGCTGAGCGCGTCGGCCTGCTAAAGGCCCACGACAATGCAGCAAAGCAACATCAGTATGGAGCTATTGCTGACACGACCGATATTGAAAGTCTACTAGGAAGAGATGGCACGGTCGAAGAGCTGAGGACGACGGCGCTCCAGGAAGCAAAGTTGTTGTTCAAGTACAGTGTTCCGCTCATGGGAACGTATCTACTCCAGTACTCATTTAGCTTGGTGACTATTTTCGTTGTTGGACATAGTGAGTGCTTAGCATAAAAGCTCCTGAGGCATCAACTGACTCACATCTAATACAGTTGGGACGGATGAACTCGGAGCTGTCTCTCTCGCTACCATGACCGCCAACATCACCGGACTAGCCGTCTATGAAGGCCTAGCCACATCTCTGGATACTCTGTGCGCGCAGGCCTACGGATCCGGCAAGAAGATCATGGTCGGTCTCCACCTTCAACGCATGATCTTATTCATGCTCGCTGTCACCCTTCCCATTGGCGCCATCTGGCTATGTTCAGGCTGGATACTTGCAGCTCTCGTTCCCGAAAAGGAATTAGCTCACCTTGCAGGCTACTACCTCTCATTGCTGCTGGCTGGTGCACCAGGATATGCAATTTTTGAAGCCGGCAAGAGATTTACACAAGCCCAGGGACTCTTCAATGCCTCCCTCTTCGTGCTGCTCATTGCGACGCCAGTCAACATTGCCCTAAACTATGTCTTTGTGTTCATCTTGAATTGGAATCTTACTGGCGCCGCACTTGCAACCGTTGTTTCTAACAATCTTTTGCCATTACTCCTCTTTATCTATGTCTACTTTGTGAACCCAGCATCGCTAGAGTGTTGGGGTGGCTTCACAAAAGCTGCGTTCACGAATTGGGGACCAATGGCTAAGTTGGCAGTGCCGGGTATTATCATGGTAGAAACAGAGTGGCTTGCATTCGTATGTCATTCGTTTACAAAACTTTATGTCCAAAATGCTAATCTCCTCAGGACATTCTCACTTTCTCGACGAGTTATCTTTCCACGCCCCATCTAGCCGCCCAATCAATGTAAGCCCTCGCGCCCTGTTCCAAATTTTTCTATTCGATACTAATTCAAGATTCGTAGTGTCATGACTCTCGCTGTAGCTATATACCACGTACCCTTTAGTGTTGGTGTTGCAGTCTCAACCCGCTTGGGCAATCTCATCGGTGCAGGTTCCCTCTCTGCAGCTCGGATTGCCACCAAAACCTACGTTGCAACGTTTCTCGCTATCGGGCTTATCGATTTTACTTTCCTTACAGCATTCCGCAACATCTTGCCCCGCGCCTTCAGTAGCGATCCTGAAGTCGTGAGCATTGTTGCTACTGTGCTACCCCTGCTCGCTACCTTTCAGTTTGCAGACTCGACGACTGCAATGGTTAATGCGCTGCTACGTGGATTGGGCAAGCAGAGCATCGGCGGTGTGTGCAACCTGTTTGTTTACTACGTCATTGCTGTACCGTTGGCCTTGTTTCTGTGCTTCCCACGCGATTTGAAGCTGGTAGGGCTCTGGACTGGATGTGCTGTAGGTAGCTCGTGCATTACTATCTCAGAGGGCATCTATATGAAGTTCTATGATTGGAGGAAGGCGGTCGAGGATGCCAAGGAGCGACAGGAGTAGATAAAGAACTCCGTTTGATATAGTGGAGTCTTGGTGGGTAAAAAAAGAGGAATGAGGAGACGTAATGGAAGTTAGAATGCGTAATAACAATCAAAAGCAAATAGTTCTTGAGGGTATATTTCTTCTTTTAACCCTTTCTTGTTCAAAATCAACCGGTCTGGATGCGAGTGTGTGCGTCTACAATTGACTCTCGCCCTTTGGCAGCGCTAACTTATTCACCTCTGGATCCTTGATAACCTCGTCATAATCCGGTCTAGGCAGCTCAAATGCCTGTGTCGTGCGCCCATACGTAATACCACCCAATCTGGAAATGGGCTTGAGAACCTGAACAAAGCAACAAATTAGCTCATCTGAGACACGACAGCAAGCCTACACAGGCGTTACTCAAGCATAAAACTTACAGCAGGATCAATAAGCACACCCTGCTCATCAACTGCATCTTCTCTCGCCCAGAAATTGACACCCTCAATAAACACCGTAACCCCTGTCTTCTTCTCCGGCGTCTCAGGGTTCTTACTCGTCCACTCCACCTTATCCACCAGCTTCACCTCGATACTAAACACAGCCTCCTTGACGCGATCCGGTCTCACAATCTTACTCTTTTCAGGATGCAGCCCGCTAAACGCCCACTCACTAATCCCAGGCGGCGCATTAATACTCGTGAAATTCGCCGCTTCGACGTAATGCTCTGAGATGATATTAACAGTAGCTTCTTTTGTGTCGAGCAGATTCTTAAGCGTGTCCTTAGCTTTGTCCATGCCGCCTGCGAAGCCGAGGACGAACATGGGGGGATCGTGGTTGACGAGGTTGAAGTAGCTGAAAGGTGCGAGGTTGGTTGATTGGCCGTCTGCGCTGATGGTTGAGACGAAGCCGATGGGGCGCGGGACAATGGCTGAAATGAGGAGCTTGTAGTTGTGGACTACAGGGCGGCCTTTCTCGTAGGGTGCGATGGAGCGGTGCGATTTTCCTTGGTTAGAGACATCGTTGGGGCCACTGCCAGGTGTCCAGTCTGACTTGGGTGTTTGCGTGTAGTGGAAAGAGGATGTCTTGTCAAAGGGAGGACGGGAGGCCTCGACGGCTTTGAAGTCTCCGTGTGGGTTGCGTTTTATGTCCTTTTCGGCATTTGCGCGTCCAGTGGCCATGGTGGGGGATTGATGAGTTGCTTTATGGTATTCTCTTTTTGGAAAGCAGAGGTATGGATGTTGGTGCTCAATATGAGTTGTTAAGGTCAAGGCGGGTTGCCGTCGTGTGGCCAAGATTACCCTTTTCATTGATGTATAGTATGACGCCAATGAGCGAAAAAAATATGTTTACTAAGTGATGATCAAGCGGCTACAGTGTGTTGGAGACGCGGCAAATAGCGGATGAATATTTAGCTCGGGGGCCTGCAGAAAAGTCAAAGGCAGCCGCGGAATGCCGCCCAAGAAAGGCTACTGGATTGCTTCATCAGACGGCTATTCAAGCATGCCTACTTCGCGAGAAAATCTTCCCACACCACTACTGCTTCGTGGAGCTTTTGCTACAATAATTTTATCTGAACGGCTGTACGCGGGACATGTTCTCCAAAGACAGCGCTGAATGGTTGTCAACGTCATGTACCCCGCCATGTATCTGAGCTACCCCGCTACGAATGATAACAGCACCAATGCTTAGTGGAAGGTCAGCTCACCCAAAGTTTCTGATTGAAAACGCTATGATAGATGATCAATCTCATTTCCTGCAGCCCATTGAACATCTGGTGCTTCAAATGCTCTCTCAGCCATTTCTGACCGCGATTTGTGAAGTTTGAAAATCGAATTCAACATGTCCTCGGATAAAGACTACCAAACCTACAATCTAGGCAACTTCAAGCTCAAATCTGGAGGTGAAATACCAGATGCTTTCATCGCATACAAGACACTAGGTGACTCTTCGCTGCCAGCCGTTATTTATCCAACATGGTATTCTGGAAGTAAGCACTGCGCACTAAACCGTGATGCCGCAATTGCTAATCGATCCACACAGCGATATCTGACAATGTCTGGCTCACTGGTGCAGGTAAAACCCTCGACCCTTCCAAGTACTATATTATCATGCCTGCTCTGTTTGGCAATGGCCAATCCTCCTCACCATCAAACATGCCAGCTCTACGTCCCTTCCCAGAGGTGCTATTCTACGACAATGTGCGCGCGCAACACGAGCTTGTGACGAAGCACTTAGGTATCAAACATGCTCGTGCAGTGCTTGGGTGGTCCATGGGTGCTGGGCAGACGTATCAATGGGCCACACAATTTCCCGACTTTATGGATCTCGCTGTGCCGTTTTGCGGAAGCGCAAAGACCAGCCTGCACAACCAAGTCTTCCTAGAGGGCGTCAAAAGTAGTCTTTATGCTGCGCTAGGTACCAGCTCAGCAGGCGTTGCGAAATCAGATCTCTACACAGCCCAAGGAAAGAAAGTGGCGTTTTCGTCTGAGACACGAGAAGCTGGCCTCAAGGCCCTTGGACGCGTTTACGCTGGTTGGGGTTTCTCCCAAAGCTTCTATCGCGAGAAGTTGTATCAGAGTGCCCCGACGCTTGGATTCAAGGACTTGGACGACTTCCTTGTCAACTTCTGGGAGTCATGGGCGCTGTCAAAAGATCCAGAAAATATGCTCACAATGGCGCACACATGGCAAGCTGGAGATTGCTCACAACAAGAGTCGTATAACGGTGACTTCAAGAAGGCCATGCAGGCTATCAAAGCGAAAACGTTGGTTCTCCCAGCGAAAACAGATCTCTACTTCCC
The DNA here is from genome assembly GCA_002286855.1 of Bipolaris cookei. NCBI lineage: Eukaryota > Fungi > Ascomycota > Dothideomycetes > Pleosporales > Pleosporaceae > Bipolaris > Bipolaris cookei. Next base: position 78,811 of record NRSV01000093.1, read on the forward strand.
ACCCGAGGATTCCGAGATTGAAGTTCAGAACATGAGGCCTGGCGTAGGAACACTGAAGATTTTTCCATCTATTTGGGGCCATTGGTGAGTTTACCAATTAAAGGGCAACCACGTTTTCGTGACTAACAGACGAAACAGGGCTGGTGGACCTGGGCAGTCAACAGAGGACGTCAAATGGCTGGATGAGCAATTGAAGATTTTCTTTGCTGAGAACTGAGATGAGGCGTATATGCTGCCTCGCCCAAGACGCTGTAGTCGGAACCTGATTGAATCAACCGACTAAAGTTGTCGACTGCTCCACCCTTGTGCTAGGTTCCCCTAATAATATAGTGCCAATAATCTTGAAGCGATCCTTTTGATCTTTGCGTTCAAGAACATGGACTCTATCAACATACCACTCCAGGGCAGTGGGTTTGTCATCTTTTTCTGCATTGTGTGCGAGGAACTCGGAGATGCTCTTTGTAATCTCTACACTAATCTTGTCTACGCCACTCTGGCTTTGTGTTTTTCCTACAGAAAGATGGGGCATGAAAGGCCGGCGGTCTCGGTCAACTCCATTTATAGAGAATTCGGACTGTAAAGCCGCCTGAAGCTTTCGGATATTACTATAAGCGGTGGGGCCAAGCCAGACGGTCTTGTTCTTGAAGGTATGGTGAAAGACACCAGGTGGATCCGATTCGAGTGACATATGAAAAGGGGGTATGGTGCGGGCTACTTGTTCAATTCGGACGCGAATGTCGTGCTTGAGTTTGCCAGACTCGGAGGGGGATATTAGGAAAGGATACAGCAAGTTGATATGCGGAGGCCATCGTAGAAACTGCTTGTCGTAGACGCGTCGCACTGCTTCGATTGGCGCAATGATGCGTGACGGAGGCAGCAGTACCAAGGCGCTTTTGTGAGATAGCTGTGCCGGCAGCTGTTTCGCCATGGTGATGTTGAAGGAGCCGACGCACTGGACCGTTCCTGGAACCAACTGCAGTGGCGCCCTAGCGGGCTTGGCAACGACTCGTCCCAAAGACGGATGCATCCTAGGCTTCTGTTGTCGCATTCATTTCCTTTGCCAGACCCAGGATCAAATAAAGTCGCGTCACCATGTGGGAGCGCTCATAACATCACCAGAACTCCTCCAGTCCAGGCGCCTCTCACGACAATCCGCTCCGACACGCGCCTCATCGCCGAGTAGGATCCACCAAATACCAGCGTACTGCAGCACCTCCGAAGTTGCGCGACTCCCCACACCCATCCCATCACGTCGACCATGGACGGTCAGAAGAAGCCATCCCGCCAATTTGGCGTCACTAGTGCCATCTCAGAGGCCGCGCCTACCGAACATGACATCAAGCTGAACGACAAGCTCATCGAGACGCTCAAGGCGGAGAACGTCTTTGAAACCCCAGAAGGCAACCGAAGGAGGTACGTCACGCTGTCTGATATCGACGCGGGAACGGTTATCTAATATGATACAGGGAAGAAGTCATCGAACATATCCAGAAAGTCGTCGAAGAATTCATCCGTCGCGTGGGAAAGCAAAAGGGTGTGCAGCAGTCGGTCATCGATGCTGCAGGCGGCAAGATCTTCACATTCGGCAGTTATGCTCTCGGTGTCCATGGCCCGTCATCCGATATTGATACGCTCGTTGTCGCGCCTAAATTTGTGGCCATCCACGAGTTTTTCGAATTCTTCCCTCCAACCTTTCGAGAAATGTCCAACATCGACGACATCAACGAGTTCGTGCCCGTCGAAGACGCCTTCGTGCCAATTATCAAGATGGAATACCGTGAAGTGAGCATAGATTTGCTATTCGCATCGTTGCCGAAGCGGTCTTCGATACCCAGGAACATGGATACTATCGAGAAGAAGGATCTGGAGGGCCTATCGGAGTCGGCAACCCGAAGCGTCAACGGCACACGAGTCACCAATGAGCTTCTGGATGCAGTGCCGCAGAAAGTCAGCTTCAGGCATGCTCTAAGGGCTATCAAGCTGTGGTCCAACCGTCGAGGCATCTACGGAGCTGTCTTCGGATACCCTGGTGGTGTCGCATGGGCTATTATGGTTGCTCGCATTTGCCAACTCTACCCCATGGCAAATGGTGCTACCATTGTTTCTAAGTTCTTCAGTCTGATGTACAAGTGGACTTGGCCGAGACCGGTCATGCTGAAGCATATTGAAGAAGGCGATTTGGGTTTGCGGGTATGGAACCCACAGGTATATGGTGGTGACAGAGCACACCTCATGCCCATAATCACGCCTGCGTTCCCCTCCATGTGTGCCACACATACTGTCATGCCATCTACCCTGCGTATTATGAAGGACGAATTTGGAAGAGCGGACAAGATCCTACAACACATCTTTGCGGGAACAAAAGATTGGAATGCACTATTTGAACGACACTCATTTTTTACCAAAGACCACAAATACTACTTGAGCGTGGTTGCTGCAAGTCGGACCAAGGAGGCAAACTCGACATTCTCTGGACTGGTACAGTCTAAAATCCGCCACATTGTCAAGGGCATTGATGATGGACAGACTGGTATCGATACTGCACGTCCATACATCAACTACTTCGAGCGGTATCATCGTTGTAAAGACGATCAGTTCCACGAAGTTACTCAGGGTTCCCTCGAGTACATGATTCCAGCCTCTGAAGTGCCTGCAGACGGCACTGCGCCAGCCGACGACGATACCCACATCATCTACACCACGACCTTCTACATTGGTCTCACTTTGCCTCCGGGTGCGTCTAATCAATCTGCGTACTTTATGATTCACCATGCTGACTGCTCCGACAGATGCTACCAAGTCGCTCGATATTTCTTACCCTGTCAGTCAGTTCAGGAGCTATATCACAGACTCAGATCTTTACGATGAAAAGCTTATGTCCGTCAAGGTGGTTCACACTCGCAAGTAAGTCTTTCAAACACCGTCGCTTTACCATTCGCTGACCAAGTAGCACTACACTTCCTGACGACGTATTCCTGCCGGGAGAAACGCGACCGAAGAAGCCCAGCAAAGATAAAAAGAAGAAGGATGCGAAAAGTGCTAAGCGCCACTTCGCCGATACTGGCCTTGACGTGCGTGAAGAACGCCTCACCAAATCCTCCCAGCGCTCACCCGTGTCTCGGGGGTAGTATTACACCAAAATGCTGACGATTGTGCTAATGTAGGACAGCGAACATTCTGCAGCAAAGCGCCAACAGTCCAAGCTTGCTGCCAATGGAGTCCCTACTCCAACGGCAGCGTAGGCTTTGTTTCAGCTAAGCTCGCGCATGTTCGCAATACTTCCACCCTTTCATTTTGCTTATAACCTTGGGGTTTCTGACATTTCTTTATTATTCAGTTCCGGCTGCATTTTAATGCACAACCAAAGATCCACCTTGTTAGCAACTTACCCTCCGAGACAGGGTTCGTTTACACGCCGAGCACACACATACCTTCGCACCGGCCGTCCGACGCCGCTCCAGGTGCGTATCAGTGCTACCGAAGGCCTCTAACAAGAAATCCAGAAAAAAAAGTAGGAAAAGAGCGCATTCTTGCGCATCAAAACACAGCACTACAAATAGGTTTGGTCACGTCCACTTTACAATAATTTTTCCTCGATCCACTCTACTTGGCGTTTTAACCTGGCGTTTAAAAAGCATCGGATGGCGTTTGCGATAAGAGCGGGATGCACCCATAGCTTGCACGCACGCACGCGGCGGTGTTTGAGTTTCTTTTTCGGCTTGAGAGAAGGGGGCAGTCATATCTGCTTTCAATACTTCGCATAATGGCAGGTGACTGGTTGGATGCGAAGGCGTTGTTTTTAGTAGCGGCAGCAAGCCTATGCATACGGTTTCTGTACGTAATTTCGCAAGTCTGTACAACCAAAATTCACAAATACATGGAGCCTTGGAGCTCCGACAAAGTCGTAAAGAATGGATTCTTGATTGTCAAAAGTGAAGAGATGATGTGTTCTGCTTGACTTCCGGGACAGGATGATACTATATTGTTCCTTTGGGATTGAAGGTATATATTACTCGGCAATAATAAAACATCCTTTTAGGGAGATGTTTGGCGCTCGAGCAATGGCATTGGTCTCACAAGCGATAGGACTGGTGTTATGATGGTGGGAATCGTTGCGAATCGAACGCACTTTTTCCGTAAATTGAACTGTCGCAGCCGCAGTTGCCTCACTAGTTCATGGGGCATATGCTCACGTGAAAACACGTATACTCCGTCCTTTGCATCCACCAATCACGACCTGCTGGCGCCTAAATGCCCCGCAGCTACTGACAAGTCGTCAACAGACGCCGTCTCCGGTTTTGCTTCTGTTCTTCCTTCCCAATTCACTGTTCAGATTATCAGACAAGAATCATGGTTGTGCAATCGCGCCAGTACGGGTTCTTTCCATCAATAATCTCTTTTATATCGCGATCGCAGCTGATTGACTTCTTCATAGTGAACCTAATTCCGGACTTGATCGCAGGCTCTGGGGTCTTGATCATGATCAGTCTGTGCAGTTACTTGGCTTGTATGATGAAGGAAGAGCGTAAGGAGCTTTGAAACCATAGACCATGATATACTAATATTTGAACTAGCCTCATAACCAGCTATCTTGGGATACAACAAGAGTTTGTGAGCATCGTGACTTTAAATCGTTACACACCGCTAATGTTTTCAGTATTGAAGCAAACAAGAAGAGAATCTTTGGTGATTCATGGGAAGAAATCGATGAAGAGAGGATCAACGCAGCTCGACTCACGTTGTTTTACCATGAATTTGAAGCACTGGAAGCTGAAGCTGAAGAAGATCAGCAAAGAATGGATAAGGATCTCGCGCTTCAGCAACTCAAAAAAAAGCTGAATATTACTGACGAGTATATTTACACAAGAATCACCTGCGGATTGAATGGCTGATCATCTATAGAAAACTAAACTCTGTTGCCACGGCGTGCTCCAAACTGGAACTATGTCTCCCTTTGACATCGCTCATCCTTTCAAGACTGCCACGCGAGCTTCGCGATCAAATGTGTGTCATTAGCTCTCGTAACTGCAGATTGACCATTAGAAGGCCTTTTATGAGAATTGACAAGGTGGAATTATTGAGGAAACTCTGCTGACCGTTTTGTGCTCATAGCTACGATAATCTTTGGGGTGATGAGCATGCCGAACGTCTCGATGCCGCTCTTTCGATGATCCCTAATGCAGTCAAGATATCTGACCAACCCATCCTTGATTTGCCATGTCTTTCTGTGCCATCATTCGCTAATTCCGAATTCGTGGGCACCGAATTTGCATCTGAGGCTGCAACGAGGTACTTTAGGGCTATAACAGTCGCTGAAATCGATTATCGGTGTGTTCGAGCTCACCTCAATCGTAACCGCTTCGGACCCATGTGTTTTCCAATCAAAGAGGTTATCAACAGCCTTACCTTATGTGTGCACGAGAATTCACCCTACGGGTTGGGGACATCAAGATTCGCGAAAACGGCTCTGGAAGACAGTCTGGATAGCCTTCTCATGCTCAAAAGCAATCGACATTTAACAGTTAGAATCTATCTGCCCTGGTCAATACAATACAAAAAGGGCCTATTTGAGGTCCTCGAAACTATCAGACCCTTCTTTGCTACGTTCCGAGACGCCAACATGGACGTCAGGGTTCTAGGCTACGATTTCTTCAATCCAATTGAAGATGACAGTGAATACATCTTTTCAGAACAACTGAATTATTACTTCGACGGTACACCGGAAAAGTGGCTGGAGATGAAAGCCAAAGAGGTCAACGAGATAGCAGACGTAAAGCAAAGGAGAGCTTGCAAAGGCGTTCGTAGCTCATGCTCGATTGGGAAATGGCGCTAATCAAGAAGGTAGATATTGCGGGCCATGCGGGTGAACCTTGGGTTCTTCAATAAAGAGAGTCGGCATAATGAAGCCACCAAGGCCACCTGATGCTATCACGATCCCTACTAGCCTGCGTTATATGTATGTCGATCGTGGGACTTTGTTCGGTGGCTGACTCGTGCAATACCTGTGTTGCGGGAATTGGGTGCCAGTAGGAGGCGGGCATTGTCGCATGTTCAGGCTTTGGACACTTGGCAGGATTCCAAATTGATTGTTAAGCCTCTTTTATCGATATACTGTTATTGTTTCAAGCTTTTGAATATGCTTGCATAAGTTTGCACGCTGTGCTTCTCAGAGATATACTTTGGCCTTGAGAGGGAATAATATATATTAATGACCAGGAACAGTTTTCTGCTCCACGGTATCACGGGCCCAAATAAATACCCCGGCACCCGTAAGCCCTGGCTATGCACGGAAGAAAAGTGCGGCAGGGCTTAGCTCTTAACAAAGATTGGCTATTTCTGTGGTGTTGACGACGGCCCCTAGCGGCACTGCTAAACCCGGGGCGGACGCATGTCGCCAATTACGTCATAGGCAAGTCGGAAGACGCGCGCACGCCTCCACTAAACCCCGTCTCCAACACAGTACAACAGGGTTTGGTATGTGCCCAAGCCGAAAATGAGCCAAAAGATAAGTTGTACCTCGCGTGCTGTTGTACGCTGAATACGTCCTCAACTTTTGTTTCTGCCTCAGAAAGCATCCTTGGTCATCCTGCAGCGGAAATCGGACGTGACCAGCGCAGAATCGGGCAAGCCTCACGAATATTAGTGGAGCTGCAACAATCTTGGCCTGATGCGACCGTTTTTTCAAGCAACACCAACCACGACGATATGGCGCAACAATTCCTTGCCGACCGCAATGGCTGGTTGTCCTTTAGGAGCAGCACGCCGTTGCTCTACATTACCGCTGAAGATGCCGAGTTTGATGTCCACACCATGAAGGCATGGCGTGACGAGGGCTTTGTCGTCGAATACATTCCCATGGGCAATGGCGGGAAGCAATATGTGCAGACGCTCCATAAGTTGGGCGAGAACATGAGTATTGGAGAGCGTTACGCTATCGTAGGTATACGACCCTTTCTTAGTCTTGCGCATTGAAAACGACCACTGGCTACTAGTTGCCGCCCGAGACAGCATTCGCTGACGGCAGATTCTTAGCTTTTGGAGACGCAGCGGCTGTGTGCTTAGACATCTTTTCGGAGCCCAGAGCCGCGACCTCGAAACTCTGTTCCCTCATCGCTTACTATCCGACTTCTATTCCCGACACACGACATCGCTTCACCTCCTCTTTTCGCGTCCTCGTACATCTCGCAGAGGGCGCATCCGGAAATGAGTGCACTGTGGGCGTGGTGCGCCGTCCAGAAGTCCTCGGCATCCAGGGCAAGCGGAAAACGGTGCAGAAGCGCGTCACGCCTGGCATTGGCGTTGGAGGTTTGCAGGATAAGATCTTATATCCTTGCTTCACGTACGAAGGCGTAGATGCTGGGTTTGCCGAACATGATCTGCCGGAATATGACGCTGTCGCTGATGCGCTTGCATGGAGCCGGAGTTTGAGCACAGTAAGAAAAGGCTTCAGCGCTGAAGTTGACTTGGAACGAGTACTGGAACAGAACGAAGAGCGTGCGTCCTTCCTTCAGCAACTTTCCCGTAGTAATAGTCTAACAAAAAACAGAAAGGTTCCATGGCAAGGCAATCGACAAGCTCTTAGAAACATATACCCGAAGCCCACGGCCCTCTGTAAACTTTACCCCAACGATGACGGGCGGCAGCGGTGTGTCCGACCTCAAACGTTTCTACCGTGACTACTTTTTGAGAAGCTGTCCGCCATCCCTCCATATGCGCCTCATCTCGCGCACTATAGGTGCTGACCGTATTGTCGATGAAATCTACTTCAACTTCAAACACACCTGCCAGATGCCTTGGATCCTACCGGGTGTCCCTCCTACAAACCAGAAAGTCGAAATCGTTGTCATAAGCATTGTTGGCTTCCGTGCTGGCAAGATCTGGAGCGAGAGGCTGTATTGGGATCAGGCTAGTGTGTTGTTCCAAGTTGGATTGCTGGATCCAGAAGAGGTCCCGAAGGATTTCAAGGGCAAGGCTAAGGGAGATGACGATGATGAGGATGAAGATGGCGAGGGTGGCCTTGAGATGCTGCCTGTTAGTGGGAGCGAGGCTGCGAGGAAGGTTATGGACGTTGAGAGTGAGGAGTTTAGTAATATGATTGATGATTGGTAGGCGTTCTAGAGGATCATGGGAAGAGCAAGAGTGCAGATGTATCGAATTTTCTGTTCATATATTCATTTCTTTTGCTTTGCATTGCCCTTAATTATTTTTTAAAACAACTTTGAAGTGCTTAGAATAATCCCTAATGTCTATTTCATTTTTATATGCTTTCCTCAAGGGAGTGAAGAATTGTCAAGACTGTCAGAAAACATAACGTGTATGGCAAGCGAGCGGCGCAGGCAAGCGAGCGGCGCACCCCATCAAACTTGCGCACCTCCTTAAACTAAACATCTAATTACTCAATA
>NRSV01000094.1:0-85073 GCA_002286855.1 Bipolaris cookei
GCTCTGGGTTTGTTCCGATACTTGGCGGAGTTGTAACAGCGTTACAGAAGGTATCAGAGAAGATAACGAAGAATTACTCTACATTATAATACCTGGAAGAACACCATTCTATCAACGTCTCAGAAATTGGTCGAAAACTCGTTTATCTAACCTAATAGACTGTACGAATTCAACGCACTTACTCACATTGCGAAATTCGCAATGGCGGGCGGTGCATCTACGACGGAAGAGGATGGTCGACCTGACGCGGTTGCGACGCGTCAGGACGCGACTACAACAACAAAGGGAAAAAGACCGGAACTACCGGAAAAATGGATTGAGACACTGGAGAAATAGATAAGGCAACAAGAACAAATACTGACAACAGTAGCAAAAGGAGCGGTTGAGGGTCTGAATAATGCTGGCAGCGAGGAGGACCTCTTCCATATCATCCGCGAACTCACCGCGGCAACAACGACGGTAGGCCAGAACCTGGCCCGTATCAAATTGCCCAAAACGGGCCAAACAACAGATGGAAAGGAAGGGATACAGGCTATACTCCAGAGATTGGACGCGATGGAGGCACGCCTGGAAGAGGGGATAAAGAAGGACAGGACAACAACCAAGGCGCCCACGTGTCAAGAGCCGATAAGCTGGAGTTAGGTGGCCTCGAGAGGCACTATCCACCCAGCAAAAATCGAAGTACGGATGGAAACAACCAAGGGCACTGAGCCTGAAACGGCGCAAGAAAAGTTGGCCCGTATCCGGGTTGCCATCCCGGATGCAAAGGCAATCATCCCTCATCCAAGAGCGCCCAACAAGATCTCGGTGGTGGTCAAGGACGCAGCGCGACGGGATCAGATCATACAAGCAGGCATTCAGGTTTCGGATGGCATCAAGATCATCCGACGACCTAAATTGATTATGGTATCAGGCATTCATCTTGGTACCTCAATCCAAAACAAGAAATGCAGCGAAAACGACACGTGGATTAGGCAAGTCAACAAACAAAACCGAAACCTTCGAGTCGAACAAGTACGATGGCTATACACAGACAAGAACCTTGCTAGCAGGCGGGAAAACAAAACGCAAACAAGAGGATCCATCCTCTTAAGTGTCAGTACGGAGGAATCCCAACTTAGGGCAGTGCGGGAAGGCATACTGGTTGGAGCGAAATGGCTTCCAGTCCGTCTGTGGGACGTATCGCTCACGGACGGACAATGCTTCAAGTGCTGGAAATGGGGCCACAGCCAATCTGTGTGTAATGCGACCAAGGACATCTGCGGACACTGCGCAGGCAGCCATTCCACAAGGGACTGCAAAACGANGGACGTATCGCTCACGGACAGACAATGCTTCAAGTGCTGGAAATGGGGCCACAGCCAATCTGTGTGTAATGCGACCAAGGACATCTGCGGACACTGCGCAGGCAGCCATTCCACAAGGGACTGCAAAACCAAGGGCGACGAAGCAGCCAGCTGTGCAGCCTGCAAGTTAAAGGGTCATAAGGCCTGGATGACTAGACACTGCAAAGCTCACCAAAGCTTCCGGAAAGCGAATGAGGAAAAAAAGCAAGAATTGCTCATGCGCACTACGCAGATACAGCGCAGCGCCTCCCCAACCGCAGGATCCACCACGCCTGTCCTGAGTTTCTTCAGAAGCTCTACAACAGCAAGCAGCGAACATAGGACACAAGTTGATGATAGCCGAAAAAGGAAAAAAACGGTCGGGAGGCCTACCCACCTCAGCTCTGCGGCCATGGCACCAGGACAGAGCCAACTCTTCCCGATAAGGACAGCCATACCAACAGCTGATTATGAGATGGACTAATCACTCCAGCACCACACCTCGGCTCCCTTGTCTAAAGGAAGCACCGTTAAATAAGGAAAGAGACAAAAGGAAAGAACGAGACTACGGATACTCAGGCGCGGGAGGTTTTTAGACATAAGTTCGCTTAGGTCACGTTTGCCCCGCAATACACATTGTAGCATTCAGTGTTCATAGACCCTCACGGGAACCAGGCAGCACTTTAAATTGATTTATTTATTTAATAAAACTCAAGCAAGGTGAAGCATTCTCGTCAGCCAAGTCATGTAAGAGGGTTGATTTTTGGTTTATTTGGTTGGACACACTGCCTACAAGTAGAGATCTCCACATTGAAAATTCCTGCAGTCGCCTCCTGGAGCGCATAAAAAACATGTCATTTGAGCTAACTATCAACCAAGCCGAAGTTTCCTGCTAACCGGCCTCCTTATAGACTACCGCTCTAGATCTTGTTCTCTAACACTTTTGTCCGATCTGTTGCAGAGACAAGATGAGAACAGAAGACATTTCGCGGGTCCCATCTCTTGCGAACAGCTTTCAATCGCTCCCATGATTCATCTGCCCAATACTTCGACTCTTTTGCTGTAAAGTCTGAATCTCCCATGTACGCACCGACGGAATGTGGTTGAACATCTTTCATAATTCTCTTTGTCCAACCGACTTGCTCCTCATCACTCTCCTTACTTTCCCAACAGCTATATACTGCAAAATAATGGTCCGATTGCATAGAAAGAGACATCCCTTGCACCTCTCTCTTGCTTGTTGGTGCCAAGGGCATGTAGAATGTATAACTTTTGCTCGGCGTTGTCTTGAAAGCCTCCTCTAAAATTGAAACGACATCGGCATCGTCTTTCAGATATGCGTTGTCTGTATGGTATCTATGGCTCCGTGGGTTCGCCATCAAGATGATATTGTACTGTTCGTCTAAATCTGTTGGATGACATATTACTTTATGTAATGTTCCCTCTGGGTGAGTATCCTCAGCCTCTTGTAAAGCTTTCTGTGCATATTCTGACGAGTCGGTGAATGAGGTAAGAAGAATATTCAAGCTCAGTCCAACATCTGGCATATGGCTTGCAGTGATCGCAAACTCCACAGATTGATCGAAAGTTGGTGCAATTTTCGTTATCCATTGCATTGCCGGCTGGTAAAGAGAAATTGGGTAGCTGAAGAGCGAGAAGTACATGTCTGTCGATGGCCGCGTTTGTAGGTAGAAGCGCGTGATAACACCTGGAAAGCCTTTCAAAATTTAGGAGTGAAGAAATATTAATTGGGCAAATATGCGTCGGCTCACCTGGTCCAACACCCTTAGCTGTCCACAACAATTCTTGATTCTCAGTTTCACTGCAGTGTATGAGGAGACCGTCAGCTGTTACAACATCCAACCCGCGGATGTATTGACACGCCCATCCCCAATTCTAGTGTTGTTAGCTCCAAAATTATGAAGGGAAGTGTAGCCAGTATTCACCTTGCAATTCCAACCCATACCTCCTTGCAACAGGAACCCTGCAACCGCGACTTCCCCACAATGTCCACCCGGAAACATGCGTCCCTTTGCCTTGAGGATTTTATTGAGGAGCCTGCCCGTTGTGCTAGGTGAAACTTTCACTATGCCGGTAGTCTCGTCCAAATCAATTTCGTGATAATCACCTAAATCAATCAGGATCGACTCATTCCTAACTGACCACGCGGCCCAGCTGTGCCCTCCAGCACGCACTGCAATTTGGCAGCCAACGCGATTGGCCAGCTTTACAGTATCGACGATATGACTTTCGCGAGTAGCTTCGACCACGGCCAATGGATAGCGTGACACTTCTCTGCGATTGAATACTCGGCCCATTCTAGCTTGCTCATAATGCTTCTCCCCTTTCCAGTAGATTGGAAAACCGGGAGTCATTATCTCGTGACCCACACTGAAGTTTTTTTGGTCCATGCTGCCAAAAAAGTCGCAATTTGATTAGTATCAAACTCAAATGATCTTGAGAAATTTTCTTGAGAAATGTTCTTGCTCAAGGCAAAGACTTTTTTTGCAGCTGAGTGGTCTGCGCAATAAGTATATAAGGTTCAACGTCAGTCGTACCAAAGCTCGAACGTGCGCCAGTAGAGCTCCACATAGAAACGAGCGGTCCCACATAGAAACGAGTGGCCCCACATAGAAACTCACGGCTCCACACAGAAACGCACGGCTCCACATAGAAACGCACGGCTCCACATACCGACATGCGCCTCCTCATGATCATGGAGTGCGGGTGGTGATTTCACAATGCGGAGAAACCCCAGAGTCTTGTTCTGCAGGCCAAGCACGTGGGGTATGGGGTTTCGGTTTCGTCGATAGCACTCCACATATCAATGTCCATGGCCCATGAAGTAAGGAGATTAACCGCCATCCAAAATCAGCTCTCAAACTGTGATGATGCCATATCTTTTGCTAAGTATATTTGGAAGTCTAGTAGTCTATGTAAGATATTGCTCGTGGGATATTCTAAACGTCTCTTAACTTGAATAGACTCTGTACAGATCGTTGGCCTCACCACTTCGAAAAATCCCTGGTCCTTGGTATGCTGGCTTCACAAATCTGGTCTTGAAGAAGCATGTTATTACGGGGCAACGACTCCACTACATTCATGCCCTCCATGAAAAATATGGACCAATCGTTCGCATTGCGCCAACTGAGATCGACGTATCCGACCCAGAAGCATACAAACAAATACATCGCATCGGATCCGGATTTTTAAAAGATCCGTGGTACCAATCGTTTCGTGAAGGCGAGAACGGTGTGCACGATATATTCTCCATGATTGACCCGAAGGATCACTCGGAAAGGAGGAGACTTTTTGCTCCGTTGTGGACCAATTCTTCTCTGCATGAACACTGGGAGACCATGGTCAAGGAGAAAGCTCGGCTGACGGTATCAAAGATCAAACGTGATGCCCTAGCAAAAGAAGCTGATATCTTCAAATGGTGGACATTTATGACCACCGATGTGATCTCTCATTTGGCTTTCGGCGAGTCTCTGAACATGTTAGAACAAGAATCGGTAGGATACTCAATTACATTCTTTGAAGGCGAGGCTGATCAGCTATTGCGCAGCGCAACCAATATGTTCATGACTTGGAGACCGTATTGAAGATTTCCGGAGTATTTGCCGAGTTCCACGCCCTTAAAATCATTTTTAAGATATTCCCAATACCGGCAGTACGGCAAATGTTGCAAGCTGATGACCGCGTACAGGAATATGGTCGCGTGGCTGTGGTGAATGCGAAAGGTCGAGACATCTCAAAAGCAAATGTCTTTTCAAGACTGATTGCACAGTGGAATACAGAAAAGAGTGAAAAGGGTGGCAGAGGCCTCTCAGAATACGAAGTTGCATTCGAGGCTGGAGGCTTCATTGTTGCAGGCTCAGGAACGACTGCTGTTACGTTAACATATCTTATTTGGGCGGTCCTCTGCCACTCAGACATCCAAAAGAAGCTTGAAGCGGAGGTTTCACAGCTAGATCCAGACTACTCCGACGCAAACTTAGAGAAGCTACCTTACCTAAACGCCGTGATCGATGAGACTTTGAGGTTGTACGGTGCTGCTCCAGGAAGCTTGCCTCGACAGGCTCCTAAAGGTGGGGTGACACTTCATGGAGGGTATTTCATTCCAGAAAATACGACCGTCAGCTCACAAGCATACACATTACACCGAAACGAGCATGTTTATCGGAATGCCCTGAGGTAGGTGGTCTGTGTGCCGAGCAGCTATGTCGTTTCAACTGATGGTTTTTAGCTTTTCTCCAGACAGATTCATTGATGGAAATGGCGATTATGCTCCTCCCAAAGAATCTTATGCTCCTTTTGGCGCAGGGTCTCGAACATGTCTTGGTATACATCTGGCCAAGATGGAACTCCGTCATGGAACAGCAGAGTTCTTCCGTGAATGTGCCGGTGCTAAGGTTTCGGCGTCTATGGGTCCAGAGGACATGGAGTTAGCTAACTTTTTCTTAATATCGCCAAAGGGAAACCGCTGCTGTGTGTCTCTAACTTAGTTATGTATAACATATTTCGCAAGCGAGCGGACCACTTTCCACCGACTCATTAATGCCAACACAATATCACGCTGTTTTGTCATAGTTAATCAACTATTATCGTGTTTCACCAGTGTGCACCCACCCCAGTGTGCGCCCCACGAAATATTAGTATCTCACCTTCGCAACAATAACGTGTTATGTCTCAACAACATCAAACTCAAAAGACCTATACTGAAGCTGACATTACTCTTGCTATCTATTATCTCCAAAAACGCGAAAAACTAAACCTAAGGCATGCTGAATTAATCTATAGCGTCCCAAAACGGACGATACAACAGCGACGTATTGGAAAGCCCTGTCGACGCGACTACGAGCCACCAGTAAAGCGCCTAACAAAGTTAGAAGAGTAGGCTATTACTAGACGTGTAATACTTGAGACTGAGCGAGGACTACCCTGTGGAAGAGACGATGTGCGAGATATGGCTAATAGACTGCTCCAAGAGCGTGGCAGAAAGGAAATGGTAAGAACTGGGTTGACAGGTTTGTCCAGCGCAATCCTGAGTTACGTACGCGCCGGAGCCGTCCATATGATCATCAGCGAGCTGCCTGGGAAGACCCAGCGTTTATTAAGAGCTAGTTCGAGCTAGTTCGAGCTAGTTCAGAATACGAAGGCGAAGTATGGTATCGTAGACGAAGGTATCCACAACTTTGATGAAACTGGCTTTATTATGCGCAAGATTTTATCACAGTCAGTTATTACAGGCTCAGACAAACCAGGAAGAACAAAGAAGATCCAGCCAGGCAGTCATGAGTGGGTTACGCTGATACAAGGCGTCGGCGCAACAGCGAAGCGTATCCCAGCCTTTCTCATCTTCGCAGGCAAGGTTCTAACCTCCATCTGGTTCACAGAGAACCTGCCACGCAACTGTATGATTCAAGTTAGTCCTAGCGGTTGGACGAACAACAATCTAGCGCTTGACTGGCTCCATCACTTCGATCCCCATGCGCGCCCCGTGGGGATGCATAGGCTGCTCATTATTGACGGCCACGAGAGCCACTGCTCGGTGGAGTTCCAAGATCTCTGTGAAGAGAAGAAGGTAGTTCTCCTCTGTATGCGTCTCCACTCGTCGCACCTCTTGCAGCCTCTTGATGTTGGCTGCTTCTCGCCGTTGAAGCGCGCGTACGGTGACGCTATCTCGGTCTTGGCACGCAATCGCATCCAGCATATCAGCAAAGAAACCTTCCTACCAGAAAACATCCGCGGAGAGTTTCGAGCTTGACGTCGTGCTGCGTACACCAGCTCTACCAGCGTAAGAAAACAGCAGCTGGGACCCAAAAACGCTGCGCAACGCGCGCGAAATGGAGGCGCAGACTACGCTTGTTCGAAACCGCATGCAAATCCAGCAAGTTTCTCCTACTAGTTCTCTCAAAGAGCAGATGCAGCAGTTGAGTAAGGGAGCCCAGCAGATAATACATACAATGTCCATCGGTCAGTGCACGCTTTGGCCCCTCCACCCACATAAAAACATGAAGCTGCAGCACCACATACAAAAGCAATCATCGCGATGTTTTTTAGTGGAGTAGTAAACACGACCTGGATATTACATTGCGCTACATATATTTAATAAGCTCTTTCTCTTGTGTGGTGTTGAGGTGTCGTCGTTCTGCATCTCTGTCGGCGCGTGACGCGCATACCCCGCGGTGTCTTCGAGACAATGTTGACCGGTCACAACTATATTTTTTTGCGGTCGCTGCATAGACAAAAGATTGGCCTGGCACCCCAGTACCAAAGTCTGCAAGGACATCTTCTAAATTTGTCATGGTGTGGAGATATTTGAGATAGGATTTTGGTGGTAAAAATGTTGTTTTGGTAAAAATCGTGCACTGACTGATAGGGTGGGTGGACACCTCATGCGCACCGACACCCACCCTACCGAGGTTGACGGCCAAACGACCCACCCACCAAATTAACACCACCACTTCAACACGCGATAACTCGACCAACATGACAAATTTAGAAGATGTCCTTGCAGACTTTGGTACTGGGGTGCCAGGCCAATCTTTTGTCTATGCAGCGACCGCAAAAAAATATAGTTGTGACCGGTCAACATTGTCTCGAAGACACCGCGGGGTATGCGCGTCACGCGCCGACAGAGATGCAGAACGACGACACCTCAACACCACACAAGAGAAAGAGCTTATTAAATATATGTAGCGCAATGTAATATCCAGGTCGTGTTTACTACTCCACTAAAAAACATCGCGATGATTGCTTTTGTATGTGGTGCTGCAGCTTCATGTTTTTATGTGGGTGGAGGGGCCAAAGCGTGCACTGACTGATGGAACACTGTAAGACATCCTGTGCAGCCACCGGAGTTTGCACATGAGATATATCAATAACAACACGCTTCTGACGCTTCTGATTTTGAGTAGAGCCTTTTGAGACTTTTTAATTACCATTTTGGGACAATTGTATAACTTTTTCTGCGTTGCGGATAGCTTTCTGGCACTCCTTCTCCATCAGCTTTTTAGCCCGCTCCGCCTCCCGCTCTATCTTGAGTCTCTCACGCTGCACCCGCTTCTCATCTTGCTGCTGAAGTTTGTACAGCCGAGCTTGCTTTCTTTGCTGCTTACTCTTTTTTGGAGTCGTAACTGCTCGGCTTGGTGTTATCGTTCTATCTCATCGTTCTGGGCTTGACGTACTTTTTTGGGCGACCAGAAAACAGCTCCATCATGGTACTCCTCGGGTTTATCGAACCGGAAAGTATATCTCTTCTTCTTGTGTCTCTTTTTGGCTAAAAGCGAGGCCCGTAAGCCTCGTGTTTCTGCTCTAAGTATACTACTTTGAGCTGAAATGTGGTGGAGACTCCGCTGGATCTTTTTCACCGCCTTGTTGCTCGATTTATCGGTGACCTGGTCGATCATCGTCTTGAATTTAAGCCAATCCTCGCTGCTATACCGAGAGCTAGAGTTATCACCTGAACTAGAGTGGATATGCCAGAATCTTTGTAGTACAACCTCAGCGTTCGGTGGATGAATACCAGTAACTTCAAAGGATTTTTTGATGGTTTCCTTCTTAAAAGCAGTACTCCAGGCCTTCCAGAAAAACAAGAAGAAGTCTCCTTTCATCACTTGGCTGATATTTTGGTTCTCGTGAAGGTAGTTTTCGAGCTGGGTTGAATAAGCTGATGATAGAGGTTTAAATATCCCAACGTCGAGCGGCTGGAGCGTATCGGTTGCATGGGGCAGAAATATAGCCAATAGGGTCTTGTGTTCATCACAATATCGAATAAAATCCGTGGTTATACGGGATAAGTGGCCATCCAGGAATAGTAATCGGTACCCAGTAAGAGCATGCCGTCCGGTTTCTCTCAGGTAGTGAAGGATAACAGTGATGAACTGGTCCGGAAGCTTGAAAGAGCAATTCGCCGCGCTAATACTCGGGACAGGTTTTTACAGCTTGAGAATGAGGGGCTACTTACATCACTCGAAACCAAAAGCGTACAAAGAGTGGCAGACGCCTGCCACTTGGAGGGAAACAAATGCGTCCTACTGACGCTGTCTTCTACTCACCTCGAGAGCTTCAAGAAGCTCAGGATAAAAGAGCCACAGAAGACGCAGAATTACTAACAGAAAAAGCTTGAAAAGCTAATGCCAAGAAGCTTCAAGATGCAAAGAAAGTCCTGGGTGAAAAGGCCAAACAGGAGGTTCGAGAGAAGAGAGAGAGAAACAATAAGGTGAAGGTGAAGGAGAAGGCTGAGAAAGTAGCCCAAAGAGAGCTCCAAAAGTAGCAGAAAAGCCACGATATAGCTTTACAAACTTCCCAAAAAGGCAGGCGTAAAGATTCAAACGCACCACCTAAACCCAAGAAGCGTCAAAAACGACCAGGTGGTGGTGGTCCACGGCGTGGGCGTTCAGATGAGCCCATACAAGCTCCATTGCCTATACCAGCTCACACCACTAAGTCGGGCCGCAGCGTTACGCTCCCATCAAAATCAGATAGTACAGAATGTTTGCAAGGCTCTATTTAGCAAAACACTATAACATTATCGGTATACAACGTTGCGGTGTGGTTCAATAACCTCATCTTGGTAGTGGTGATAATGGTGCTCTACCCGGCCATTCGCTATATAGTGACGTTAACGATTTAAGAAAAGAGAGGTCTTAAAACGTTATGAACCTATAAAGTTGTACTATAACGTGTTAATCTACCTATGTATGAGTCTCCCCAGTCTATTGAACGCTGCTTTTGCTTGGCTGGCTCGGATGGCTAGGTGTCCTTGGAAGGATAGCCGGTTGTCAAAGTAACCAGAATGGGTATATCTTCAAGGTCAGTCGCAAACTCACCCAAGAGTATCTATAGTTGTATTATTTCTCTACATACTGCTTTTTCCAATGTAAGAGATAGAGGCACAAGGCCAGAGTAACCTTCATAGTCATTGTAAATGCGACAGAAGTAAGGGCAAATTCGAAAACTGTAATCCAGAGAATATTGATTTCGTGTGATAGGTAAAAGCTACTATAGGATGAGAGTAAATGTGGTCCCTAATCGATTGTGGAATTCTCCTCAACCTTACAGATACAATAGGTATGACTGGTGACTGCGCGTGAAACGAAGATTCAAACAAGTCGATTTAACACAAAGTACGAAGCACAAATCTCAGTTTCATTCCGCAGAGCATCGAACAAAGCTTTCAACCTCATCGTACCTAATAGCCTGGAAACTCAAAGTTTTGTTCTGCTGGCAACCACTCAGTTCCACCATCATTTGGCATTTGACCCGGAAACGTCGTATGCAAGCCATAAATATCGGGGTGATTCTGAACGAGCTCTCCTTGCGCTATAACATCCTCGAGGTCATGCTGAACATCAAAATACTTCCCCTTCAAGATATCTTTCGCAATACCTGTTGCTAAAGCAACGCAAACCATACCACTGAGGTGCGGTGAGTCCTTGAATCTTTGCAATGTTTCTACTATTCCTTCCTTAAGCTCTGGGAAAGCTTCGAATGGTTTTTCCAATGCCTCTGTAGAGTCACAAGGTCAGAAGAGTCCATGCCATATCGTCTTTTCGTTTCCTCACCTTTTGATGCTATTGCTGAAGCTACCGCACCCGGATGAAGAGCATACATATGGATATTTTCATATCCTAGAATGTCCATCTCCATTTGCAAACAACTGGTCATCCTGATCATCGCTGTTTTGCTTACAGAATAGGTGGTGTTGAATGGAAGCACAACGGACCCGGATCGGGATGCAATATTCAAAACACAGCCCCCGTGTCGCTCCATAAACACAGAAAGAGCGAGTCTGGTAAGAAAGTACGGACCGTGAAGATTGGTCGCCATTTTTTCTGCAAACAGCTCTAAATCCTGATTATGGGCCTATGTATGAATGAGCATCTCTTCAGCATATTGTTTAGGCATCTTACAGGGCCCACACTATCGACTGCCGCGTTGTTGACCAAAACATCGATTGTGCCGTAAGTTTGGATAACCTGTGGGAGATCAGTTAGACGAGAAAGTATCAAAAGACTCTGAACTATCTCACTTGCTGGATGAGAGCCTTGCACTCATTTAGACGAGCAACATCGCATTGAATAAAAGTGACAGAATGTGCGCCAAGTGCAACAAGTTGGTCTTTGATGTTGGATGAAGGTTCCTTTCGATTGTATACCAAGACCAAAGTGGCTCCGGAGATAGCAAAACATTCGCCAATGGCGCTTCCGATTGTTCCAAGAGCGCCTGTAGTTTTGTTGTTGAGCTTAGATGTGCCTTCTCTTGAATTATCGGAAAGCCTTACCCGTGATTACTACAACTTTCTTTTGGAGGGATCCTATGAATTTTGAAGGTTGAACAAAAGGATAAACCTCATTGTGAAGACGTGGTCTAATTCCTGTCATGATTATGCTGACAGAATTCACGAAGTGCTTCAAAGCATTTACAGAAGGGAAGTTGGGGTCACATACGCACTCTATTGTAAAGGGGACGGGAGGTGGGGGTTGTAAACTCTAACATCCAGAGTTGCTAACAATTAATTTGATCGGCAGATTGATTCATGAATGTACCACATCACGCTCGTGACACCATACACGTCCCTACCTCTGGCACGTTCGCGAACCAATCTGTCGACCAAATTGATTTTTACAGTTACTAGCGATAGCGGCTTCACCTCCGCAAGTAGTATGACAAAAGTTCATTCATGGTAAGATTGAGGGTTGACCAATCATATCGGTTGTTCTGTAACTGGCTTCTCGCGCTAAGCTATGTACGGAAGGTGGGGCTGTTCGAAACCGCTACGTAGCTGCGTGTAAGGGTGAAGCCGCAATCGCTAACGACTGTAGCAACTCTGCTAACATCCACAAGCCGATGGACCAGGCCAGGGCTACCCCTCATCATCGCTTCATGAATATTTTCGTCGGGTGGGGCCGATAGACTAGGCCGGGACTACTCCTCATCGCTCTATGAATGTTTTCGTCAGGTGGGGCCGATAGACTACTCCTCATCGCTTCATGAATGTTTTCGCCAGGTGGGGCCGATAGACTACTCCTCATCGCTCCATGAATGTTTTCGCCAGGTGGGGCCGATAGACTAGGCCGGGACTACTCCTCATCGCTTCATGAATGTTTTCGCCAGGTGGGGCCGACTAAACAAGCTTTCGTGCAGTCAGGAAAGGGAGACGCTGGTTCGATGATAAAACGCAAATAACAGCCCAAGACTGCAAGTTCAAATCTCGATCGTGTTCATCATCTTTCCGCCAAAACCGACCATTCGACACTACATTCAATCACAATGCCCACTCCCGAAGAAGTACGAAAAGAAGCAGATGCAGACTTCAATGCATTGCAAGATCAGCCAGTACAGACAGAAGACCAGGTCAAGGCCTGCAAAGCGCTCATCTACCTCTTCCTCGTTACATTCAAATACCACATGTACGAAGAAACGGAGAAAATTGTTTCCGAGGATTACGTGCAACACAACGAAACGCTGGGCACAGGACGGCAGTCTATCATCGATTTCTCAGAAAAAAGCATGAGGGGTGATTACTTCTATATGAAGTGGCAACGCATCATTGTCAATGGCGAATATGTCGGTGGGCAATTACATGTCAAGAACAGTCCTGAGGACAGTGGTTTACGGATTTTTGAGCTGCTACGCTATCGGGATGGTGTTTTTCTCGAGCATTGGGATACTATACAGCCAGTATTACCCGCATCCCAGAAGGTGAACCCTAATAGTGTCTTTTGAGGAATAATGAATAAGGTCTGGGATGGGCGAGTGTCCGAAAACGCCAGGAACATACCAACGTTCAATATTACATTACTATTACATGCAATCCTTTGATATAACAACGTGCTACAAAGTAAACCTAAACAAAAGTATATAAGCCACAGAGTCAACGCTACAACTAGCAATTGAGCTAAAAGTTAATATAATTGCAATCCAGGAGTCATTGATTCCGCCTCCTGGGAGCAACAACTACGAAGCCCCCAGGTCAACAGCCCACCAAAGCTTCTACCAAATATTTCCAAAAGCAGACCCGAACCTCCGACCAAGAGTTCTATTTTTATATATCTAGGTCTCTAAAAGCGGAGGTAAGGCTACTAGAGGAAATAGCTGACCCCGATGCTGTTGCTATCACTAACAAAGAAAGACGCTCAAAGCTCAATATCTACAACGTATAACGTACCTCACGGGCGAGCGGTCCACTTTTGCCAAGACCACACCACACTCTGCTACATTATGCCCCAGAATACCACACTCTGCGTCTATCTGGGGTGTAACGAGTTGTAATATTACTCAGGTACTACTTCTACATCATTCTTGAAGCCTGCCTCGTCAAAGTTATACGTTTCATCGTCCTGGATGCCGTACTTGGCTTTGATGTTAGCTACAAGGCTGAACCAGCCTTGTATAACCCCAGAATCCTCACAGAGGGCTCCCCTGTAGTCGTACTTGCGATTAAGCTTCACTTTAAGCTTTGGCTGGCGCGAAACAAACGTACTGGCCCAGTTTGAGCCAACAGGGCCTAAACCACGCTCTTCTCGCAAGGAATTTGCCATACTGGCCACATCTAAGAACCGAGGGTGGTATCCTCGCTCAGCAAGCTCAAGTACGTGCTCAACAATCACTTTCTCCTTAGCATTGGTCAGATTCCGTGAGTTGGCCATAGCATCGTCGCGTGAAGGTTGTCCAACGCGTCGCGCGCGTAGCGTAGTTCGTGGCACGTTGTAGATAGCTGCAGCGCGTCGCTCTGAGAGATTCACGTCTTGTTTAAGAGCTTGGAGAGCAAACTGTATCTGACATTCACTAGAAGGCTGTAACTGGTGTTGTTGTTGCGACATTGGGGTAGGGTAGGTGTTTTGGTTGGATCTTGGCAAAAGTGATGCACTCGCCCGTAGGGTACGTTGGTACAAATTGATCTCAAGCATCTATTTACTGCAAATCCACATTTTTATATAACGTGTTTCACCAGTGTACCGGCCACTTCCCCACGCTACCCCACCTTCGTAACAACGAGTAATGTCTCAACCACGCAACGCGTTCAAAGCCTATACTGAAGCAGATCTATTTATTGCTATTACTGATCTTGATTCTAAGATAATTCAGAGTGAACGACGCGCTGCAGCACTCTATAGTATTCCCCGAACAACAATTCAAGGCCGACGCGCTGGCCAACGTTCTCGACACGACTACGAACCACCAACTAAGCACCGAACAAAGCTAGAAGAGGATGCCATTACTAAGCGTGTAAAAGTTGAGGCCGAGCGAGGACTACCCTGTGAAGAGACGATGTGCGAGATATGGCTAATAGACTGCTCCAAGAGCGTGGCAGAAAGGAAATGGTAAGAACTGGGTTGACAGGTTTGTCCAGCGCAATCCTGAGTTACGTACGCGCCGGAGCCGTCCATATGATCATCAGCGAGCTGCCTGGGAAGACCCAGCGTTTATTAAGAGCTAGTTCGAGCTAGTTCGAGCTAGTTCAGAATACGAAGGCGAAGTATGGTATCGTAGACGAAGGTATCCACAACTTTGATGAAACTGGCTTTATTATGCGCAAGATTTTATCACAGTCAGTTATTACAGGCTCAGACAAACCAGGAAGAACAAAGAAGATCCAGCCAGGCAGTCATGAGTGGGTTACGCTGATACAAGGCGTCGGCGCAACAGCGAAGCGTATCCCAGCCTTTCTCATCTTCGCAGGCAAGGTTNATGATATAGAGGATAGCGACGCGTCTAAATAATAATATCTTGTTCAACTTTATAAGAAAAAATATGGTGGTGTTGCGCAATGCTATTACGAAGGTAGAGTAGCGTGGGGAAGTGGCCGGTACACTGGTGAAACACGTTATGACACATTACAATCAATCCAATTCACCCTCCTGTAATTGACTGAATTTATTGTTAGCAAGTCTGTATACAACTAACGACTGCATCGGCTCTAGGGTTAGCGCGTACACTATCGGAGGAAGAAACCTCGAAAATACAAGAGCAGTTATCTCAGTTTGGCGTCAGGTAACTCAGTTCAGTCAGTCCAGTCAGTCTGCAGGTGGCGGTGACGTCAGTCCAGTCAGTCAGCTTGGTTCGATTGAGAAATCTTGGCAGTCAGTCCAGTCTAGTCCAGTGAAGTCCAGTGATCTCACAACGTCAATCCGGTCAGTCCGGAGCTCTTTGGACTGATTGAACTGACTGATAGCAACTCTGGGTGTAACCCATCCGCGTAGCTAACAGTGTCAGTCATCTCCTCAATCGAATCGTGTATTCTGTAGTTTGATGGGCATTATAGAAGAGTTATAGAGTCTTCAAAGTCGGAACATGATTTTCAATGTTGGCTTCGACCATTCGCAGAGTTCGCAACAAGCAATTAAGTGGGGCCCAAAAGGTCCAACTTGACTTGCTTGATTACCTACTAGGGCCTAGTCATTTCCTACAAAGGTTTAACTTCTACCTACATAGGTAATTAGGTCCCTGTGTGGTAGACTAGAGCCTAGTTGGCGTGTTGTTCCTCGATGGAATCTCCGCTTGCTCCTAGAATCCGGATGCCACCTAAAGTACCGGGATTCGGCGCGCTCCGACCGACACCCAGAGCGACTAGGTCCTATCGGCAAGATTGTGCACGGGCAACTAGCACTGTATATAGATAGCTACGTAGCTCAGAAGCTTAGTTCTCTATCGAATACAATCTTGTTACCAGGCATCGGCAACCTTTGCGCAGCCTCTCACACCCTGAAGGTGAACAACTTGACTTGCTTATTGCGAAATCTGAACATTCGGAAGAAAAGGTTCTCTCACAGAGATGTTTAAGAAAGAACCTTCAATTTTGCTCCAAGGAAGCAATCATCCACACCAACAAGTTACACAGAGACGTTCAGTTTGTGCTCATATTTCGCGCCCACAACTCGATAAGGTCAATATGGATCGCATTTGCGACGGCGTATCCTCTTTGCGATATAGTTTTGAGTAATTGGAGGATAAGATCTTGGTCTTTTTTATGAGAGACACGTGCTCCCGCGATTCGAAGTGGTATGAAGAGCAAAAGGCCAGCGAGACCGTGGTCTAGCAATTCCTGACCCAACCGAAGGATCTCATGCATGTGCATTTCAATGCTTGATCTGTTCAGTATTGGGGCTGGTGGTGAGTCAGGCTGGTTCCAATGCCTGTGGTAGTCATAAGAGCCTGAGAGATAAATGCTTATGGCGTGATAGTATGTTTTTGCTACGACAAGATCGGCGTCCACTTCGCAAGTGTCTTTTCCCCATGCTTCTGCACATATCCACCATCGTTGCAACCCTTTCCGCAATTCAATGCCCTCATCAGCAAGCTTTTGAGCCCCTGCATGATAAGGGTTGGATTGCAGGTATGTTTCTTCAGTTTGAGCGAAGCGGAGGGTGCGTAGGCTCAAGTCACAAAAATGCGGCAGCATATCGAACAAGGCCTCTTTGGGATGCCACAGCCTTTGACCCTCTTCGCAGCTCCACCATTGTGACAGCGCATTGGTCCACTCAGGCTCACTCAGAAAAGTAGGTTGCGAATAGATTAACGCCCGGGCAATCTCGAAGATGCGAGTCGTGAAAAAGAAGTTGCGCCTGTGGTTAGCACCTGCATCCTTCAGCAGCAGATGTGCTGGGTGCTGCAAACGGAGGATGGCACATGTACCGTTCAGAAAGTGTGAGAGCCAGCCCGTGCCACTGCTGTCCTGCATCAACTGTTTGGACTTAGTATGATAGCAATTCTATCTTGGCATTTGCCTCGACACACCTCGAATAAAGCCAGGAAGAATGTTGACCATAATAGAGCAGGCCCCGCGAATGAGTTTGACGTGATAGCAATCCTAACATATTTCACAGCCTGACTGTATGAATGCAGAGCTTGAAATTGGTCCTTCCTCACCCCTGTTGTGTTAAGCGACAATTTTTCCTGTTGACAACGATGAAGTGCAGCAATAGCAGAAACTGCATTGCTCAACGCAGGCGATTGGTGCAAGCAAAGCTGCAATTCGCTCTGCCATGATGAGTCATTCTTGGTGAGGACATTCATGGGTAAGAAAGAGTCGAAGAAGTAGGCCAAATCGCGGTCCAGGTCCATTATTGGCTGGGCCTTACTACTAAGGCTCTGTTCAACAAAGACGAGCGCCACTGGATGACGGGTGGAAAACACGCATGACTGCTGTGTTCGTTTGCAATAGTCACACGGAGCACCGCCGCAGCACTCATTTCACGTCAGCACAGGAAGTTGGCGACACTAGTTGACTCACCTTGATCTTCCGCTTGGCACATGCTTCACATCTTGACTTCCGCGCGCGGCGGCCATCGAAAGGCCCTACACTAGATCTCATCTGTGCCCGATGCTCAGAGTGCATTGATAAAGGAAAGAAAGGGGGTTCTTCTTGTATTTGCCAAGAACAAATATCAGCCTTCTTCGAATGTGGGAGTGAAAGAGCGCACTTGCGGCGTCGATTCGTTTTGACTCTGCCTAGAGAGGCGCAGTCAATGAGGCTTTGCACGCGCGCCTTCCTTGATTGGGAATTATTTGAGCGCCCTCCATATTCGCCTAACCTTCCCAATGCTGATCTTCCACCAACCAATCTTCAGCTTGAGGAGACCAAACTATCGTCCTTTTGTCGGACACGAGTAATGTTGAAGCATTGGCGTTTTCTGTACAGCGGAGTTTTCTGGGAACTTGCTTCCAAGTAGAAACGAAAGAGCGCTGCCACGTGTCAGTGGCATTCACTGAAGTGCATAGAGATGGTCCTATAAAGCAATAATTCTCTGCAATAAACAGTTTCATGCAAATAAGCTCATCTTGCAACTTACCTCTAAGATCCCTTTGAGCTATTCACCATGTACATTTTCCCTGCCTCGATCTTAGCCTACATGGCAATCCTTCATCTACTTTCTGCGGCAAAAATAACCATTGGGCATGTCGGCCAGGACAACGTAACAATTGGGAGCGCATCCATTCTCTTGACGGACACGAATCGCCGAGATCCTTATATTGACGATGGACGAAGCCGCTCTATCATGGTTTCAAGCTTCTATCCTGTCCTGAAGTGCACGAACAAAGGAACCAAACCTTATATGCCGCCTCAGACAGCTACTTTCATGGACAAGAAGTTCTCAGTCTACGGTTTGCCAAACAGAACATTCCCTTCTTTCGAATTCGAAGCATGCGACATATCAAGAGCCGAATACTCATATCCAACACCAGCTCTACCATTTGTGCTATTCTCTAGTGGGCTAGGTACCAGCAGGTATCTTTATAGCATTATGCTGCAAAGTATCGCGTCTTCAGGATATCTAGTTGTTTCCATAGACCACCCATACGACGCCGATATTGTCGAGTATCCTAATGGAACCATCATTACCGGCGTTGACATTCCTGACGACAAGATCAATCAGACAGTCGCCACCCGTGCAAATGACATCTCATTTGCCCTCAACAGCCTACGCAAAAGCCATGTTTCTAAGAAACTGTTCCCAATCCATCCAATACTTCAACAAGTCCCTCAGATAGCTGTTCTGGGCCATTCTCTTGGAGGCGCGGCTGCAGGAGCAACGGTACTGCAAATCCCTTCTGCGCGTGGCGGCATCAATCTCGATGGAACCATGTTTGGTCCGGTCCTCGATAAGGGCCTTGATAAGCCCTTCATGCTAATCGGTCATGCCAACAAGACGCAAGAAACAGACCCCTCCTGGAAGACGATGTGGCCAAAACTGCGAAGCTGGAAGAAAGAAATTGAGGTCCGCAAATCGGCGCACTATTCATTCTCTGACCTTCCGGCGCTCATGAGCGCGTTGGGACTCGGAAGCGCGCAGGTGCCGGCTATTGGTGATCTGCTAGGTACGATTGAAGGGAAAAGGATGATGCAGCTTACAGTTGCTCATATTGTTGCTTTTCTGGATTTCACCCTGAAGTCTCGCGAACAGAATGTATTTGCAGAGGTGGCCAGACGATTCCCAGAGGCTGTAACTATTGCCTGAAGGCTCCTTTTTTCCACTTAGATGTGACTGCATAATCTTTGTTAGTTGTCTAAATTTTCACCAGCTGCTAACATCGTGGATAAGTGAGCGCCGCACCCCACCAACTTTGCACACCTACATAGGCGCGTGACTGCACCTGTGAGCCCAGAAGTACCATGTATAGTCACGTAGTTACTCACTGACTAACAACGCTGTATTTAAACTTGCTCCTATCATGATACACATCAAAATGTACAATACTTCACACACACCCAACTGCTTACAGCACCATATTATAATTGTCTTTTAGGGTCTGTTCGGTGTCTAGCTCAGCTCAACTCAGTTGCGAAAAACTAAGCCGGATATAGTAATTGGGGTAACCCCAAGCTACAACTGGACATCGCGTTCGGCAAAACGTCCAGCTCAGTTCAGTTCAATTAGCACGACCCTGGGTCCAGTCAGCTAGCGTTACTACTTAGGATTTAAACCATGCTTGGTGCAAGATCTATCCTTTCTATTACCTAAAGTAATTACCAAGAATTCCAGCTCATAACTGTTGCTTGTGAGCAGCAGTTGCAGCTCAGCTGGGGCGCACGAGCCATCTCACCTATGGACGCTTCAATGATCAGTCTTATTGCAGCTACGGTAGCTACTGTAGTACTACAGGTTGTAGCCGAGGTGTATAGGCCTCAAAACCAGCAAAAATTCGGTATCCGAGCTCGCGAGAATGATTATGACCAGGGAAGGCGGTGGTTGACTGAGGTTCTTACTGATGACTCGCACCTTCTTGTCGAAATACGTCTCCGTCTAGTAGTATTTAAAGCCCTCGCGGTATATCCAAGGGCTCATGGTTGTGCTGATAGTCACCATACCTTGTTGGAGGAGAAGCTGCTAATCTTCTTATATATCTGCAGCAGCGACTCGTCATATCGGAACGTCAAATGTCATTGTGGGTGTTACACGGGGTTAGGCTATACTTCCTTAGCTTCGATCCGGGTTAGGGCGAAGAAGGCAAACGCGGTAAGCCGTGCGATTGTCTGGCGATTCGTGTGGAAAAGAGTTATGGATGTAACCAAAGTAAAGACAATCAATTCTGTATCAAATAGAATAACTAAGTGTCAATCTGAGTAAGAGAAGAACTTATGAGAGTTGATCACAACGAGAGTAATAATGAAATCCATCCATCCTTATATCCTCATTGTTTCCTGTCCTGGCATCAGACTTTGTTCGTGGAGTCACTGACTCCTCCCTGCTCATGTGAGGCCATGTTCTCACATATCTTGGGTGGCATCACTGATGCCAGCGTCTTGGCGTGATGCCAGTGTTCTGGCGTGGTGCCAATCACGTGGTCATTACCCCGCGCTAATCCTTCTGACTCAGACCTCTACAGGCCACAGTATCCAACTGCGCCCCTCTTGCTTTCTTGTCTGATGTCAAGGAGAGAATTCCTCTTGTCACTTGTAACAGTGGACATTCGCTTGACACTATATCCCGGTTAGAGTTAATAGTATCTGTCGCACGCGTAGGTGCGGTGAGAAAATGGAGGTTGTTGTTTGTCGCACGCGAACGTGCGGTGAATTGATGTGTGTATTGTGTGTCTTGTATGTATGATCTTCTTGTCTTTTGATGTTGTGCTCTCTACAACTGTCTTTTGTACACGACCATTGCAGGGGCTTGTTACATGTAGAATATCGACATACATCGGCTGTAGTCCATGCCGATATATCCTGGCATAGTGTTGGCCGTAATTCATGCCGATATGTCCTGGCATAACATCGGGTGTAACTCATATCGATATATCCTTGCATGGTCTGCGACAGTATCTTACTTTAATAGGTATTTTACTTACCAAAAGCTAGATATTTCCATCATGTACTGGGTATACTAGTCTTAAGCCTCTACGGCGAGGTGGTAAGGCCTCCATTAAGCTCAACACCACACCAATTTGAGTTTGATAGGAAGCGCACGCCTTTTAAAGACTGCGTTGGCGCGCTAGATGGCACTCACTTCAAATTACATGTACTAGCAAGTCAGCAGGTGTAACGGGCTGAGCCCTGAGTCACATGACTAGGCTGCTAGCCTAGTCGCGTCCCTGGCAAGGTAAAGGCCGTGCGCCAACCCAAACAAAAGAGGCTCCCCGCTCGCGTCTTACCTTCTTTCTTCATCTTGACTGTAAATAGCATTTGGACTAGGTAGCTGGAATACAGTCCCTACAGACCGTTCATAGTAGGCGCGCTTCCGCAATCGCAAGAGGGTGCTTACTCAAAACGTGCTGGCAGTTGTTGACTTTGGCATGAACTTTACCTACGTGTTAACTGGGTGAGAGGGCTCAGCTCATGATGGTAGACTCTATCAAGACGCAGTTGCTAGAGGCTTCACCTCACCGGGTGAAGGGAGATATTATCTAGCCGGTGCTGGGTATGCCAATAAAGGCCTGTTGCTCTCGCCGTATAGAGGCGTACGCTATCATCTGCGAAAGATTACAGCTACTGGGCGCACACCACAAAGTAAGCAAGAGCTACTCAACTTTCGCCATTTCAGCTTGTGGAATGTAGTAGAGCGTACCTTGGTGTCTTCAGCGGCGGTGGTGTGTATTTGATCGCCCTCATGAGTTTTCAATCAAGACACAAGTGAAGCTAGTATAAGGCCTTATTGCTGTTCATAAACTCATTAATAAGTACTACTCAGTAGGTAAGAACATAGACTCGTTCGAGGCGGTAGAGAGTATGGAGGAGGTCGAGGAGCAAGAACTTGATGAATACGACGCTGAAATGGGTGCGTGGAGGAAGAATATTGCAGAGAAACTCTGGAGGGACAACTGCGGGGCGCGTGATGTAGTAGAAATATAGAAATGATCTGATATATTTGTGGTGGTGGGAGGTATAGAACCTTACCACACACACAATTTATTTACGCCCGGCGGCCGAGCCGAAAGGGCTACTAACACTAATCCAACTTTACACTTCTTATGCTACGTCTTGGTCTCCTTAGCCCATATGTCTTCTTTGGCCCACTTCTTTGTATAGCTTATTATCTAAATCAGAGCCCTTACTCAATACCTTGGCACGCCTCTTCTCTATCTACGATCGCTCCTCATCAAGTGCTCGTGGGTTAGTATTGCTGGTGGCAGACTAGCTCAGAGTCGGCATCTCTACGAGATTCTCTAAGTGTTCAGCGTCCTATCTTCGGCGGCTGAAGCGCTGTCTGCTGCTAGTTGCACGAGGCTACTAATGAGTTTATGTTAGTAACTAGGTTTAACTAGTAGTTAGATGTCAGTTTGCATTAAGTCTTCGTGTTGCTATTGCGAATCGTATCGTCGCTCGCACCGCATCCATGTCTGGCGCCCATTTCGCGTCATCTGTCGCTGCTTTGCCGCCTAGATAGAATGACATGTTTCCTCTGCTTATCTGCGTGCACTGCAGCATCTCTATTCGCTGTGTCGTCCACTTTCAGCAGCAGAACAGAAAATGCTCTACCGTCTCTGCTGCCTGGCCGCATTCGCATTGGTCTGTTGTTGATGCTTTGATTCGGTATCGATACGTGTTCAGCTGTGCCATGCCTGTTCTAAGCTGGGCAAGCACGCTGCTCTCTTTCCGCGAAAGCCCGTCGTAGAGTTGTCGCGTGTGTTTTCCTGGCAGTGCCGTGTCGATTCGTTTGGAATATGCCCCCACGTCTGTTGGCACCTTCTTAGCTATGCCTTGCTTACGTGCTATGTTGTGCGTAGTTGATCGCATTCTAGGGAGCTGTGTCTGTGGCTTAGTGTTTGGCCTAGTTGCTGTCTTCGCCTCTCGCTTAGCAAGGCTTGCGAGCTCATTCTCTTCGCTTGCAGGTAGCCATAGCACTGTTAGCCTGTTACCGTCTCTTCTTACTGTTTGTACGGTTTTGTAGAACCGGCTGATGTGGCCTTGCCCCGATTGCTGGCGAGGCGCTCTGAGTGTGAGCACAGCGGCTTTGTTCCTTGTTATTAGTGCAATATTGCGAAACCTTAGCTTTGGTAGCCTGCTTAACGCTTCAGCCATTGCTGCCAGCTCTGCCGAGTACGGGCTCTGTTCCTCTCTCTTGCCTAGTGTAACGGAGAAAGATTGTCTTTCGTTGCTTTGTATGCTGATCGCGCCTCCCATGCCGACTACTCCGTTCCGCGCTGAGCTGCTTACGGCGATGCGTACCGCCCAGTTCGCCTCGAGGCTCTGTGCCGCGTTCTCCACTACGGTCTGCACTCTCTTCTCCCATGGTGCCAACACACATGGCCGGATCGTCTCCATCTGCTCCATCTCTATATCCTTCAGCGCTTCTGCCACCTGGAACAGCGGCGAGCGATACTGCCTTCTGAACTTTCGCATCCGCGATGTGTTTCTTCGCAGTGGGTTCGTCTCAGGCAGCGCGTGGATGTCGGTCCACAACTTGACTGCCCGCTTCCAGAACCGCTCTTGTGCACTTGGGATATGCGCCTCGGCTTCTGCTACCCATGTCGCTACCGTGCTGAACGTCCCTACGATCGCTCGTGCACCTATTCTTTGCACCCTGTTGATAGGCCTCACTAGCTTGTCTTTGCAGGCATGCATCCATACGTTCGACGCGTAGTCTACTGTTGGTGCGACTGTTGCCGTGAACAGCTGTCGCGCTACTCTGGGTGAGAGTCCTCGCAGCCTCCTGAGTTCTAATGCTGCTTCCAGTCCCTTTGCGGCTGCTCTTGCAATGTGCTTGTGGTACTTGAGCCTGGCGTCCATGAGCACGCCAAGTATCTTGACGTGGTCCTTGGGCGAGACGCTCTGCCCCTTGATAATGAAGGGCTCGGTGGCACTCTTGTACGCCTTGCGAGTAAAGTGGATAACCGCCGTCTTTTCTGCTTCAAACGTCGCTCCGCTTCTCCGTTCCCAGTCTAGTGCGTCTTGGATAATGGCGTTGATGCCCTCCTTGTTGCTTTGCGCCGTCGGGCCGGTAACCCACGTAGTGAAGTCATCAACGAACGCGATCGCGCCTCCGTACGTGTCGATAGGTCGTTGCACTAGATCGGCGTTGAAGAAGAGAAACAAGATTGGTGATAACGGAGACCCTTGCGGCAGACCTGCTTGTGGCAGTTCTTGGACCTTAGAGGCCTGTCCGTTGACCTGGATTGACGCTGTGCGCTCTGAGCAGAATGCCTCTACCCACTTCAGCAGCTTCTGTGGTATGCCTCGTGCTTTCATCCTCTGCAGTAGTCTTTCCTTACACACCCCGTTATACACTCCTTTGACATCGAAGCTAATTAGACTAACAGTCCGCCGACCCCGCCACGCGGTATAAATCTGCTCTTGGAGCAACACTAATGCTTGCTCGGCTGATCGCTGCTTGCGCGCTCCAAAGTGGTTAGTAGGCAGAAGCCCGTGTGTCTCTACCATGTGCGAGATCTTCTCCGCCGTATAGGTACAGTTACTAGCGATTGCGGCTTCACTCTTACACACAGATGCGCAACGATTTCGAGCAGTCCCACCTTAACGTCATTACCTACTAGCACTACTGTGCCACAAGAAGTGGGGTCGTCTATTCTTGGCTAGGCGCCAGTATGACTGTCACATGATATGCTGAAGTTGTGCGGGGAAAAGAGGGGTATGCCCTTATCCCTGCTCGCATCTGGTCAATGCGCCTCGACTCGAAGTCCTAGATGAACGAACTGAAGCCCGTAGAAAAAAAGCTGATTTTAATTCTTTGTAAACACCATAACCTCAAAGACGGAGGATAATGGAGCCTAATACGATTGGGGTTGGAGAGCCGTCGTCCCGAGTCTGTTTAGACATCGCGATCGATCACAGAATTCTTGCAACATTGAAGCCACTACATGCACCAAGAGAACGTTCAAATAGCAGACATTTACGAATGGTACAAGAGTTGGGTTATAGCTTACGAAGTGGCGGACAGACTGTTCTTGATAATGAGATAGCCACAGCAGCGTACTTGGCGGGAACTAACACGAAAGGCGGTATCTGCTTCATCCTTCAACAGCCAGCGGACCACCATCCGTACCACCTAGGTGCAGACTCAGTTATAGAGTCATCACCTACACTTCGAGCCCTTCTCATGGATATCTGGCCAGTGGTCTCTTGCAGCGCACCCAGACCTACTGTTTTGGATAGATTACCGTTTGTCAGGTCTTACGAAAAGCCTAATCTTGATGTCAAGCATTACATCCAAGAGCGAACCTTTGCGATGATTAAGGCAAAATTTCCGGATGTTGTTGTATGCATGTGGCGCTACAAGCGGAGAAATAGTATAGCGCAAGAGGACAGAACGGGGAATATAGCTGCTGTAGAAGGTCTTAGGGTCGGTCAAGTGTTTAGACGCCCCACTCATGTAATGGCATCAGGCCATAGAATCGTGCGCGTTAACGCCTTCCATCCAAGTTTCGCTATGAACTATAACCCCGATCTAAGCTGCCTAAGGCAGTTACTTATCCTAGAAGTAGCGCAAGCGTGCGGTCTATACCGTGGAGACTGGCTGAATAAGAGGTGGATGGACGAGTTGCGAGAGCGTTGCAAAAGCATCGCCCGAGAAAGATTAAGGGCTCAAGAGATGTAAGCATATTACTACTATATATTGTGCGTTACTAAGATACCGCTTAGTGACTTGCCTGAGCTCGCTACGGAGTACAAACGAAGTTTGGAGTCGATCGCAGCTTTCATTGAATTAGAGATCAAAACCTCACATAGCTATGACTCTACAAATCGATATCGACACCTTGTTGAGAAGAACGTTATAGAATCAATCAACGACGCAAGTCTCTGCATAAGGGCCATATATTGTATGTAGGGAAGTATTGATCCTGATGACATGGACAAGACTAGTTCGGAAGCCATCAAAGATTCAAGTAGATACACTATAGGCTTCGTTCATTGGCTGGTTAAGGTTCTCCTAAATGGTTCAGAACCGGATCGAAACACCAGTATAGGTTATATCGGTCTGTATGGTGAATCCGTTATCGATGCTCGCTTTAGAGCGACACAACAAAACTACAGCGTTATAGCCGCGGAAGTATACGGGATTTTAGGGAAGATATATTGGGGAATGAACTCCTCTTTTACTGTACTGCAAGTATACCCTACACGAATTTTTCGTTTTACATTATATGAATGGAGCAAGATTTTGCTTTCGATAGCTCTCGATTTCGAAAAACTATTAAGCGACCTTGCGCCTCTTTCCGAGAATGAATTTCAAAGCGATATGGATGGGATTGTAAACTTTCTTGATATATTGTGTCTAGATATAATATAGCTAGCTAGTTTTCTAGTCTATTTGGATGTATAGCCTATATATAGTGTATGACAGAGCAAGGGTCGATCTTGAATTTTGTTTTGCAATTGATTGTGATTTATGAAATAGAGTTCTAGAATGCGTTCTGATTTTATGCGCCACAACGGTTGAATCGTCATGATGGCCAATTGGTTCGATGCAGCTGTACCTACCAAAACACTGGCAGTGCTGACGCTAGGCCTTGTTCGTTGCTCAGACAGGAAGCTCATCTGTATTTATTCGACTATGTAAGCCCGGAAGTACCATGTATAGTCAGGTGGTTACTCACTGACTAATAACACTGTATTTAAACTTGCTCCTATCATGATACAAATCAGAATACACAATACTTCCTACACTCTCAACTGCTTACACTAGTTATTCAACTTGCACGACTACCTAGTGTCGTA
The DNA here is from genome assembly GCA_002286855.1 of Bipolaris cookei. NCBI lineage: Eukaryota > Fungi > Ascomycota > Dothideomycetes > Pleosporales > Pleosporaceae > Bipolaris > Bipolaris cookei. The sequence continues at coordinate 26,947 of NRSV01000094.1, forward strand.
TTGCGAAATGGTTTCGAAGCAAACGGCGAACGAGCGAAAACGGACCTCGAACACTCTCGCCCGAAACAAGCGACGTCGAACAACACGGCTCGCCTATATCAACGCATCTGAAACCTATCGAGAAAATGGGCCTGCTAGCGAGAAGCTCTGGGCGGCGGGAAGGATCCTGAAAGACAATGGATCGCGTTATCTTGTCGAATGGGAGGGTATTGACCCAGCGACGGGACGTCGGTACGAGCCGACATGGGAACCGCACGACTTCGTTACTCCAGCCCTAGAAGCAGAATAGAAGGAGACCATTGCCACTCGAAGCACCGGTACCGAACATACCCACAGTCAAGCTCAATCGTTTGGAGAAGCCGATAATCGAACACAGTCCTTAGGCGGATCGCCGGGACTGGTGACGGCTGGGCAACCTCCAACGGAGAGGTTACCTCAATGTCAAAGCGACTCGACAGCTTTTCCGCATCAAATACATCAGTCACAGCGCAGTTCCAGTTCGCTCTTCCTAGCGTCACAGCAAATCGTGTGTTTGTTAGAGGATACAAACCCATATACCTGCAGTATCATACTTGCTAGGCAGAACAAGGTCAGTTTGACAGTCAACAATACAACCACACTGAAAGAAACATCAGGCTCGAACCAGCGGAGCCCAGCAACCGTGAAAGGTGCTGGCGATACGGATGAAGTGATTTGATCTTTGCTCAACAATGCTAGCATAGCTTACTGACTACGTATCTACAGAATTCGAGCACTACAGATCCAGCCGCGCTGGATTTACGACACAGTCTGCATGCTCAATCTCCTGCTTGCATCGAGAAGGTCGACAGTGTTGGCTTTATGCAACGGTCGTCGCACCCTGTCTCTTAGGAAAGCCCCAAGACGAAGGATAAATATTCCTCGAAGAACTTCCTCTTACAGCTGGAAATCCATCCAAAATTGTATTTCGGGAAGTTTGCTATAAGAATTGATCGCTTCACTAGTAATCCAGTTTCGATGGACTTTCTCTGGCTTGTTTGCCCATTTCGGTTGTCGTTGATTTGATTGAACTAAATGGATTAGAGATAGTAGCGACAGACAATGAGTTACTATTCCAAAGAGAAATCCTCTCACCCGGAGTGACCAGATTTGAGTATCTGCGACATTTGAAACTCAAGAGAATGGAGGGTATATCGATTCATCTAAATTGAGCGAAACAGTGGTGCGCTACTTGCAGGGCAAGCTGAATCTCTATTTCTGTAGTTTCTTGTTCGATAGACCAAATCTGACACAATTCTTTTACCCTCTTAGCTCACGTCTTGCGACCTTCTGCATTTTCAAATTCTGGATACAGTTGAAAAAGCCCAGCTTGGATCAACCGCTCTAGAGACTTCAATGCTACTTTCCACTGGTTCCCGTCTGGTTCGCGTTCTTGTCACCAGCGCTTTGAGCACGCGCTGCGAAACTACCGGAAGACACGTCCTTTCCACCGAGAGCCTTGATTTCCAGTCAGCATCTAGCTCTGATTAGTCGAGCATTCCAGTTCCGAGACTGACCTGGGAGGATTGAATTCTGGAGGCATCAGATTTAGTCATAGGGGTGAACTTGGCTCCGCTGTTGTTGGAAGCGCCGCCGCTCTTGGAGTTTGAGGAAGGCATTTTGGACTAGAGGTTTACCTTAAGTTGCACAAGTCTTTGGAGATTTGCTGTGGACTATTTTTTATTGATGTCTTTGTGGTTCTTATATATTCTTGTTCAGTAATAGAGAGGATTGTGATTGGATATTATGCTCCTAGTGCGAACCCTCTAAAATGAACGTTGTGACGCTGATTTTTCGTCCCCGCAGTCGATCCTTTGCACCTAGTAGCAAGGGATGTAGCCCCAAATTTTCAATTTCACGTAATGCGCTTGGAGTTTGTTTGGTTGGTCCTTTCTAATTGGGGAAGGGAACGTATAGCCTAGTATGGTCGTTGGCGGATACGCTTTCACCCTTGCAGGCAGCAACATCAGTTGAGCGTGATCCACTAGCAGGGCTCCAGCTTATTGTTTGTTGACGACCGACCAGTTGTATAGCTGGTTCGTCCTTGACAGTGAGCGCTTAATGGCATACGGAAGATAGGGGGTGAAAACAATGTTGTTTGTATCCGTGTACAAGGGTGAAGCCGTAGTCACAACGGATTGTAATCTGTCATGTCTCATCCTTTCCATACATATCGAAATCTACAATTCGCAGCTATGTACGAAGTATAAAACGACGTCTGGCGACCTGCAAACGGACATGTGCTAAACCTTGACATCATGTACCTAAATGTTGAAAAATGATCGGCAAAGCTAAGCGTGAACGAGTCAGCAAACAGCTTACCAGTAGCGTAACTGGCTGAAGGTTGTGGTACAAACATCCTTTCTGTTTCATTGGCTACTGATGACGCTTAGTCGCTCACGGCCTGATGCGCCTGTCAACCGCGTTACATATCATAGATATGCAGAATTTTGTGACGATCATATTGGTGCGTAGCCAAGAGCAGACGACCCCGCTTCTTGTGGTATGTACAATGATGCTGATAGGCAATAACATCAACATGTCATACTGTACTACCTATCCCTACGCACACAGCCCCTGTACGGCAGCAGGTGTCTGGGTCAAGCTACGCAACGGGCAATGGGAGGCCAAAGTGAGAAAGGGTGGCAGCTTCCAAGACTCGAGGTTCGAGGAGCTGTCTGACCCTCGCGAAATTAGGGTGCAAGTACACACCATCACGGGAAAGGTATGCAGCGAGCGTGAGTCTTTTGGCCTCGAACGTACTGCAACCATGTGCACGACAAGAAGAATGTGGCTGACGGACGAGAGGTTCACGGTCGTACTAGACGTGATGGACTTTGGGCACGAGGTCGGCGAGGTCGAGCTGCAGTCCGAAGTGCATCTCGCCCATACCGGCCAAGAGCTGGAGGACTACAAGCAGAGGGTAATGCAGCGGATGGACGAAAAGATTGTCGCTTTCATGGAACGTTATCGGTGGGCGTTTGTTGCTGGTGTGCCAATAGGAAAGCTGACAGCATACTTTGAGCGTAAGCCCGCAGGCAGGCTGTAGATATGAAAAGCGGTGCATATCAAGTTATTGTTGTGGCGCTAATCAATGTTCAGTTATTTGCGAACATGACATGTCGCAATACAGGAATTAGCGATTGCAGCTTCACCCCTGCAGGCAGCATTATAACAGTTTCGTCATCGTGAGACTGAAGATTGACCAATCATGCTCAGCTGATTGCTAGCGCTAAGCTATGTACGGAAGGTGGGCTGCTCAAGTATGCTGCGTAGCTGCACGTAAGGGTGAAGCTGCAATCGCTAAGTAGCAACTCTATCCAGGATGATAACAGCGGGATATTCAATTGCATGCAGGAGGAAAACTCGTAGGTTTCCCGATCATTGAAAACGCTTACACTGAAGATGCTTACATCTACAGGCCAGTAAGCAGTCTGGAAAATTCGGCTGAAGACGCTGCACAGCAATCCTTCTAACTAAGGCAAAGTCACTTCGTTTTATCAGTTATCAGTGTATTGGTGCTATGTACTTAGAAACTGAGCAGGCTGAGATGGTAAACGGTCATTCAGAAGTTGCAGGTAGCATACCCACAATTATGCACGTCAACTACCGCGACCAAACAGGCTGTTCGAAGTGAGCCACAAAAAGCATGTTGGGAATACCTCATTATATGTAAGGCTGAATCGCTTTTTTCATTTTACCTGGACACACGGTACCTCAAAATGAGTATTCCGAAGATGTCTTCCAACCGCAATGTATTCCATACGGACTTGCTAATCTATAATGACGCTCTTGTCGACACGAAAATGCCGAAGTATAACGGTAGTCTCGCGTCCTTCTCAACTGAAGAAATGAGAATCAGTAGCCAATTGGCTTGCGTTCTTGCCTTCTTTTGGGTTGCCCACATTGGTATGCGCTGCGTATACAATTTGTTTTTTCATCCTCTTCGCAAAATTCCCGGCCCATGGATGGCTGCTATGACGCCTCTCCCTGATTTTTGGCATGATGCTATAAGGAGAGGAAATTACATTTGGGAGATTCAAAAAATGCATAGGAAATACGGTACTTGGATATACATCTCGACGGCTTTTTATGAAACTATCAATACTGACGGACTTGGCCAGGCCCTATCGTACGCATCAACCCGAATGAAGTCCACATCGATGACCCTTCATATTATCATAACATCTATGTTGGAGGAAGTCACAAAATTGAAAAAGATCCCTCCACCGTTGCAGGATTTGGTGTCCCCGCTTCTGTAGCCGCAACTATACCCCATTCATTGCATCGCTCCCGACGCAGCTACATGAATCCGTACTTCTCGAAAAGGTCTATCACAGCTATGGAGCCTCTTCTCCACGAGCGAATTTCTGCTCTCCTAGGTCGGCTTGATAGCGCTCTTCGCGAGGAAAAGAGAATCTCTCTTGACAAAGCTTTTTCCGCCATGACAGCCGACATCATCACACAGCGCTTTTTCGGCTACCATAACGACTACCTCAGTATACCCGACCTGGTATTCCCCATCAGAGAAGCTTTACGGGGCGCATCAGAGATCTTTCATTGGACTCGCTTCGTACCATGGGCCACCAGATACTTAAAGATGTTGCCTCTTTCTGTCATCCGTTTCATCTTTCCACCCGTTGCTACTTTGCTGGAATTGCAAAAAGAAATTGAGAAGAAGATCATCGAGACGTGTGAAACCAAGGATGAGGGGAAGCAGAAATCTGTCATCATGCAAGCATTAAGTGATGAGTCGATTCCGAAGTCTGAGCGTACGATGCAACGCCTATTAGACGAAGGTCAGGTGATCATCTTCGCCGGAACTGAAACCTCATCGCGCGCCCTCTCTGTCGGCATGTTCTATCTCCTTTCTGATAAGCGGATGGTTAGAAAATTACGCGCTGAACTGTCACAAGTCGCTCATATTCCTGAGATGGAGTTGGCGGCTGCGAACCTTGAGCCTTTGCCTTATCTCGTCAGTATTCCTTCTTCTAGGCTTCTCCGAAATTCAATGGACCCACTGACATTTGATTTAGACGGGTGTGGTGAAAGAGTCAATCCGACTTTCATACGGCCCACTCGCCCGCCTCCCCGTGTTTTCGTCGACGAAACACTGCAGTACAACAAGCACTCAATCCCTCCAGGTGTAAGTCAAGTTCCCAAGGTCCCGTTCAGCACGTACATACTGATATATTCAAGACGCCTGTGAGCCAGTCCACATACTTCATGCACAATAACCCAGAGATATTCCCAAACCCCCTCAAATTTGCGCCAGAGCGCTGGGTTGAAGCCGCAGAACAGGGAATCCTTCTCAACAAATGGTTAACCAGTTTCACTAAAGGCTCGCGTCAGTGCCTGGGCATTGGGTATGTTACGCTGTGCTAATACTAGCCTCCTTGTGCTTAATGTAGACGGCTGATGTATCTTGTGTAGATTGGCACATGCGGAGTTGTACCTCACGTTCGCTCGTGTGATTCGCAACTTTGACATGGATCTTAGAAACACGACTGCGGACGACGTTTCGATCGGCAGTGTGTTCATTATGGGACAGCCTAAAACGAATAAGAATAGAGGCCCGGGTCAGGGTGAGGTTGAAGTCATAATCACTCGAAAGCTCGAGGGTTGATGTTAGAAGAATGTGGGGTCTTGCACTACATGAAACGATATGGGAGGCTGTAAAATATGTAACTACGTCGTTCTACACTACAAATTCCAAAAACGAGACAATTCAATTTATGTTTCCCCGAATAGTGTCGCTACATGTTTATATATACCGCCCCTAGCAACTAACCTATGAAGAAATTGCCCAGCTACCCTTGATCCTATCTTACACACCTGGCTTTGATTTCACCGCAGATGTCATCGCAGAAATGGTTCCACTGCACCATGTTAAGTTGATGTGTAGGCAGAGATCAATGAATGAGGTAAATCGGCGCTCTTGTGTTGTGATAGGTGATGAGGAGTGGGTGGTTGGAGTTTTATGTGATTCTGGGTGCTGGATGCGGTGGTGCGTCTGGAAGCGGGCGAGATGGTTCGCGTCCGCGTCTTCCCCCCGATCGAACAACGTCCTGTTGATACATTTTGGCTGCCAGAATTCAACCATTTCAGCTTCCGTATAAGAGTCGTTAGCGAAGATGCCACCTTGATGTTTTCCTGGCGCATAAATGACAGGCCACATAGGGATGTAACACGCTTCCTATGATCATGATTAACCTTGATGCACCTCCAGCAAGTCACATAAGCTCACATCGAATCTGCATTTGTGCTCGCATTCATCCCAGTCATCCCAGCCTATCCACTTCATCAGCTCCTCGGTACTTGTTCGAATGTCGTTAAATGCAGCTTCCACGCTCGTTTTAGACACAAATTGGAAAGAAGTAGCAAGTTCGTGTTTTGGGTCGAACAAGTTTGAGGTGTACAGGTCGCTCAGTGCAAAGAGATCAAGCTCCCAGGAACACAGCTTCTGCATCAAGACTTGAATCGAATCCCTGACGATTACTTCAAAGTCATTGAGAAGATTGCTGTCGACATGGCCGGTGTAAATCCTGGAGCACTTTGATATTGTCTCGTCCTTGGAAGCCGCAGGCAAGATGCCTGTCACAGTGGGATATTCCAGGTAGGTGTAGAGTACTGCATGTGTTAGTTCGTAAACTTTCGTCAAGGCCTCCTGCATAGTGTTATTGTCCTCAGTGGCATGCCTCAGCATTGCCAGCATTTCTCTTGCGCGTGTCCCATGCTGCTTGACTATGGTCTCAGTAAAGATTACCGGTCAATGCCAGAGCAGCCTTGGTTGTCAAGTGCAGAGATCTGCTTCAACCAGGACTTCACAGTCCTGATATCGTCAGCCGATATGCCTAACATCCGATGGCCTCTGCGTAATCCCCAGCCGTTCTGGTATAAGACGTCTTGCTGGTTGTAATGAAAATCACTCAGGCTGCGAAGGGATGGATCATAATATGTAACAAATCCATACAGATCAAGTGATACACGCGTCTCTTTATTGCCACTAGCGCCAGCCCCTCCAGTGCCGTAATGCCAGGTGCCACTTCTAATCCACTCCCAGCTGTTCTGTGGCGCAAATTCATTGCCATATACTAGCGGAGGTACTCTGTTCGGATCTCGTGGAAGGCTGGGGTCTTGTTCTCTTCCCCTATTCCCAGGTACTGTGATATTGCTAGCATGTACTTGACGAACACCTGTGGCAGCATAGTCGCAGATTAAGACCTCAAATCCAGCATTCATGGAACAATTCCGTCAATACCGAGGCTTTCTAAGAGCGCGCAAAGCTCGACTGCCCTTTGAAATTCATCGAAAACCAATATCTCGCTAGGGTCGTTCGGAACTTCATTTTGCAGCAGCGCCATCTGCGAATCAAGTGTTCCCCAATATTTCAACGAGGCTGCCTGCCTCCCGCCACAAATAGGCATCCGGGAAGCCAAAGGGGCGACGGAAGGCATGAGCTCGAGGACCAGAAGCGATGGGTACAAGGGATACACGGATGTTATCATTACACTCGTTGTTGTAAACTCACTAAATTGTACTTTCTTACGAGTATTGATACCTACGTAACGTTCATATAAGCTGTCTGCCTATCTTTGACGTCTACTCGAGCCTACACTCGCTTGTGGTTAAAGCGAAGAGAGCGTGTTGTAACTAAATGGAGCTGAGATACAGAAGACTAGTGCCATTGCACCACGCCGTTCGGGTGGCTAGGCAGTAGACACACCATGTGCACAGACTGCCTCTTGCATCGATGGGTCTACCTAGGGCTAATCCTAAAGAGTATCGTTCCGGTTGTACACTGCTTCTGCGGTCTCGACGTAAAATAAAACTGATTCGTCCTAGAGAACGTTCATCCTTTTTACAAACAAGAATTAGATAAAAGGCTACGCGCATTAACGAAATTGATCGTCCGCGTCAAAAAGCTGAGTCGTTGTCGATGTTTCGGGCTGGTGTTGAGGTTGTTGTCGCAATGTTGCTTCGTGTTCTAGCCCGCGTTGAAATAGCGGCAGTTGTATCTGTTTTTGCACGAACCAACACACCCTACAGACATGCCCGATACACTCCTACAGTAAACAGCGGTCTATGTATAAGTTTTCTATACGGCCAGACCTCGCCTTTGACACAAAGCCTACTTCTCGGTTTGCCGCACAGTGGCTGTCGTGCGATTGTGCAGCGTTAGCTTTCCCTCGGTTAGCCTCACGTTACTGAGCAGGCGGGCTGCGCCTCATGCACTGTAGTATTGGAGATGCAGCTTGACCCAATACCAGGCTTGTTGCACTACAGCCTCTGAACACCAACCCTCCTCACTTCCGACTTAGCAAACTAGTACCTGGTCTGCCTGCGAAGTAATCGTAGAGCGGTAACTAGTAATAGTTTTGGTTAGATTCAGCTCTCCAAATTGACATTGCAACGCGAGTTGGAGAAGCGCAGGTTTCAAAAAAGGAATTGGAAGATCAACGGAGGTTGGATTTCTAAATAACTGCTGCTTCCTAGAAATCTGTCGCACGGGTGGTAACAGGATGACAGTAGCTTTGAGTTCGAGACAGTTATTTGTTGATTTATTGTTTGCAGCCTCAGTAGCTGTGGTATCATATACATACAGTTTAACTTTAACTAACTGTAGAGTCTGTACACACTTACATGATTATGGTCAGCAAGCAGGGTTGGGCGAGCCAGCGTGTGGGCCAGAGCCGAAGCGCGCCGTGATCACCGTCTCAGAACGAAATGCAAGAAGGTTTTGGTCGAGGTATGGATCGTAGGTGTAGCGGGGAGCGTGCGGTGATGGAGGCGGTGTGGATAGTGATGAATAGGTGCGGTGGTGAGTGTGGTTGGAGTCAACGTAGCCACCTTCGCTAGGCACAGTCTTGGTGAGAGAGAAGAAGGCTGAACAAGCCTCAAGGGTAGCTACTTGCAGGACTGCGAAACGACTGCAGGGCTACAAAACGACTCAAACAAGGTCCTAAACCCAACCCCCCAAACGGTAAGAGACATAGCTTCAAGGCTCCTATAAGAGCTAATATAAACAAGTAATTTATCGTGAGGCCGACAGGTGATGGAGATCCTGTAGGTGGTGTAGTAGGCGCACCAGCTCTCGGGTCACGGCGTAGCTGCGACGTCGAGCCTTCTACGCGATATCAATAGCCATATATTAATGAAAACTTACAGATATGAACACTAAAGAAAACCGCGATAATAGCTATTTTGTGAAGCTGTACGGAGTACTCCGTACAGCATCGAGTTGTAGAGCTATTTTGGTGTTCGCGTGGGTTGCCCGTCATCATCGGTAATTCGAAGTGCCGTCGCGCCGGCGCGTCGTCGCGTGTTTGTCTCTACCGTGTCCGACCATCATTTACATCGCGCGTCTTATCTCGTCACCTTTAGTTTCTCTTACCCTTTCCGAATCACATACAACTCTGAGTGATCGCATTTGCGGCGACAACGCTTTGGCAAGATATCGGCGGCTGATATGACTCTTCGAGGATGTCTACGCAATCGCTGTCGCAGATTGTGCAGTCTAACCCAATAGGTAAAGGATTAGATGGCTTTCGCAATACTTTCAAATCGATATGCGAAGACATTGGCGTCTCCAACTCCTTGCAAGCGCTTGACCAGGTGGGCCATGAAGGTAGTACAGACTGAACAATTTTACCGCACTCCTAATGCGCATTAGAAACCCAGGATTTGTTAGTCCGTCTTCTCTCTGCTTTGCGAGACCTCCCAGCCGCTCGAATTCTGCAGTCCCAAAATGGAGGCAAGAACCTCTTCTATGACCTCTTGAGGCTCAATGCACGGGTCAGCTCTGATAGTTTCGACAACGGACGGATACGACCTCTACTCGATGCAATCATCAACAACCAGCCTGATGAGTTTGTTTGGAATAGGGTATACGAAGCCGTCACCGAATCCACACCGCCGCCCCGCCCTTCCTTGTCCTTTCAACAAACACCGCTGTCGATCAATACGGGCAGTTTCGCGAACTCGGCTGAGCACCGCAAACACGTCGACGATGTGCTAAAGGAGGAGTTGGGACACATGTACGTTGGCGTACCCGGCTTCTTCGATGCCTTCTTCGGAGATGTGCGAGAACTGGGAACAGCGGCACAGGTTGTATTGGACAAGTGCAAGGAAGGAGACAGCCCGCTCTACTGTGTGGAGAGCGGCTGGCAGGGCTGGCCTGAAAGGGCGAAGGAAAAGGATGTCCTGAGCTGGTTTGCACTGCTTGTAGATCAGCTTCTGGAGATTGCGGATAAGCACTTGTCAATATCCCGGAGTTCACGGCGACCGCTGGCACAGCCCCATCGACCTTTGCAAGGCTCTTCAGCCGATCGCAAGCTGGACGTTGGCTTTGTGGACGACCCGGACGCTGGCGTGGACTCGAAGTACCACTGGTCCCAGATCCTCATACCTGGAGAGCTGAAGAGCAACCCGTTAGCCGACAAAGCGTCAAAGGCGTGGCTTGACCTGGGCCGGTACGCCAGGGAGGTGCTCGCCGCGCAAGACAGCCGCCGCTTCGTTCTTGGTTTCACTCTCTGTGGACCCTTTATGCGGCTGTGGGAGTTCGACCGACTTGGGGGCATCGCCTCTGAGCAGTTCGACATTAACAAGGATGGACTGCAGTTTGTGTCTGCAGTGTTTGGGTTTCTGTGGATGAACGAGGTGCAGCTGGGGTTCGATCCGACCATCATCACAATTGGAGACAAGCGGTACATCGAGATTGAACGTGAGAATGGGAAGGAGCGCCTCGTCATTGACGAGGTCATAAAAAGGGTGCCCTGTGTTGCTGGCCGAGCAACGACTTGCTGGAAAGTTCACCAAGAAGAAGCCCCTGGCACGCCGCTCGTGGTCAAAGATTCATGGCAGTATCCTGAGCGCGAAGAGGAGGGTGAGCTGCTACGCGATGCGACAGAGAAGGGTGTGAAAAACGTCGCGAGGTACTTCCACCACGAGACGGTCCATGTACACGGTCGAGACGACGACATCTGCGCAAATGTACGGAATGGGCTGGACATAACGAAGGCAATGAACTACATGCCAAAAAGGCAGATGCCGCCGCCAAATAACACTGGACGCCGGAGAGACGGGAGCAGCAGCGTAGCCGGAAGGAAGCGATCTTCGAGCTCCACGAACGCCCTGCTGCCACCCAGCAAGCGCCCTTGCTCTAGCTCTCCAACAAAACCTGTAATTTTGAATAGGGTCCACCGCCGTGTGATCATCCGCGACTACGGGAAGGCCATCTACAAAGCAAGCTCCCCAGCCAGTCTGCTTGCTGCATTCGAGCAATGCATTGACGGATATGAGTCATTACACACACGAGGCGGCATACTCCAACGCGACATATCACCAAACAACCTCATGGTGAACGAGGATGCCGAGAACCCGTCCTGGCCGGCGTTCTTGGTCGATCTCGACCTTGCGATCGACGAACAGCGGGAGATGTCTTCCGGGGCGCGTGGCAAGACCGGCACGCGAGCGTTCATGGCAATTGGAGTGCTTTTAGACGACGAACAACACTCGTTCATGCACGATCTTGAATCGTTCTTCTGGGTCCTTTTTTGGGTGTGTATCCACTATGACGGGCCTGGCAAAGACATTGGGCCAACTGAATTCGAATGTTGGAATTACGAGAGCAGTGGAAAACTAGCGGAGCTCAAAAAAGGCCTGATTTCTGACGAGAGGGATTTTCTGAAGACTGTTGACGCTAAATTCACGACTTGCTACAAACCGCTCGCTCCTTACGTCAATAGATTAAGGAGGAAAGTATTTCCTGATGGTGGGAGATCGAGGGATTCAAATCCAAAGCTGTACTTAGAGATGAAGGAGATACTTCGGACAGCACGGGATGACTTGAAGGAGTCAGAGGGATAAGGAGATATATCATTCGGTATGCTTGAGATACACACCCGTGAAGACAATCAGTCGCTTTCTTTATTCACGTGGCAGTAGAAATGCATTTATTTTGAGAGGTCTTTGGCCGCTACTTTTAAAGACATTTCTACCTGATTTGACAGTCATTCCATAGAGAAACTTTGTTCTGTTTTTGTGGCCTGCGCTCTTGGTCCGCAGGAGGCTTATCCTCTAAGGCTTGGAGTAAACCCTTCTCCTTGTCCTCAAGCATGAAAAGCCGCTGTAAGTCAATCTGCAGCAACGCGTTATATACTCTCAAATTGACTCGAGGAATAGGCTTGAGGATTAAGAAAGGTTCTGCCTTCTTGCCGGGTTGGTATTGCGTTCTGTTATTGAGATATCGTGGTTTATATGTGATGTTCGCAATGCCAAGAAAAAGTGATGGCTCTAGTCAAACACGTTAGGTGGAATACGTACTGAATTGATATTTGCCTGCTCAAAAGTACAGCGCCAGTTGAGAAATATGGGTAGAAGAGGGAATTTTGGAAAGCAAGTGCGTACGTGTTTAGGGCACATGTGTATGTAAGAAAGGGAAAGGAGGTTGGGCAGACGCTAGATTGGGAAAGGCTGCGAGGTAGCAAGATGAACTTGCAGGGGCCTGTAAAACGCTCTATCAGACTGTAGTTTCTAAGGAAACTGTAACCCGATTGGTTTAATGCGCAGGGTTGCAGATTCACGAAGAGTTGATTGGCCAGTTCCAGCGAATTACTTTGTCCGTCACGTTAATAGTAATCAGTGGTGCCGTAATTAGTGGGGGTTTACTTCATAGTCTCACGGATCTCAGTTTAAGCAGGGCCTCGATGCTTAACTGAAATGAATGGCGCAAACAAGAAGATGTATCGTATACAAAAGCATGCTGTAGACAACACAGGAGCTCTGCTTTGATCTGTAAGTAACTATTCCAGAAACTTGGTAGTATCGTGACCCGTTTGTTAGACTCGCTATGTCTGGTGGCACTGGCTGGGCTTATGCACGTGGGACTTGCTGTTGCTTAGTGAAGGGAGAGGCACTACTGTCCTGGTGACTATTGGCTTTGACCATTCCGAGAGTTATAGTATGTTGAACCTTACTTTCGTTAGCTAAACAAGCATTGCTAGATCGGTGTCGAAAAGCTGTACATATTCGGATTCCTATAGTAATGTCAACGCTGCAATTTCTTCAGCGCTATATATGATTCAATCTTCCTATACTCATCTATGATCTGCGCACGTACAGATGAGTCTAACAGTAATGTTAATATCTTAGCTTCGAACCTGACGTGTAGGCCCCATGACCCTCGCTAGTTCTAGCATGAGACGGTAGAGATAGATCGTAAAGTCTTCCTTTCTTAAAGCTTTTCCATGCCATTCACGGCCTGCCTCTGCGATCTCCTGTGCCCTTTTCTTTCCTTGTTCGTGGGTCGTCATGTATCGCATTATCTCTGGCAGTTCGTTCATAGACAAGCTGACAGGAACAAAATGTACCCACGGCACCACACGCTCGTCGTGCCACTCACGAAAAACAGTTTGCTTGAGGACAACGCTTCGTGATTGCAATAGAGTGTAAAACCGCCCGCTGAAAGAGTTACCATCAGTATCAAACACGAATTGAGCACTCAACTGTCGGGTCTGGGCTTCTCTTTTGCTAACTATAAAGAACTGGTTCTGTGCTTCGCAATCCCAGATGTCGCATTGAATGATGTCAGTAAATTTGACATCAAATAAGCTACCATGTTCTTCAATAGCTCGGTAGCTCACCCAGTGTCTAGGTTTGAGTTCCTGGAGATACACGTGGTGAGTCTTGTTCAAGTTTTGTACCAATTCGACAAAGCGTTGTCGATGAGAATGTCGCCAGGTACCATTCCAGCTGTAGCTACCAGTGGTACTTCCTGCCCAATAGAGCTTCCTGGCTTTCTGGTCCCATAGAGGATCTTTCTCATCATCATACTCTCCTTGATCCATCTTATCGGTATACCAGGGACTGGGGTACACGATATCTCCAAAAGAACTAGGAGCTGCTTGAGATAAGACAGGAAGGTGAGTATTAGTAAGAATCGCCGTCATCGGGGATAAGAAGAAACCATGTGTTAGGGCGAATTCAGGATGTAAGCAGACATCCTTTTCGTTAGACCAGTCTCCAACCAACGACAGCCTGGAGTCATAGTTGTTACAGGCGTTCTGGTTAGGCGAAATTTGCACGCAAAGGCCAATTGTGTGATTCCATATCGATGAGTGACTCGCTTCAATAAATTGAGGCTCCGATATACCACTAGTATCAAGCATCGGTGGTTTCGGAATGATTCGAGGTTCATCCAACAAATTTATGAGAAATTCAACATCAGGAATATCCTGAGACACTTCGTTTAGAAGGTTTCCGAGATCTTTGGCAAGCCAGTGGTTTTCTTGCATGTAGTACTGTCCGTTCCGGAATCCGCATATTCGTAAGGCAAGATGCTCCGATTTCGACGCATAATCGATGTTCTTGTGAAGATGATTAGGATCAACTTTCCAAAGCTGACTTAGACCCTCATTAATCATGTCAAAATCATCAATCAAGACCGAGTGCTTTGATTTTGCATAGAAGAACCATTCGTCAAACCCAGGGGGTGGATCTCGTGAGTATCTTCTCTGGTACTCAGTCTTAGCAGATTCGAGTGTTTTAGACTGCCCGCTGACGAGAAGCTCAAATTCCTCTTGAGCTTTACGAATGCGTATCTCGACCGGGTGATCTGGACTCTGGTTAATGCGCCTAATCCAGGTTACGATAGGAAGGATAGATCTAATCACCCTGTGTGGTATTATGCAGAAACAATGCAGCAGGCCACAGAGCGAGCGCAACTATCAGGAAGCAGATTTTGCTTTTGGATAAAAATCTCATAACTGTGAAAAGATAGTAAAAGTAGCAAGGCGTACGAATAATTATGCGATGATAGGCATTTAAATGGCATCAACAAAGCACAGGCAAGTGCAATGATATCGCGAGATGGAGCTCGGGGCATATTGGCTGCTGATGGCAAGTGGCTATATCTAGTGCCATGTTCAGGGATTACTCATTTTCGCGAGAAACTGATCCATTTGAGGGATGCTCCTTGGAAGAATGCGCCGCAATCCACCGCAGCCGAGTGATTTTATGACCAGGGTTGATAGATAGGTAGAACACTGGGACGGTGTAATAAACAGAGTAAGCACAATGAGGCCAAACCCATAACGCACAACTACTCTAAGTTGACATTTAGAGCTTCTTATCCTAGTATTTGATATGTATCTCAGCTTCCCGTGTGCTTGTCCAAAGGCTTAATCAGGATGAGATATCGCGGACGAACAGGGGGTTCTAGCAGAGGGTTCATGAACCTTGTCAGCACAACACTACGCTCTCCCTAATCCGAAGACTTTTTACCACAAACATAGTTCAAGAGCTGCAGTGCATTCAAAGTGATACTGCATGGGTTCTGTGATGCAATTGCGAAGGTCAAGATGAGAAATTGCTTCATAAGATAGGGTTAACTACTAAATTTATTACTTATCGTAAATTAGCCTCAAGTCCCGCATTTACACATTGGCATCCGATCAGCACGAACATGAGTCACACTATCCATAGCATCTGTGTTTCCTTTGATCAATTGTGTAACACAATTCCAAGGACGCTCAGCGGGTTGAGTAACCAAGACAAAGTCTTGAACAAAAGGATGATACTCAAGGCAAGGCAGACAAACAGACTCACTGCCAATGTTCCCAGTACAACGACAAAACTCTGAAACCCAACCTCCATGTGCAAGCCTGATGGTTGCGAATTTATCCACCATGTTGCACTTGTTCAAATGCACCAACTGGAGAGCGGGCCCAAAAGCTCTTTTCAAAGTTTCCTTGGTCAGCGTGCCGACCGCAGCAAATCGGTTCTTGGAACCCAAAGCACCATACGCCTGTACCACCAGGTACGAGCGTCGTACGTCCTTATTAGATTTAGCAACACCAATACGGCATTCGGAAGAAAATAGAGGGTTGCTCTTATGGCATACTGGTATTCTGCCAGTCTCCTTCACAAGGTACCCACGCATTGCTCCATTATGGAACACAATACCGACAGAAATTGCGAGTCTCTGCAACACTAGCGGAAAGTTAAATTCCTAGTCATGAAAGCGCTGCTGCCATATAACGCACCTTTGACATGCTTTATCAAGAACTTTACTTGTTTCTTCGTCCCAGAGAAGAAACAAAGCGCTACACCCGCCGCTTGCACCTTCAACCAGTGTATCCATGCCTTCTCCACTCCCACCATATCTGTGTCGACCAGTTCCGAGCACGCCTCCTTATACTCTAGGATCTTGTCATATTCCAGAAAATCGTGCAATCTTGCCTCCGGCCCAAATTGCTCTACAACTATGAGTTGTAACTCCGAGGGAAGTCTTGAAAAACGCTCTATCAGCTCGTTAAAGTATTCTAGCTTGGATCTTTGGCAGATAGTACGACATATGGTGTTTTTGGCTTCGGAAGAGACTGTTCTGTGAAATGATGTACACCCTTGGCTGTCTCTCACGTAAACACTTTCTCTTTTGCTTAGGAGACAATTCGCAGTTCTCGCATCGCCACGGACAATTGCATCGTGAAGAGCCGTGTGGCCTTTGTCATCCTTTACGTGAATACCCGCGCCCTCATCAACGAGAGAGTTGACGATTTCCACGTCGCCACGAGCTGCTGCTACATGAAGCGGAGTTAAACCCAAAACGTTTTTCGCGTTCATACATGCGCCTTTCTTCGACAGCACGCCAAATACGAATTGCCCTTCTCTGGCCGCTTCGTAAAGAGGGGTATTGCCTAAGCTGTTTTGTGCATTTACGTGGGCTCCTTTGTTAACAAGCAGGACAATGGCCTTTTTTTTACCGTGAGCAGCGGCTATGTGAAGTGGAGTCCGACCAAGATTATCGTTCGCATGAACGTCTGCGCCATTGTTCAAGAGATAAGCGATAGTTTTCATGTGGCCACGAGAAACTGCATCGTGCAGCGCAGTACGACATCTTCCATCGGTTTCATCAATGTACATTCCTTTGTTGCAAAAATAACGGACTGAGCGGACACTGCCGCTAGCAGCTGCCTCATGAAACGCGGTGCAGCCATGATAATTCCTCATGGTCATGTCGGCTCCTTTCTCAACAAGCAGGCTCACCGCCTTGTTCTTGCCACAAGCAGCTGCTTCATGAAGTGGAGTCCAACCGAGGTCATGTTTTGCATTGATTGCTGCTCCTTTCTCCAAAAGACGCCTGATGGTTTTAATATGGCCACGAGAAGCGGCTTCGTGAAGCGCGGTACGGTTGTTGAGATCTTTGAGGTCGGCCCTGAACCCTTTAGAGAGAAGTAAGGCCACAGCTTTGTTATGGCCCCGGAGACATGCTACATGCACGACTGATTTTCCTTCTATGACAGCCTCAGAAGCAAAACGCTCTCTATTTATTGTCTGCTGTATTTCCTTTATATCGCCCTCAGCTACAGCAGAGCTGAGAGTAGAACAAGCTCGCATATTGTGGTCCTTAGGTTGATTCACTCCTACTACTCCGTTTTAGGCTGGCCCTGGGATAGTCAACTTTGAATTCTTAGCGTTCCTACATCGCATGTACAACTTTGAAAATACATAATGTCCTACGACTCACTGCAAATAACTGATATGAACTGTTTGTGAGGAGTTCAGATTTTACGTACCAGAAAAAGACTAGTACATTTAAAAAAGCTCAGCATGTAGTTGAGTGTAGCCATATATGCACTAAACCGTAGTAAGCTGGTTACGCAGCATAAGCTGCAAGGTAAGCGCCATCTCTATGTCGCGTTAACGCCACTAACATTGTCCCCGATAGGGACGTGATGAGGCAATTAGAACTTCCCGCCATACCTCCATCGTTTCACAGTTAGCAGGACAATCTGGGTAGTTGTGTGTTGGGAAAACTTGGTAGAGAGCACCCAGAGTTTGTGAGATTAGAAAGGTTCGCCATCGTGTGGTAAGAGAATACATGCGTTTTGATCTTCAGAGAAAACTCAAGGTCATGCATTCCGCTACAACCGCATCTTGGAAGTGTAGGTCATCTCGAAAGAGAGTCCTTGAGCCTCTAGCTTCCTCGTCGACTGCAAATTCCTATATCACTGGCAACGCTACGATTCGCTACCAACTTTTCTTCGGGCTGCCTCGGATACACTAGAGGCCTGATGCATGTATGTCAAAGCCTATCAACCTGGACAGATATATAAAAAGAGTATTTCTCTCGCAGGGCACTCCGGTATCGGAGTAGTTGCGCTGCTTTGCAGAGCGTAGCTCGTAAAAAAGGTGGCCACTTTCAAGCAGCTCAGTGGCATTATACCCAGGCTGATTCCAGGCTCTTCATTTTTCACACTACGACGTCTTCCTCAACAACGATACCTGCACATAGCTTTCCTGCTGCAATTGGTATGAGCTCCTGTACTTTTGCTTAGTCGTCTATGTTAACTCCTGCTGCAAGACTTCGATATTCAATATCCACGCCAATCGCACTAGTTTCATGCGCTGCTCTTGTATATAGAGACCGATTACATTCAAAATGTCGACGCCGAGCTATTTTAGCTTAGCTGGAATGCGTGGGTTTTAGCCACGATAAATTAAGGTCTACTACCTCTTGGGTGTAATCAGTTTGAGCATGCTATGGCTTCTCTTCGCAGATCGTAAGACCCGTCTCTTTGGATTGCAACATACACATTTAAGCATTGAGTAGAGATGTAGAGCCGTATTCGAATAAAAGTCAAGAAATGGCAGAGTATATGAAAGAGTGGAGGCGTGATGGGCCTTTAGGTATACTTATGGCGATTATTAACCATATCAAAACACCGAAACAGTACGAGCTTTTTGCTGGCTTCCAGCGTCTTACTCACCTCGAGCTGCCAGCCGACGCGCCCACCGAAAAACGCAAGATCCTCGAGCCTGTCAAGCCCGTCGTCACTCGCTGGAACTCCTACTACGCCTGCTTTGAGCGCGCCATACAGCTACAGTCAGCTATTAACGCGTACGCCAACCACCATATTACAGCTGCGCGAGCGGAGGCCGCACGGGCAAGCTCGCGTGGTAACAGGCCGCCCACCGTGCCGCAGTGGATGCTGTCAGACGGTCTATCAGCGCATGACTGGGCAGTAGTTACTGAGTATATGGACGCGCTGAAACCTCTCAAAGCCGCTACAAAGCGCCTTGAAGGCCGCGGCAAGTGTGGCAGGTTTGGCGCCATCTCTGAGATTATCCCAGTATTTGAGTATCTACTCGGCTACTACGAGCAGCGCGTCCAAGCCTACGACAACGTCGACTATAACGCCCACCGTGAGACGCCCGAGGACCATCTCGAAATCAACATGCGCGCGGCGTGGGCGAAAGCCAACGAGTACTGCGCGAAGCTAGATCTATCGCCTGCCTACTACGCGGCTATAATACTCCACCCATACTACAAGTTATACTGCGACGCGTCGTGGACAGCCGGTAAGCAACACTGGCTTGATGCTAACAACCGCAGTTTTCGCGCCTTATGGGCTACTTACAACACTGGCGTAACAGCTCTAATACAGCGCCCAAAGGTGTACTCAAATGATATCGACGACGCGATCGACAGCTTTCTCTGTCCCACAGTCGCTGGCGCTGAGGGGCCAGTAGACGACGAGTTCGACCGCTGGAAACAGTACGAGCCGAGCGTGGAGAGAGGCACTGAATATGCCAACAATCCCATCAAATACTGGATATCCATGCGGGATCGCTATCCGCGTCTTACTAGGCTCGCGCTGGACGTGCTCTCTATCCCAGCTTCAAGCTGCGAGTGCGAGCGTATGTTCAGTGAGCTTGGTGATCTACTGAAGCCTCGCCGACGAAAGCTACAACCACAGCTTTTGGCAGCGATACAGTGCGTACGGCGGTGGCGTAAAGCTGGCCTAGGCAGCGACAAGATCAGCTCTAAAGTCACTGATATAGATATAGAGACGTTGTATGGTATCGCTGCATGGGACGATCATACTGATAGCGACGGCGAAACTTAATACTACAGCTAGCCGCGATATAGCTAATATAACCTATTTCTATAATAAATACGCTGTAAAGGGGATTCGGGCGACGACAACTGTCGCCTATTGTTCTTGCCTAAATCACCTCCTAAAACACTAAGAAATATATCGCGATAATGCTTCTACTAACAAGCTAATAGCCTCATAATTTACGCACGGACTATCAAGCTGATCAAGCTCTCAAGTCAAGCTATAACCGTATTCGGGCCGAGTCAAGTCAAGCCGAAGTTTTTTGGATATCTATAACAGTCAAGTCAAGCCGGAGGCTCAGCTTGA
Organism: Bipolaris cookei; assembly: GCA_002286855.1. Classification (NCBI taxonomy): domain Eukaryota; kingdom Fungi; phylum Ascomycota; class Dothideomycetes; order Pleosporales; family Pleosporaceae; genus Bipolaris; species Bipolaris cookei. The sequence goes on from NRSV01000094.1 coordinate 47,175, forward strand.
CTTGACTTGCTTGTTGACAAGTATGCTGAAGAGAGTCAGCTAGAGGCGCCTCATTAGGTCAAGCACCCAAATTTACTTTAACGGCAGTTTCTATAGGAAGATGCAGTAGATAGAGATAGGTGAAGAGATTTCGTGAAATCTACCCGCTGTAGTATCATGGCTTCGAGGCTCCACTACTTAGGACATGACGGAGACGTAAAATACACATTTACTTTCATGTTGCTTAGAATAACTTCTTTGCATACTCTTGTTTAATGTTGTGGTATCTTCATAATCCGTTGAAAAAAAAAACAACATACAGCGCACTAGTTAGATACAGTAACTGGAAAGGATAGTGCGCTACGATTTGTGACTAATCAGTTGCATTGATTTTCAATATAATTCCGATCTTGGTTCCGTTAACCCCATAATTCAGTGCAAGCAGGGCCTGTCAATTCATCAGACCCTAATGGAATTAGAGTCATGTCGACCCTACATAACGGCACAGGTATGAAGTATTAGATACGTTTCCGAGATAAGATTACCTAGAGACATTTAGGAGTGCTTGGGACATGAATCAACTAACAATCTATTAAAACACCTATAGGCCTTGTATGAAAGGTTATTAAAAGCCTACTTAAAAAACCTAGTTGATTATAGGAGAGATCTAGCATTTGTATCAGGTCTTTTGTCCAAGGCGGTATCCGGCCTTGGTCCGGATCCTACCCGGATGCAGGTCGGGTCAGTATCTGGGCTGTTACACTCTAATTACTTTCGTCGCGGGTTGAGGATAGGCTCTATCCTTCATAGGTAGTTCAGCCACTTCTTTACTCCTGTAAGCAGCTGCTACATTGATATACTATGCGTTGGTTCTTGCGCTTCTGTCTATGAGAAGATCGACAATTTCGGTCTTACCGCGAATAGCTGCTTCACGAAGCGCTGTATAGCCTTTGCTGTCTTCTGCATCGATGTTTGCGCCTTTCTCTAGGAGATGAATGACAGTTTCGACACTGCCGTTATGAACTGCTAGATGAAGCGCCGTCTGGTCATAGTCGTTCTTCGCATTGATTTTTGCGCCTTTTTCCAGAAGATGAAGTATAATTTTCTCGTTGTCGGGAATAATTCCTAGGTGAAGCGCTGTGCAGCCTTCGTTGTCTGTTGCGTCGATCTTTGCGCCTCTGTCAATTAGACATTTTAAAATGTCGAAATTTCGACACATAGCTGCCTCGTGAAGTGGAGTCCTACCCCGCTTAAAGGTCTTTGCATTAATTCTTGCTCCTCTGTCCAAAGAATCATTAACAATTTCCTTAACGTCGTAAATACCTGCGTTGTGAAGCGCCGTAATGCCCCGTCTGTCCTTCGCTTTAATATTTGCTTTTTTCCCTAAAAGCAAACTCATAACTTCCTTTTCGCCCCAAGCAATAGCTTCAAACAGAGGTGTTTTGCCGTCATTGTCTTTTATGTCAATTCGGAAACCTTTAACAACAAGATCTTTCACTAGTTTCTTATCGCGCTCACGGCATGCTAGTTGTACAAGAGATTTCCCATCTATTTTAACGCGATTTCTGATATATTGTCTCTTAAGTTCCTTATTTATCTTCTCTCTATAGTCCTGAACCATAGCTGAAGGAAGAGTAAAGTTGATCTTCTTTTTGGGATTCGTGCTCCTACTTGTAGCTTTTGTAACAGCAGAAGACGAAGTGTAAGAGAAAAAACTCAAATGATCTAATAGAAAGTCTCAAACGGTATAGCTTCCTAAACGAGATTGATATATCTATTGTCTGTAGAAATAAGCAGTCTTCCTGGAAAGATTTGGAAACTTGGGATTATAAAGGAAGTTAAACAAATAAGAAGTTTAATAAGACGCTTTCATAGTTGTTTAATCAACTTAGTTATTACAGTTAGTCAAGTGTATATTAAACTGCGATAGTTAAGCTAAGTGTAACGGCGCAGGCAAGACTACTCGGATCAGTATCGGCAGTAGTGTCACTCAGAGGCATATGGGAGTGCGTGTGACATCAAACGAGCCTTGATTCGAATAGTCTTGCCTGCGCCGTTACATTATATCAAAAGTCTCGTCCCAGCCGGTGACGGCTACTAAACAATATCGCAGCTGTTTGTTCGAGATCACGTCCAAGCACCAAGTCCATCCGGAACCGATCCGGATACTTACACCGTCACATCCGACATTCACCCTAGGCAGGATCCCATCGATCTCCTGCTGGCTGAAGCCTTTGGGTTTGGAACTTCTGCGCTCCTTGCGAGGCAGATTACTTTGGTAAAAGTCGCGTAGAGTGCGCCAAGGTAGAGACTCGGAGACTACCAATAACCCATCAACCTCAGAGACAACCGCTGATGGTTGACCCACTAAAACCCGGTAGTTCTAAGGAACCACCTCGGAAATCGGTCCGATTACAGGACCAAACCGTTTCGGAGAAGAAAGCTGGCAAGCTGCCAACCCAGGAATCTCCAGAGACCTCACCACCACGAGAAGAAGACGAAGACGAAGGCGAGTCCGATTCGGTACCAGTAATAACTATGAGAGACCTCCATAGGCAGATGGCCAGCTTGGTTGACCAAGTCCACCGACTAACCCAAGAAAATGCTGAGCTTCGGAGAAACGTAGTGCTTACTACTGTATGTGGTCAGTGCGTGCAACAGTTCAGCCAATGCAACACCATCTGCACCATCAAAATATCCACCCATCATTTTCAACACGTGACATCTCCACCACCATGACAGCTATCGAAAAAACGATCGCGGCAATTGATTCGCAAGATACAGAAGGTCAACTTTCATACCGCGCAGCTGCAAAAAAGTTTGGTGTTAAGGTTACAACATTAACGCGCCGGCACCAAAACAAAACCCAGTCGCGAACAGCAGCTGCTAAAAAACGTCAATTACTCACCCCACTACAAGAATCTAAGCTAGTAAAATACATAGAAAAACTGTCAGAACGCGGCCTACCACCTTCTCGATCGATAGTAAAAAATTATGTCGCGGTTGTTGCAGAATGGGAGCCCTCTAATAGCTGGGTTACTCGGTTTTTAAAGCGCCACAACGATATAATCTACATCAGAAAAGCCACCAGTATCGACCGCGACCGTTATCTAGCTAATAATCCAGCTAGCTACGAATCATATTTTAATCTTATCTATGCTAAGCTCGATCAGTATGCTATTGCGCTACATAATATCTATAATATGGACGAGAAGGGCTTCTTACTTAGCCGTATCTTACTATCAAAAAGAATCTTTTTAAAGCAGATGTGGGAGCAAAAGAAGATACGCAAGGCACTCTAAGATGGGAGTAGAGACTAGATCTCGGTTATTGGGTGTATCTGCGCCGATGGGAGCTCAGTAGATCCTGCGATAATCTATGAGAGCCCAGATGGTCTTCGCGATGAATGGCTGCGGGATCTGGAAGTGGGAAAACACCAAGTTTTTTGCTGTACCAGCCCATCGGGATGGAGTAACAATAAGCTCGCGCTGGCTTGGGTTGAGTAGGTGTTCGATCGGCTCACGAAGGCGAAAGCAAAACGCGACTACCGAATGCTTCTAGTCGATGGGCACGGCACTCATCTCACGCCTTCCTTCATCGAATACTGCGATACTCACCGAATACTACTCGCGGTATTTCCACCTCACGCTACTCATAGCCTCCAGCCACTCGATGTTGGCGTGTACTTACCTCTGGCAACCGCGTATAGTACCGAGCTCACCAATCTACTCCACAGCGACCAAGGATTACTTAATATGCGGAAAAGTGATTTTCTACGTATATTCTGGGCGGCATATACATCTACTTTCATAGCTGATAATATACTAAGTAGTTTTCGTGCTACTGGGATCCATCCGCGCGATCGCGACGTCGTAATGAAACGGTTCAAAACACCGCCACCACAAGCCGATATAGATACAGAAACTGGAGAGGCAGGTGATGGAGATAGCTGGAGGGATCTATCAAAATTATTTGACGCTGCTGTGCCGGATACATCAAAAAATGCAGCCAAACAGCTCAAACAGGCGCTGCATTCATTGCAGATCCAGAACGAGCTTTTGCACCATGAAAACGAGGAGCTGCGGGGTAGTATTACTACCAGAAAACGCCGCAAATCTGAACGAAAGCTTCTTGACCTGCAGCAGCATAAAGAATATCAAAGTACTGCAGTGGTGTGGAGCCCTCGATCAGTAAGAGAAGCCAGAGCCCGCGAGGCAGCAGAACAACTGCAACACCATGAAGAAAAACTCCAAAAAGAACGCCAGAGGGAGGAGCGAGCTACAGCAGCAGCTTACAAAAAACAGATAGCACAAGCTGCACGAGAGGCTCGCGAAAGGACGAGAATGGTGCGGCAGCAGGAGCGGGCTGCGAGGGCTACACAACTAGCTGCCACGCGCGCTCAAAAAGCACGAGACCGCGCTGCCGCAACCGCACAAAAAGCTCGCGATAGACATAATACTACTAAGCGAAAAGCCTCATCAACTCAGAATATAAAAAAAAATAAAGCGGCGTTGTGTTACAGAGGCTGAAAGTAGTGGTGCTGATACATCACCGCCCGCCAAGCCTCCCACCAAAACCACCACGCGCGGCCGCAATGTGCGGTTACCCAGCAAATATCAGTAGGTATATATCAAATATACGATTACGCGAGTAATCTACCAAAAAATCTAGTAATAATAACGTTTTGGTGGTAGTCAAAAGTTTCATTTTTTAGCGGGCACGCATTTTGGTGGGGTGTTGCATTGGCTGAACTGTTGCACGCACTGACCACATACAGTAGTCTTGGCAACCGTGCCGCTGCGGAGTCCAAACGACCAGCTGCTCAACACGACAATGATGGTTCCTCGACTTCACAATATCACGCGACGTGTTTCCATATGTTCGTTGCAGGTCTTCTTTGTGCGATATCATTACTTCACGCCGTTCTCCAGCTTTGCAGATCTTTTTTTGACGCCAACCAGTAGGAAGCCCTTCGTACTTGCGCCCTACCCCGTCACGCATTTGAATCCCACCCAGATGCAAAGAACGTACGCATTGAAATCAGAAATGATATTGGGAAATATATGAAACAAACCCTCAAGCATTAGGGTCGGTTTCAAGAAGTCTGTCCAACTTACACGATTACCTGGTGTCGTATTGCGGAATGGTTTCGAAGCAAACAACGAACAAGCGAAAACGGACCTCGAACACTCTCGCCCGAAACAAGCGCCGTCGAACAACACGGCTCGCCCACACCAACGCATCTGGATCCTATCAAGAAAATGGGCTTGCTAGCGAGAAGTTCTGGGCGGCGAGAAGGATCCTGGAGGACAATGGGTCCCGTTATCTGGTCGAATGGGAGGATATTGACCCAGCGACGGGACGTTCGTACAAGCCGACATGGGAACCGCACGACTTCGTCACTCCAGCCCTAGAAGCAGAATAGAAGGAGATCGTTGCTGCTCGAAGCACCGTTACCGGACATACCTACAGTCAAGCTCAATCGTTTGGAGAAGCCGATAGTCGAATACAGTTCTTGGGCGGGTCGCCGGGACTGGTGACAGCTAGGCAACCTCCAACGAACAGGTTACCTCAATGTCAAAGCGTCTCGACAGCTTCTTCACAGCGAACGCATCAGTCACGGCGCAGTTCCACTTCGCTCTTCCTAGAGTCACAGCAAAGCGTGTGTGTGTTCGAGGATAGAAACTCATATATCTGCAGTATTATACTTGCTAGGCAGAACAAGGTCAATTTGACAATCAATACTACGACTACACTGAAAGAAACATCAGGCTCCAACCAGCGGAACCCAGCAACCGTAAACGGTGCTGGCGATACGGATGAAGTGATATGATCTTTCCTCAAAAATGCTAGCACGGCTTACTGACTATGTATTTACAGAATTTGGGAACTACAGATCCGGCCGCGCTGAGTTTACGACATAGTCTGCGTGCTCAATCTCCTGCTTGCATCGAGAAGGTCGACAGTGTTGGCTTTATGCAACCGTCGTCGCACTCTGGTCTTGTAGGAAAGCTCCACGACGTAGGATGCAAGGAAAGTGAGATTCCGGAGAGTCCAAGGCATGCTGGGCTGGACTTATTGGAGCTGACTAGGCATGAGCGACAAAAAGCCTATGCTTGTACGCTTAAGGAGAAATGTTTATCTCTGTCGGCATTGTTAGCAGCTAAGAAGCCCTTGGGAGCACAGGAGCCACAAGAAATGCACAGCGAGCCGGAGATCCTAGCATCCGTGTCCATCGCACCTACCAATGAGTCTATTCACAGAGAGCCAGAATTTCGAGCTGAAGCTGAAGCGATACTTTACATAGAGACGGGGAAGGGACCCGTTCTCAAAAAGGCTCTATCTGTGCTTCCAGGTGAAATGGTCGAGAAGCAAAGCACGGCTCTAGTGGGCTCAGAACAATCACCAGGACGACTTTCCCAAGAGCGCAGAACTTATGAAAAGGCTGTGACACGACATGCACCGGCTGAGCCCGACGTAAGCGATGGGCCCACAAGGCTAGATACTAAGATCACGGCCGGGCAGACATTTACCAGGCAAGATGTGAATACCCCAGCCAGGGACAGGAGTGCTAAAACATGCTCCTTGCCATCAGCGTCTCCAGCAGAGTGTGCACGCTATACTTCGGAACAAACTAGTCCCTTAGAGACTGAAACTAGTGGTTTTCCAACTCTGCCGGCTTTGAACCGGAGCGTCAGAGGTAGTTCACCCACCTATCAGAAAAGGTCGCAGAACATGGAGCTTGCACAGCAGCACTTGCAGTCTCCGGTAAACTATCGCAGGTATAGCCAGCGATGCACTAACCGGTCCGACGAACCACCTCAGGGTGACATCCAGTTATTGCAGCATCGTGATGCTTGCCCAATGAAGCACCAAAGCAGACCACGCCGCTACGACCTTGCATACATACTCAACGGCAACCCTAGCTTCGGTAGCAGCCAGAGCATCTACCAAGACCCCCATGATCTTATCCAAAGTGCAGATGCTGTTGACAGTGCCGTTACTGGCGAAGAACGCAGGTATCAATCGCCTGCATGGAGCGTGGAGACGGGCAGCCATGATCTATCCCATGCATCGTATCTAAGAAAGCAGTCATCTCCGCCTGCTCATCGTCCTCCATCTCCGCTTGCGCCTGTACCTGTTCTCGAGAGAGACGCATCTGACCAAGACCGTCGAGTAACGCATCCCAGTCAAACCCTACCTTTGTCACATCACAACCTACGCGTGTATAACCAGATACCAGAGAGTGTGAATCGTATCACTGTTGACCCTTCTGCAGTAGCGTCCGAGGCTTACCAACAGAGAGCACGATCATCTCAGTTTCCAATGTTAGCTATCCCAACTGCTGCGTTGCTAAGATCATCGCTATCTTGGCACAAATCAGCAGCAAGTTTCCAGAAAACTGAGAAGCAGAAGATGTTAGACGGAGAGCCTTTCATGCCCTATAGCTGCCAATTAGTTGAGGATCGAAGGCAATGCGCAGCTATACTACACCGCCTCAACAACACCGTCGATGCGGTACCCGAGGCTGTACAACGTATGCACGAACGCTATTTCAGAGCGGTTACAGAGGCAGCGTGGACTCAGTCTCGTTACGAAGACCGTTCGGTCGGCGGCCGGCTTGGTAGTAGTACACACGTTGCTACACCGTTTCACTGTGACTACGGCTACAACATCTCTGTTGGCGACAATGTCGTAATTGGACCTAAATCCCAACTACTTGATTCAGCCAAGATTACCATTGGAAGAAACACCAGGATTGGCGCATGTGTTACCATCACGACTTTGAAAACACCAACTGGTTTGAAAGCGTTGAAAAGAAACTACGGTCTTGAAGTCGCTAAAGATATCTACATCGGCGAGAACGTCTATATCGGTGATTGCTGCGTCGTAGGAGCCGGAGTGCGAGTTGGTGACTGTGCCATTATTCGTTCTGGGTCTGTCGTCGTTCATGACATACCACCAGGCTACATCGCCTATGGCAATCCAGCCAACATATACAAGGCAAATTAGATGCTCTATCATCGTTTGGGCAGCTCGAGGTGGCATTCGGTGTATCAAGCCTACTACAGTATCTGTCACCGTCTATCCCAAGGCCCACAGGATAACGATTGTTCTGAAACAGATGCCGCTTCAGCTTGCTTGGCTAAGCGCAAAAGCAGATGGGGAGCCTAGATCGTTGCTAATAGGGGAAAGATTCTCTCCAGTATCCTGCCTTCATCATGATCAAACGATTTTCTTAGTAACAACGTGCATACTCTGTAGACGTGATGTTGAGAAAAAATCTGTATTAGCTCGTCTACCTATTCAAACAATTTACCATACTCAATATCGCCGTTGCCCGTGCCTCAACCACACTAACAGTCTCTAGCCCCTGGCTTCGAATACGGTCAAATCCTGGAACCACGTCACTCGTCTACAGAGCCTACCCATTGCCATCAATGTCGAAACCAAGAGCACTATGAAGTCGTGGAAAGACGGCAAACAATAAATTGGGATCTGGACAGAGGCGTGGCTGCGGCGATACGAGATGATAGCTCCATAGATATGAACGGCTAGTATGAATGCGTGCAACATTGCTACTTTCATTCAACGCTGTAACAAGACGAGGAAAGCCTGCCTGCAGTTCGTGCGTGTCGCCCTTTCAGGGCTAAACTCTATCTGGAAGGTGACACATGGTAGCACTTAAGCTCTGGTGACGATCACATGCTGTGAGCGTTAGGATAGGGAACATATCAGGTCTTCGGTCACCACTTCCTCTCAACATTCTCACTTGCGTCCAACGAGGGTCTCTAGGAGGGACACCAGCCCCTCAATCCGAAATGTGGCACTATGTGATGCTAACCTAATGTGGGTATTGCGACAGCCCATGTTCGCAAATAGTCGAATACAGATAAGCTTGTTGTCTGACAGATAATAAGGCTTAGCATCAGCGCTGATCCGTCAGCGTACGCGCACGCTAGGAGGGTAATTCACTCGCATAAGCCATCTTCGAGAGTGGCTGTAACTTTCTTCTTCTATGCTCGCCTGCTATGGAAACGGCCAGTGGTATGAATGCAATGGTCGATACATACATAGCAGCGATTGCAGTGCAGAAGTGGCCGAACCCGGGTCGTATGGCTGCTGCGACCGTCCTGCGCTACAAGCGAGGCTGACCGCGATAGGACTCGATCCTGACCGTAAGCATTTTGAAGGGTCTGTGGGCTCAGCGCACGATATGAACTGTGCCGCAGTGGCACGACTGCTTGCCAGTAAGCAACCGACGGATCCTAAGCGAACTTCCCAATACACTCTCATGCAGTCGCAGCTTCCGGTTTCTGTGAGCAGACGACCTTTAATCCCACGCTAAGCCTCTATCGCTTAGTGGTGATCTTACCCAGATAGTACTAGTTCGTGCCAGCAATGCCATTGGTCGATCTGCTTCCAGACGCTCAGACCAATCAATGTGTCATATCTATAGAGCCTATTAAGACTTTTCCAGATAAGCGTATGCCAGGCGGATCCATGTCCCGCGTGGGATGACAAGTAAGCCGCGTATACAAAGCGGAAGCTGCAAATGCATGAGAGTGTACCAATTCGGAGAAGAGGCGTGTTAAGGTAATGAATAAGGACTCTAGATTGGATAATAAGCTATATAAAGAAGTGGGCAAAAGAAGACATATGGGCTAAGGAGACCAAGACGTAGCATAGGAAGTGTAAAGCTAGACTAGCGTTAGCAGCCCTTTCGGCTCGGCCGCCGGGCGTAAATAAATTGTGTGTGTACCGTCCGAACGATGTTCAAAATAGATGCAACTTCTACCTTAGATGCAGAAGACTCGCGCACGTTCAATACACTGCGTTTTATGATTATACAATCTCTATAGCGTGAGCTATCAGATAAAATAAGGGAGAGAGTTGGTGTTCGTGGGCATGGCCCGTGCTAACTTAGTGTTAGGGTTGCGCTGCCAGTTGCGCTTAGGGCTACACTTAGGGCTTTACCCCAAGTCAACCCTAAGTTAGGGTCACGCCAGGCGCGAGCGGTTCTTAGCAAATTGCTATAGTTATTTCTTTTATAACTAAAGCCTACTTCCTATTCACTCGCTAAATTATCAGAACCTAAGTCTTCACTAGTTATGCGTTATCACGCAACCCGCACATAGCTAGTACAACTGCGTCTGAACCTTCTTCTCCATTTACGTCACCCACATATCCGAGCTTACCCTTCCCTATGTTAGTAAGAGCAATAGGAGTTTGCTCTTGGTCTGTAATCGGTACAGGATAGAAGACACGAGACTCGATATGTGAGGAGTCGTTTGGCAGGTACCACGCATCCTTGCCCGGTACACCTGCGAGGAAGACAGCTTTCTGGCTGTAGCTAGGGGGTAGAGATGTGTGTGATGATGTCTCTTCAGTATCGTTTCGATGAACAGTGGTGCGCTGGTACGCTCCGTGCGTCCATGCCAAACCTGCTTCTTGGAAAAGCCTATCCAGATCTTTGGGTCTAGTCATTGAGCTGAAGTCGCCCATAAGAACGAGTCTACCACCACCACGAACATAGTCAAGAAGCTTCGCGTAAACAGCACGATGCTGTGCGATGCCACCATCGGTGACCAGAACTGCTTGCGGAGGCTGATCTGCTAGTCTTTGTAGTGCCGACTCCGGTTTTGTGGCACGATCGAGAGCGGCCACGGTGTTCAGCTTCCCCAAAATTCCCTGGTAGAGCTGATCAAATGGGGAAGCGGTATCAAGAGATACCAGCAGGATACTTGGCTCATAAGGAGCTGTCACCGACGTTGTGTGAAGCTGTCGAGCAGGCTGAATGGGTGGGCTGGGAGAATGCAAGTCGAAGCTGGCAGCCGCTTTCGCAAGACGATCGGCAATTTTGTTATGCTCCCTTGGTATATACCAGAACCCAACCTACATAATCTTAGTCTTTGCATACAGTCAACATTAATTTGTGTGTGACAACTGACCGTCACATTCTCCGCCTCGAGCGTCGTCACCACGCCATCGAGAGCGAGGAACAGATCTAGATTTGTCGGTGTAGTACCTTTAGCCGTACGCCAGTTATTCCTCTATAAACGCGATCAGAAGTGTCATTAGAAGCTCTTATCAAATACATACCTTCCATTTCGGTAGCCATTCAGTCATGCCCTTCACAACGTACTCGGAGTCGGTCGCGACAATCCAAGCAGCGGCTTCGCTCTTGGGATCTTTAGTGTAGGCCTCAGCGAAGAACTGTAGACCTGACTTTGCAGCACAGAGCTCCGCTCGCTGGTTTGAGCGCAGTGGGAAGTTGTCTATTTTGTCCGTGATGGGTTTAGACAATTGGCTACTATCATCGTTGCCGTATGCTACACCAACTCCTGCTTTTGCCCCAGGTCGTCCGTTGTTTGTACACGCCCCATCGGTGAAGATTATGCGAAAATGGTGGCAGGGTATAGCCGGTCGATGGCTTTCACGGCTTGATAAGGATTCGTTGTTGCATGCGCAGCAATACAACAGGAAGTCATCGCAATGGGGACAGTCCTGGAGGAGTTCTGGTACAGATCTGTCTCTGGTTTTAGGGCAGAGGATAAGCTTTCTATCATGTATGATATTTTCGTAATGATCCATCTTTGTGAAAGTACTCAGAGCGAAACCAATTCATGGTTTTGATATGGAGTCATGGGTGAGAGCGGGGCATCACCTAGATTAGGCGCCAGCGGTTGGCAGATCTCTCGCACCGTTCGAGACGGCCGGCAATACCCGGGTTAATCGCTTGATCAAGGCGGGGTAATCATATAACCAAAGGCTAACCTCGCTACAAATCTTGCTATTCTAGACGGAATTATATCGTCACAATTAACACCTGTTTGGTACCAAAGTTTATGATACCACCTTTAGCATTCCATTTACATACTGTTTGTTGATATTACCTTTTCTTATGCGGAGGTCGACATGGCGGACGCGGCAGGAAGAATCAGCACACTTCAGGTTCGCTGCACTTGTGGTAAAAGTTTCGAGAATACAGAGACGTACTTAGGGCACAAAAGACTTTGCAGAACCCATCAGAATGGGGAGCATGTCATTTCTGTGACTCCAAACTCCAGTCAAAGGGCCGCCGCGGTTCCAACTAGAGTTTCAATTCCAGCTTCGACGCCGAAACTTATGCCCTCTGTAACCTGTCAGTGCAGCAGCAGATTCAAAAACCACAATAAAATTCATGGTCACGAATGTCAACGAGCAGTTTACGAACAACAGGTGAACGCGCGTTGGAACACATTGAATTTGACTCGGTACTCAGGATTAAATCAGGGTGCGGGTCCAAAATTAGCGACAGAAAAGCGTCCTATTCCACCTGCGGAAGCCACAGCCCAGAAAATACTGTGTCCTTGTGGACAGAGCTTCAAGAACGAGAAGAAGCTAGGAAATCATTTGCGGTATTCGAAGACTCATCAGGCAGAAAAATCGGGATCTGGGTCAACTCCCAAAAGCACTACGCCGGACTCGGTGCCATTCACGGTTTCACATTCACCTTCGACTACAATTTCTTCAGCTTTATGGCCAGTATCAACCACTATCCTATCTTCAGTGCTCCCGAAAACTTCACTTATCTCCTGTATCTGCAGCCCTGCTTTTGAGCCTGAAAAAGTCCCTCAGGTACACAAGCGCGACTGTTTATATTATAGGCGTCAAGCCGATAAGTCTCTTACTCGAAGCCAACAACAAAATGACTCCTTGGTCTCTTCCTTTGCATCTCTAAAATTGGTTCCTGTGTTGGCGCAGGCTGAGCCTTTAGTAGCTAGTTTTGCCTGTATGTGCGGTTCTACATCTACCAATCAGAAAGCCCTCGAAAAGCACAAAATGGAAAAGAGACAGCTTGCATGGCCGGAAAAAGGCGAGAAGAGAAAAGATATATTCAAGACACCTCGACCGCAGTATCATGAGGATGAGTACTTACGAGATATGTGTGAGGCACTTGCACGGCAGAGTCATGGTGGAGGATAGTAGGGAAGAAGCTCGAATAGAAACAGGTCCACAGACGGTATACATCTATGGGACTGCATAGTCTCTCCACTAAACTGACGGGTAACGGGCGACGAGATGAAGTGATGATGAGGTGTCTGATAGAGCTTAGGTATCGGGGAGGTGCGCAAGGCAGGGTAGAAAGTTTGAGGGTAGGTGCGCAAGGCAGGGTAGAAAGTTTGAGGGTAGGTGCGAATAGACTTGTTGAGCATGACTGTATTTAGATCCCATGTGATGCATCAGGCGACAGGGTAAGCAACGCCTTAGAAATATCCTTCAATCTCTCGAGAGATTGTTTCCTTCACACAGACCGCCTCATCAAACACCACTCTTGTAATCACAAGGGTGAGTTTCTTCGATGGGTCATCATATTGTGGTCCATGAGCCTGAATGAGCACTGCACAAGAGCCACAACCTCTTATAGGGTAGTCAATTTCCGTATGAATTTCACACGGGCTGCGATAGAGCTTTTCCCCCGAGTATGAACCAAAGAAGCTCTGAACCTCGTTGACTTCGTATCGTTTCTGATTCCAGCGATCTTCAGGTTCATGCTCTGGCAATACCTTTACCTCGATGACGGTTTTGATGTCGTCAAGGTAGCGTTTCTTCTGCAGCCAGTCGCGCAGGCCATGGAGAAGGAAGTGATCGGCTTCTGCTTCGAGTTTGTTGTAGAGTGCGTAGTCAAAACCTGTCTCTTTTGTCCAGTACACAGGGTATCTCGATGGACGTCGCATGAAATCCAAGACATACTGAAACTTATTGGGGTCTACGTCAACAAAGTACGAGCTTTCCTCCTGCTTATCGCTGCAGTTCTCCCATCGGGTCAAGAGGTTGCGAAAATACGGAGAAGCTCCAAGTGTGATCTTTTGTGGTTTGTATTTGCGGCCACCGACATCAAGAACAATTGATTGAGAAGACATGACGAGGTTCAGTGAGAAATGTGATCACGTCGTTAGCGATGTTTTAAGCAAACTAGCATATTCCTTACACAAAAGTGTCGCAGCCTATGCAAGGCCGCAGAAGCAATGACTTCAACTGAGCCGAACCAACAAGCCACTACAACGGCAACAAGGATGCACTACCTCAGCAAGAAAAAGCAATAGCTATACACCACAGATAAATAGAGATGTTAGATAGCAGAGACAATACATTGAAAAATTTCTCACCGCACCTCCGCGTGCGACACTGTCCTAACCCAAGATGCGAATGCAAAGCCCTGTCGGACATATCTGCAGCTTCTCCAACATGCTGAATCACATGGAGCAAGTCGATGTTTCCCCTCTTTCACCTTCGCTACCCTTTTACGGCATTGTACTGCTGTGTCATGATTACAGAGTGCTTACGCTTTTGATTGCGCTCACGTGCAGTAAGCAAGCACTGAGGATGTAGCTTGAAACACTGCGCCGCAATCCTTCCAACCGCGCCACAGTCATGTGACGTGCACAGTAATTAGTATGCCTTGGCACTATTGAGAATATAAGAGAAAGGAAGTATTACGAGTACGCGTATGGATACGTATGTGCGTGTAAGATAGAGTAAGGGGGCTAAAGAGTCGCTAGATTAGGATAAGTTACAAGGAGTAGCGAGATGAATTTGCAGGGATAAAACGCGCTATCCGACCATAGTTCCGTTTGGCATATTGTGTAGGATTGAGGATAGGATTGAGGATATGATGACGATACGTATTGTTATCAGGAGTCATCTGCCCGTGAACAATGTCCCGCCTTACAGCCCTCGCAGTGCTTACTTTCATGGGGCCCCCTGCTCTGCCCACTAAATGGTGGCAGCTCAACCCTCACGCCTGCCCATCTCTTGAGCCTGTACGCAATCCGCTCCACGTACGATTGCTCGTCCAACTTAAACCTTCCCAATCGGTCGCAAGACTTGCAACGTTGATTGTACACAATAGCGTTGTATCCATTATGAGGATATCCTTTAATCCAAACTGCTACAACTTGACTGCTCCATTGACTCTTTCTGCATCTTTTGTTTTCGCATGTAAACTTTCCCATAACATTCGTCTCATGCTCGGTGCCAAAGTGAGCCTCTGTATCAGGGTTGAACCATGGTGGTGCTATCGTGGGCACGACGGCCTCGGCAATTTTTTGGTGCAATTCGGGAAATGTGAAGAAAGTCCTTGTCTCCTCTTGCGGCGTGTTGATGTGCGCTCGATCGATTTTTGGCGCTACGATAGATGTCTGTGAATCCGGTATAGTAAGAGCTTGCATTTGACTTTCAAGTACTGAGAATGGCAGGTCAAAGGTTGAGTTTGTGTGGGAAGTGTTCTTTGTTTGCGCGTAACCACTGCGCCGACGGTTGCGTATTGTTGAATGGACATTAGAGGATGTTGAGAATAGCAAAGGGACGTAGGGAGTAAATGAAACAGGCGTGACGGAAGATTCGGCTGAGTCTTTTCTTGGTTTTCGGTGGGCTGGAGAATCGTCTTGGTGCTGGCCGAGTGCGTCTAGGCTACAAAAGGAGCGGTTGCATGGCTTACAGCCAAAAGTTTCTGCATGCTTTGGTGAGTTCTCTTCATGTTGGTTTAGTGCTTTCTCGGTGCCGAAGGTGCGATTGCACAATACACAAAGGCTCATTGCGTGTCCTGTTCAAATCCGTGGTGTATTTGTAGCTTGGGATTGCGGCTACGTGGGAAGTGCCGATGATTGCTGAGTTCAGCTTATAATACATGTATCGGAACGAGGTCAATATCTCCTGGAAGTCCTGTGCGACTTTGGAACCAATGGTACAGTGACACATCACGCGCTGTGGCTGCATCTGCGAGTTGATTTCTTGGAAGTGCACGCATCAACTGACGCGCAGTGCAACAAGTTCAAACTGCGCCCTACCCATACCAAGGCTTACTCTTTACAGGCACTTATCATGGCGATTACGATCTGAGCACATGACCTCTGATTAGGCTGAAGATTTAGGTGCGGGGTTAAGCGGCTAAGCGGCCTGGTAGGGTGTCGTGTTAGTGCATATGCAGAGATCCTCCATGAACAACGCGTCAATGCGTGGGTGGGATGCTGTTCACGAATGATCATGCACGAACCCAGCACAAGATGTCTTGAGAACGATCCTGCGTTCAAGATAAAGACTCTTTGTCGCTGACTCCAGCGCCAGTCCAGGGATCCCCCTCCAGATTTTCCTAAGATCCTACGGATAGTACCACCCGAACTGCTTCAATTGCGATGGCTAAAAAGATCAAGGTCGCGAAAGCAGCCAAAGATGTGCGTCCTCGATTGAAAACAAGGTGAGACAGGCTTCCTCCGTTCATGCAAGCACACCTTTTTAAAGCTGACTACATCAGCCTATATACAAGTCCATCTGTTACCCTACACTTTGGTCCTACCCATCAGATATACTATCTCCCAGAAGTTCTGCTGCAAAGATTGGAGAATATCCCGAGTCGTGATGCCTGGACTCGCGAGATTTACCTCGTAGATGTTGACGCAAGCATTGGTCACGTCTTGATCCACTTCTTGCACACGGGTGTCTATCAGACACTCAACGACGGAGATGTCGAGGGTGCTGAGTACGCCCACAAAACTCTTGTCCGAAATGAGTTCCAGACAGCTGTGCTTGCTCTAGAAGCTGCTAAGAAGTATAGCGTGCCTGGTCTCCAGGAATTAGCACAAGTCGAGCTGGAGCGACAAGGCGGGGAAATGTGTTTACGTGACACCGTGCGCGCTATTCGAGAAGAGTCTATTGCAGGGACTTCTGACGAAAATGCGTGGCTTCGAGACTTCGTGTCAAAGAAAGTTCGATGGACCTTCGAACACGATCGTCCCATGTTATCGACACCAGAATTATTCGAAAACATTGAAAGCCCTACGTTGATGCAATTACTGGCTCAAGTCATCATTGGTCTGTACAGCGAGGAAGTGGACAAGTTGCGCAAAGGAAAGACCGCAACTGACAAAATGTCAACGCCTGAGAAGAAAGAAGAGGACGACCTATGGGGAGTATTTAGCTTTGGCGGCACCGCAAAGAACAAGAAAAAGAACAAGGGCGTACTTGAGGAAGAGCCTCCGCCACTTGAGCCAGAGCCAGAGCTAGAGCCAGTCGTCAACGAGCCATCACCTGCCAAAGAGGAGGATCCATGGGGTGGTGGATGGGGAAAACTAGAACCGGAGCCTGAATTCGTACCCGAATCACAGCTGGAACCTGAACCTCCAAAGGTGGAGGTAGATCGCTATGCGGAGCTTAGTAAGTCACAGGCGAAGAAGCTAAAGGCCAAGTTGGACAAAGAGGCGAAGTTGAAGGAAGAGGAAGATGCGAAGCGCCAGAAAGAAGAAGAGGAGGCTGCTGAGATCATGCAACAGGAGGAAAAGGAGGCAGAACAGATACGTCTGGAAGAGGAGGAAGCCGAGTTGAAGAGGATGGAGGAGGAGGAAGCCGCCGCCGCCGCTACTGCTGGAGCCGGTGTGAGCTCCTTCGATTCAGCGATCGAGACGGGCGCTATGTCTAAGGATGATCACTGTGAATTGCGTTCGGAGCATCTGTCTCGCGATGATGGGTGGCAGAACTGTAAACCATGCGAGCTGTACATGCGAAAGACCGCTCTCAAGCTTCATTTAGTGGGGCTGCCAAGCGTAAATGAGCTCAGCACTACCAATAGATTACGGTAATAAGGAAATACTTATTTTAGAATACGATGGGCATGTGTTATCATACATACAAGAATCACTTTGTAACCATTTCTGGGTTTCTATTGCCTAGCCATGTATCACGACCTGGGATCGTATCACGTTAGGATGCGTAGCCTAGTGAGATAGATATTTCCTGCCCAACTCGTTGCGTATTACCACCAGAATACGTCATGTTATAGTAGACCTCCATCACATAGCCGTGCGAGGCTTATCGAGAGCTGATACCGACATTGCATGGACGGACAGAGGAGTCCTGTCCAGCAGGCTGGATTTAGGAGCGTACAAATCGAAGACCAGGTAGGAACACCAGATTTGGAATTACTGCGGTAGGGGTGAACTTGCGAAAAGAGAATTGAAGAGGATGAAGTGAGTTGTTCACAGCCACTGGATGTACAGCTAGGCAACATTTTTTAGGCTGATAACTTTTGATATCAGCCCTGCTCAAATCGTGTTGTGAGGAAGCTCTGATATTTGACGATTTTAGAACGTGTGGGACGATCGAGGTGCGGGAGTTTCGCCTAAGTTCTGTGTAAATATGTACATATCTTTCACACGGATTATATTTGCTACCCCGCACAAAGGCAGTGAGTTGTCAGTAGTAAGGAGGTTTTTTGCTTCAAACTCACATGCATTCGCGTGGGTTGTTCAATTAAAACTTCGTTAATGTTGGTATCCGTGTTGAGTACCTCCTCAACAAACGGCTAGCCGCATCATTGTCGTGTTTGCTAACAATGTGTCACCACTCTTCCCGCGCCTTTATGGCAGTTCTCGTTCTCGTTTCTAGACACGTTTATGAGCTGTGCTTCCAAGAGGGCCTTTCTACTACAGTGACGTAGTTATTTGCTCCATATCTTGGTACTTATATTGGCGTGATGAGGCACGCTGGCTTTAGACCAACGTCTTCGCTCCAAGAGGCTGACCACGGATCGTTACAACCATTTATTATACTACGAAATGCAGAGGTATGATTAGTGATCTCCTAACTAGATGTCTTGTTAGGGGAGTAACTTGAAACAGCCTATATGACCTGATAGCCCAATGCGTCCTTGAACTCTCCCGCGAAACCAAACAGCGCTATACTACCCACATCGAAGAGCCGGAACAAGAAGTCTCTGAAGTTATAGTTATAGTTATCGGGAACGAGAACAACAACTGCTTCCACATGGCGATCACGGATACCAATACCGACATCGAGAACGCAAAGGTGGTCTGTTCCCAGGCCGTCTTGTATAGAAGTACGGGAGATGATCCTGACCTATATCATGCTGTTTACGACAGTCTTATGCAGATGGTTTCCTTCTGTCGATGTAGCCCTTCAAGAGAAGACCTTGAGGACGTTTCCTGTTACTCAATACAGAGAGAAGCGGGCAAGGTAGCACAGTGGTTGAAGACGTATATTGTCTCAAACGCAAAAGTTTTGAGTGGGTGAAAATAGGATCATCGAGGCTGTAAATAGCATGATGGAACACGCACCAGTGCTATATAACCAGCATTGTTGTGCTCTTAGTGCAGCATATGATATCATTTTGCCTGCATCCAGATCATCTGTGATGTACATGTTTTTCTAGTTGTTCAAAGATTGCTTGTTTGATTCGTCTTTCCTAGAAAGCAAGCGTTGACCCCATTCAGCTCTATTCGCAGACTACATAATTAAGCTGGTGCTTGTGGAAGGTGTTAGGCTAAGTCGCATTACATGAAGAGTCTTACGCGGTAAGCGAAGACCCAGATAACTGCTATGCATCAAGGATACCAGTATAATGCCGGGGGGTCTCTGAAAGGCGCAGTCAGTCATATATTTGCTTCTATCAAAGCGAAATACACTCTGGATTACTAAATTCAAGGACTAGACGTCTCTCTTTTTTATAGCTAGCGCTTCAGTCCTCCCATCGCTTCTCTAAACGTTTCTAACCCTTTCTCCAGCATACTCTTCCTAGACTCCAGATAAAGACGCTGCTGCGTGATCTCAGGAGACTCAGCAGCAACAAATTCCACCTCTTTCTCTGTCATCTGCGTCACAACCAGAGGGGAAAGGATGATTTCAGGGAGGGGTGCAACCAGGTGGCGCTCAATGACAGCCTTGGTGATGGCATTGACGAAGTACTTAATCTCATCTTTGTAGAACGCACGCGCAGTATCGAGAGCTTCCTGGCTTGAGAAGACGTCCATGTCCAGCTCTATCGCTTTGTCCATGGCCTCTGTGAGTTTACTAGGGTCAAGATACGTATATACGTTGTCATCGCTGCGATCATAAATGTTGGCTTCTGAGGCTTTTGAGGCTTTCTTCGTGATATACTGGTGCTTGCGTTGACGCATCTTCTGTACAGTGGTAGTGAAATAATGGTTGTAAGTAGCTGGGTGGCGAGCTTTGTCCGTGAGGATCTTTTGCAGTTCCTCTTTCGCACCAGCAAGGGCCTGGGTCAAGGCACCATCTACGTAGAGAGTAGTAAGCCTGTCTTTGAACTTAGGTGGAGCGGCATCCTGGAGAACCGTATCGATAAACTCCTTACAAGCACTCGCGATTATGCTGACATACTGAGAAGCGATCTGCTCCCATAGCTTAGACTGCTCCCAGAAAAGCTAAGATATCAGCATTGGCTGAAACGTGCTAGGAAGCTCGTAGCCACGAGAGCGCTCTAGAGTCTTTCTAACCCACTCGATAGCTTCTTAACGCGTAAGCTTAGTGGGTTTAGGGAGGAACGTGAACTCTAGATATTCATCAAGATTATTAAGTTCGTCTTACGTTCTTTTTTCCTCTTTAATTTTCTACTGTTCGTCACTAGGTCCAGCTCTAAATGCATACTTATAGCCTCTTAAGCGTATGTTGTTAGTAAAGTTAATGTTAAGATATTAAATTACGGCTCGAAAACGGCGGATATTCTTAGACGCGTCAATAGCTGCGTCTATATTAATTCTTCTGAAAAACGGCGACTCGTAGTAGCCCTTAATAGCAAAGTTTAGAATATTGCTAATGCGTATGCTAATCTTTATTAGAACTATACGCTGCTTATAACTAGTATTACGCCTATCGCCTAGCTTCTCGATCTCTACGATAGTACCCTAAAGCTTACTAACTATTTTATCCTTTAAAGAAGGGAGCTTCTTAATTAAATAATTAAGTAACACCTTACTAAGACGCTCGCGTAAAGAGCCGATGCTAACGCACTTATAAGGCAGATTAGCGTAACAACTCTTACTAAAGAATAAGTCCTCATCTATATTGCGTTCTTTAAACGAGAACTTCATCTAATTATCGCCGTAGTTCTTAAGTATGTGCCAACCTCGCTCTAAGTAGATATCCTTGTTCTAAGCTAACTTAATCTAAGTCAGCTCGTTATTAGTGCCTTCACGGAGAAAGTCAGGCTTAGTGATAATACCAAGGGTACGGCGACCCTGCTCGTCAATCTTACGATAGTAGTCGAGGATGATTTAATTAGCGTAATTATTCTTTACGCTAACCACTGCTAAGATAATAGTACGCGGGTTTTTTATATACTTCTTAACTAGATTCAGGATCAGCTCTTTATTGGTCTCAGTTTATACTTTGTTAGTAGCATAGATAAGGCCTAGAAGATCGACAAGAGTTCTAGCCATTTTTTAGTACACCTCTAGCATATCGCATAAATGATATATAATTGAGGCCTGGCTGAACTAGTAATCTCGACCAATAGCACATCACGAGAGAATGCCCTTAAGTTAATCCTACCTACGACTCCTAGGCCTATCGCTTGCGTTGCCTCTTTGATTATATCTGGGAGCTGACTAAAGTCATTTATAGTCTTAGTGAAAGACTTAAGCTTAGCTTGCTCCAACTTTGGGCGAAGCTTGTCTAAAGTGATCGTGATTGTGCTAGTAGACGACGCAGAACGACGCAGGATGATCTAGAGCTCGTTAACATGATATCCAAGACTATTAGAATGTTACCCACTTCGGTTGTGAATCTCGTACATAGATTTTCTTTCCGCGGAAACAGAATCTCGGTGATAGCCTCAAGTATAGAGCTTTTACCAGATGACTAGTCGCCACAGACGACAAGCTAGGGTAGTTCCACAATGCCACTAAGACCTGTACGTCGCAGCTTGTCTACGATATCCATAACTTTACGCTGATCTGCAGACTGTAAAGCGTGCAGAGAGCTCGTAGTGACAGAATCTGGGTCAATGGACACCAGTGTGATTGGAGTCTCGACGCCTTCATGCTCAGAATCGCTAGACATACTACTTGCCATATTCGTAGATGGGGTCTTTTTGTAGGCGGAGCAGAAACACTAGGCAATTGAAGTGGTCCAAAATAGGTAACTTTGTAGAACAAAGGGCAGCTTAACTTAGATATAGGTCCAAGGGGCTTTTTGTAGTGGAGGCGGAAGAAACAGACAAGCAGGCATTGTGGGCAGAATCAAACCTTCGCCTCCTACAATGCCCCAAGGATGCCGATGACACTAGTAAGATTTTGAGCTACGCTACGTGTCCCACCACCTGCTAAGAAAAGAAAAGAAAGGCGGTCAGTAACGTCTCACTTCAACAATTGGACCGAAGGTTTTAAGAACGTTAGATGGGAAGCAGCGTTTATGGGATTGGATAATGCGAGTAAGGTCGCAAGATAGAATGGCTACATTTATCATCCATTCGCCAGCGTGCCGTCACATCAGCCCATGTATCTTAACCTGCTGTGCGTCCTCCTGTCCATGGCAGTTGCAATGCTTCAAGCAAGCCTACTAGCTGGAAAGTGCCAGAACGGCAGCAAATGTTGGTTGTGAGTGGCCGCAGCTTATGCTAGGGCCTATGTCTGCGTGGGAAGGTTGAAGCGCTCTCTATCTTTCTTTTCTTTTTATGCAGCAGCTCTTAGTATCCAGTTGGCGCGGTTCGGGGGATCGGAGCGATTAGTTGTCCAAATGATGCGGTACTCAGCAATAGATAAGAGCTGTTCGACCACAACTTGATTGGTGAAGATTGTGTGTAACTGAGTAGAAGTACTGTAGAGGTGAAGATGTGAAAATTAAGATGCAACAAGGTATCAAGAGCAAGGAAGAAGCAAGCTGTAGTCAATCTCTTTGACTGTTCTCAATGGAACTCCTGTTTCCTAAACTAAATATGGGCTGAGCTGCTGCTATAGAACACTTTGATTGCCAGTGGTTAACAGTCATCAGATATCTGGCTGTACTTGTGCTCAGTCATACGGAACCACGTCTGCGTTGTCATGCGGGGAAAACCATTGCACTAGTCCTGGCGCATATATGCATGACGTGGAGGCGCAGGTGTAGTTGCAGCACAATGCTGCCTTTCCACTACGCTTAAACAAAGCACCTTCTTTACTAATTAGATATGATAACGGGAGGGCCTAAACAATCCCCGTCTGTATGCAGATAACTATTTGGTGTCGTGTATTGCAACAAAACACATGACCCAAACCCATCGTATGCATACATAATACCTATCAGATGACCCCACACTGCTGAAAGAGCCTCGAGTGTACGCCCTTGCCAACATACTCTTCTTGGAGGACTTGAAAGCGGTTGCTATAGCAAAGCTCCATCAAAAGCTATAAGATCTCTGAATGAATGACTCCTCTCTAGAATGTATTTGAAAAATATATGTGACCACTCCTAAGAACGATTGTATGATTCCTGCCCAGTCCTTAGTTTGCAGCTCACGGCCGCTTATGCATACACAACCAGCAAGCGATTATCGGAGAAGAAAGTTACAGCCACTCTCCAAGATGGCTCACGGGACGGATTATCCTCTTAGCGTGCGTGTGCGCTGACGCTAGGTCTTATCTACTGCTTGGTCAGCAAACTTATCTGTATTCGACTATTTGCGAGCATGAGCTGTCGCAATACCCATATTCAGTTAGCATTGCTGTCCTCGATGAATGCAGATTCCCTTTGCGTTGACTAGTTAGTTTTAAAGTAACTAATTAACTAGCGCATTTTTTACAGCCAAAACCACCCATCCTCCAACCACAATAACAGAGGAGTAACATAGGATTACGCTCTTCTAATAGTTGGAAGTAAAAGGCAAGCACTGAAAGTGTATACTGACACATTCTCTCTCTCTTTCATTGCAGCCTGGATTGGTCGTGTCGTAGTGGGGGTTTTGCTCATAGTTTTATCGATGCGACATCATCCACTGCTCTCTAACAACTGCTGTTGGGAGCAAGGCGTGAGAACTGAGATTTTGTTATTCACATCCAGTCCTAGGAAATCTTGCTGACATCAAGAGGAAATTGTGTACGGGTGTTCAGCTTGTCCCATTCCAGAGTAATCAACCCACGTAAATCAGAATCTCTCAAGAATTTGCAATCTGTCTTATGACCCCTCTCGACCCAACCGGTCTTCTGGCAGGCCTAGCAAGAACATGTCAGACCTTTTCTTAATGTCCTCGGGAGATTGCGATCTTACATCGTCACAGTACCAAAACAAAGAGCATTTTCCACATCGATTCGATAACGTGGTCTTCTTGTCGCACCCATGACACGTTCTGATCTGGTTCACAGCACCTGAGAACTGTTGAATTCGGTCACTTAGTTCCAGCAACTTATCCAACGATATTGGGAAAATCTTTATGATGTTCGATCACGTCAGTGTACGTGAAAGAGTATTGGGTACGGGGATTAGTCTTGCATACCTTCAGCATCTGCGGATCTTCGAGTTTGATACCGGGGTCTCCGTATGTAAACATGTGGCGTTCCGCATAAAGAACTGCGACGGTATACTCCTTTTGAATCCGTGCCATGTCAAGTTCACTACCTCGACCAGTAGTGTTGAAGTGTAGGGGTATCCTTTTGTCTTTGATATCTGCAAGCTCCAGCTCTAAATGATGGAGCTTGATGGAATCGGTAATTTCTCCCAAGAAGCACCAATGACGCAGCGGTTGATAAGTGTCCCCAGAGTCTCGATGGAACCCTGAAGAACTCCAGTTACTGTATGGAAGAGCAGAGAAGTCGGGAAAGATTTTTGGATTGCGAAGACTTGCCAATTGTCCCGATTGGCGTATCTCTTTTGGCTTATCTCTTCTCTACAGCCAGTGCTCGAAGTCTGTAGGATGAAACTGCGAAGGAAAATCTTCCAATGACGTCTTCCATTTCATTGACAGACCATAGAGCGGAAGCGTAGCGGGGTTCCTTGCTAATGAAGCGTACTCGATCACCTCGTTGCTGTCGCGACCCTGAGCTATGCGCCATCCCTCTAGTGCTCTTTCCACGAATATGCGGCCTCTCACAAGGTCACCATTAGCGATAGTAATTTGAGCAGCATCGAGGTATGCCCTTGGCAGACCAGGATCATCTGGTCCTTGTCTATCATAAAGCTGAATGCGTTCGTCCACATAGCGAAGGACTCGTTCTGAAAAGTTCATTGCCATGCATTCGCGGCCAACGAGATCATCCAGGTATTGGATTCTCTTCAAGCGTTGGTCATTTTCCTCGCTCTCCTCTGTTGGCAAGGAGCAAACACAACATGAACACAAGAACCCAAACTTGTCCTGCAGCTTTTGGCGGCGGACCTCACGGATACTGTCGAGACCCAGGTAGTATATCGTGATCTCGTCGCCCTCGATAATATCCCTCAAGGCATGCACAGTGTGCCGCCCAATACGATTGTTCCAGTGTTTTTGTGCATTGTTATTGCAGGAATGGTTGATGCGACAGGCTTCGAGAAAAATTCCGCCTCCAATGCCGTTTTCCTCAATAGGAAGGGCATTCGTTCGAATGATACCAAGAAACTGCTCGACGTCTTCTTTGTAAGGATAGATGTTGTGCAGGGAGAGGAATGATTGTCGTTCGTATTCATCGAGGGACTCAACCTGCTCGCATATATGTCTCTTTAGCCACTCATCACTCCGTTGTCCCTCTGGTATCGTAACTACTGGATGTTCCGAAA
This sequence comes from Bipolaris cookei, assembly GCA_002286855.1. Lineage (NCBI taxonomy): Eukaryota > Fungi > Ascomycota > Dothideomycetes > Pleosporales > Pleosporaceae > Bipolaris > Bipolaris cookei. The sequence continues at coordinate 72,666 of NRSV01000094.1, forward strand.
TGATTCGGGTGCCTTTGGCGATATTCTTGGTTGCGACGAGCCCTTTACCCTTACCTTTGATGTCTTGTAGGATGTACATAGAGCCGTATTTCATGCTTCACGTCGGAAACATCTACGCTTTTGAGTTGTTGCCAAGAATCGAAAGCTTGTCAATAAACTCTGCAGTGAAAGTTGCAAAGACCGTAAACAAATTGGGGGAGACTTTCTCACAGCCCAAAGACTACGCGGGTCAGTGCGCTCGTGAACTCTCACGACTGGGTCGTAGGATTATTTCAATCGCCTGCTTGTCAAATGCCCACCGCCGCTCTTGTGCAACGTAAAACCAGCGGCAAAGTACTTAGACATACGTGGCACCACAATCAGCACGCTGTTGCTGCAGCGGTGTGCCCTCGCCTAGTCTCTCAGTACAACCAGTGCACAGCGTTGACGTACGTTTGATTGGCAGCGAGCGGAAAACCCAGATTGGCGGTATACCTGATACGCTGAAGTGAAAATGCGTGCTCGGGTCAGCGACTAGGGGCCGAGCTCAGCTAGGCTTGAAGGAGAAAGCCAAATATGTCAGCCAGTGTATGCTTGGTTAGCTGGGGAAATTCAATGTAACTAGTTAAAGTTATTAATTAAGTTAGAAGCACACATTGCGTCTTTTATTCAGTCCATTACAAAATCTCACGTTAACTACATAACTACATCCGCGATGCTAAACTGCTTTAAGCCAGGTGAGCAAAAATTGCTGAATCCAGAAACATTGAAAACTAACAGTGCAAAGCATTGCTGACAGGCTTTAACACATCCCACTCATCAGATGCTGCGCCGAAGGCACATGGTTGACTACGTGATGGTCTAAGTACATGTATCAAGCTGCTCTCTAATTAATTAGTGAAGCTGATATTTTAGGATTGCAGCTGCACGAGATTGGATGACAATGAGGCAAAGATTACGCGTTCACCTTTGTAAGCAGCGCTCTAAAAGTCTAGTTACCACAAAATTGGAAATTGACCAATTGTACCTTTATGGTTCTAGAACTAAATAGCTGACTTTTTGCGCTAAGCTACAGACGAAAGATGGGGCTGCTCGTGACACCGCAATCGCAAACGCGAGTATTCGTATACTATCGCAGAGTTCAGCAGCTGAGAGGAATTCGACTCTTTCTCAGACATAGGTGTTCACATCTGCATGTTTCGTGCCCAACCAATTTTTCTCACACAAAAAGTGGCTATTGGCATTCCACTATCGTCCGCGTCCCTGATGTACAAGGTTGTGGATGCTGTGAGACTGTAAACGTGCCTCTGCCAACACTAGTGTTGATGGTAACAATTTCAACACCGTTACGCAGCACTCGTACAATCACATCTTTCGTATAGCACAATTCAAATCCTACCCCTCGTTCGATCTTTTCGTTCTGGCTTTTCCACTCGACTACTGCGCCTTGCAGACTCAGATGCATCTCGTCACCGATGGTGATATCAGTCATGGCTAGGGACAGGGCGCTGGCATTGGTAAAGCGCACCTTTACCTGTCCATTTGCACGGCGTAGTCTCAGGCTGGGCTCTGCAAGAACAACAGCCATCTCATTGCGTGAAGTGGAGTATGGCCATTTTATCATGACAATTGCTCTAATTTGTCCGGATTGAATGTCCGGAGAGAGTTCCGCGATCGGTACCAGATCCATCTGTCTACGGCCATCCAGACACATAACAACGACAAGGGAGATATGGTAAGTTCTCAGCAAGAAAACACACCTCTTCTATATGGGCTATACCGCAAATGTCGGTTATGATGCTTACGATGATGGCGACTGACATAGTCAAACTTGGAGACGATAGCAGCAGTGGGTGGAGCTGATGACATGTTGGGTGCGTTGGTCTCTCTAGGCAACATTTAGTAAGATGATTAGGCCAGTTATCTGTAGATATGCTGTTACGTTGATGGGTAAGACCATTAGAATAACAAGTCTACAGCACATACAGCCATCGGTCTGCGCCCAGGAAGTCAACCTCGTCAACTTGTTCGAAAGAAGCCGCTTCGTTTGTGTCATACAGACCAGTGTTACCATAAGGCCCTTTGCTGCTAGAGATCGCAGCAGGCGACCAGCTGCCTCTAGAAAGCTGTCGCAGTGTCGAAAAATCACCGTGCACTTTTTGAAGCCCAGGTTCAAAGATGTAGCCAGCGAAGAAGAATTCTATGTATAGGCGGTCGTGCCTTGCATGGCGCGAGCAGTTTTCTATCAAGAGACGGGCTCGATCAAGGAGCATTCGGAGAGCCTCTGTGGTTTTCGACGTCCAGCGGCTGCTTACATGCTCACAGATATGAACTGCGCGCACTTGGAGAGTACCAGAAAACCTGCAAAATTCGTTATAGAAAAAGTCTGCGCATATTGTCGGCACCGACACAGACAGAGTCTCCAGTTGAGAGAGTTTTCGAAACATTGCGCAGTAGTCCTCGGCACCACCGTTGGGAGAGCCAGGGTGGGAATGACAAAACCCGTCTTGCGATCGAGGACTGTGCTCTATGACCCGAAGCGTTACAGGAGCTGCCTCGGTCATCGCCACTACGCTGTCGATGCTCGTCGAAGAATTGCAAGTCAGGTGAAACTCTCTAAGCCTTGTAGCAGTGCGGGCGATCGCAATGATGTCTCTGTCTGTGATAGGCATGAAGGTTGTGTTCCCAAAGATTTTCAGGCGGTGCAAGTAGCTAAAGTCCACCGAAGGCAGGGGGTCGAGATCGGTCCAGTTCGTCTTTTCGGCCATCTGCTGGGTCGTCGGCTCAACGCACTGCAGCTCGAGGGATTCCAGTCGCACTCGGCGACCTGTCAGTAACATCTGCCACGATTCGGAACTAATGTACCGGATGGCTGTCCATGGACATGACAATGAAGTGAGACTGTCGCATTCTTTCAGTGACTCGTAGACAAGTGAAATCGTCTCGGCAGTATAGAAGCCATGAACACACGCGCGCCTGATCGCAGATCCAAACTTAGGAAACTCTCTACAAATACTGGCCGTCCTTTGTAGGGTGGCGAAAGGGTTGCGGTAGACAGCAATGCCTGTTGGACGTTCGATGAGTTCGTAGAGTGGATAAAGGCGCCGATGGGGAGATAGATCAAACCATTGCTACACAGTCAGTATTATCATGGAGAACGTATTTGGCTCGCAAAAAACCAGGGGGAGGGGGGGGACGTGCTTACCTCTGCACCTCCCCAGTTTTTTAGGTAGAGCTCGCGTAGTGCATAGTCCAAGGCCCAGTCATGCCACTTTCTACACACTAACCGCAGTACAGAACTCACATCCCACTTCAGCCGATCCAAAGGAAGAAGTCCTCGCACATAGCGCTGACAGTGCGATGGAGATAGTAGCATGGATGAACCTGATATCCCATAGGTGAATGTAGGGCCATCGCGTATATTGGCCTCTGCGACGTCCTCCAAGATTTGGGAAAGAATCTCGAATGGTAATGTTTGGATGCTCATCATCTGCGGCTACTTGGGTTACCGAATGACGGTATCAGGGTTTAGATCATGAGCAAATGTGGACAGAAGAATAAATGTCTGAAGTTAGGGGCGACGGGACAAGTCTTGCATGCTTTTGCCTGTGAGAGAACACTCGGTATTCTATAAGCGTCCCAGCAAGGGCTGCCAATGTTTGCATTGATAGTGGATATTTGCATTTACTCTCGCATTCTGGTCAATCATCACCACATCACTCTGTCGAATGAGCTATCAGTACCGACTTGTCCCCTCTATTTCCACAGTCTCTAAGCACTCAAGCGATACATAGCATGTGTTGACGAGCACGCAAGTAGTAGCCGAGTATGGAGCAGTCGGAATAGCAATGGCAGCGTTGTACGGCTGACAACGTAAGCATTTGCGGAAACGCTGAGGCAGATTTCAAAGCCAGCCGCGCGTAAGCTGACTGTATAGCACAAGTGATGAGTAGTTCTGCTTTGTATCCTAGATCTAATGCACATAAAGTGCCTGGTTGCATAGCGAATGGAGGCACTGACAGGAAGTGGTATCTATCGAGCTCACTTCTTCTTCACTCAACATGTACACAAAGACTCTCGTCCTTCTTCACTGGGCTGCCAGTGTTAGCGGACACATGTAGGTGGTTTGATGTGTTTGCATGCTGTCCACACAAGTTGCAGTATAGAATATGCGATACTGCTAGACCGTATACTAATGATTGACCAGGTCACTTTGGTATCCCGGGCCGCTCGGGGGCGCCAAAGAGGCCAACGCAATGTCTACATACGTAGACTCTGAGCTCAACTTCCCTCTGGGATGTTGTGACGAGAACGGCCAAGCTACCTTGGCCAGCCCGGGCATCTGTCGGGGTCACCTTGACATGTTCGACGAGCAGGAGCCGCAGGTAGTGTGGCAAGCCGGCCAGAATGCCTATTTCCAGCTTTCCGATCATACGTACGCAGCAGGCACGCCAGGCTCCACACACCACGGAGGCAGTTGCCAGGTTGGCTTCTCTCTAGATCATGGCCAAACATGGAGAGCGGCGGCTTCCTTCTCTGGCAACTGCCCGCGCCGGGCGGAAGATGGATCACCCGGCAGCCAGACGTTTGACTTCCAAGTCCCCCGTGGTATGCCGAGTGGCAACGCTCTGTTCGCTTGGGTCTGGCTGAACCGTGAGCACGAGTTTTTCGTCAATTGCGCCAAGGTCAGAATCACAGCCAACACTTCGCGTCTTCCATCGACCGACATGTCCCTTCCTTCTGGTGGACTCTGGAGGCAAAACAAGCCGAAAAATTCCCGTTCATGCGAATGGGACACAGCTCCCACAATGAAAATGAGCTACTATACTACTGATGCTGACTGCATGCCGAACGCCAAGCTACGGCATGCGCAAAGTGATGACTTTGAGTTCGGTTGGGACGTGGCGTGTGGCGTCGTAGAGGGTGATGGGGCTTTCCCAATCCAGATGATCGCCTGCTGACGGGGTTCGTGTCATCGTCCACTAGCGCAACGTCATTCATCGCGCAGTCTCTACAAGCTACTCTATATAGTGTGGTAGGGTGTAGTAGTGCGACCAAGCCTACACATGATTACAATGGATAGTTAGTAGTTTCTAGTAGATACAAGAAACTATACCTATGTAGGACCGGTTGTAACGGGCTACGCCCCTTGTCCCTAAGACCGCGCTTAGTACTAGTTATAAGCAAAACTCAATAAAAGTAGTTATATCGCAAGCCAGGTGTCTTTACCGGGCAATGGGCAGAACGTGGTACTGCAGCCGTTGATGGGAGGCGGTAAATCGACCACCATTGTCCCTATTCTAAGTGTAAACCCAGAAGTACCATATATAGTCACGTGGTTACTCACTAACTAATAACACTGTATTTAAACTTGCTTCGATCATGATACATACAGGAATACACAATACTTCCTACACTCTCAACTGCTTACACTAAGTGCATAGCACGTGGGTAGCTGTCAGATTATGCACCGTTGTGAACAGGCCCATGAGGGAGTTCATTACACCAGGCCTAGCTTGCCATGAGCACACCAACTTCAGCGCGATGGTCATGGACGCAGCTCACAAAAAGAGATGCGAGATAAGCCAGTTGTAGTTCTTGCGCTACCTCCACCACAGCCAGCACGACCCTTCTGTCCCGATGCAGCAAAATACGCCTGCAAGAGGCAACAGTTGCACGTTGCGCACAGCGCTCTGCAGTACCTTGCCGCTAGCGGTACTATTCAAGCCGTCGGAGCCACCCAGGGAGGTGAACGTGGTGGGCAGCACGACGTAGCCGGCAAGCGTGAGCCAGGAGAAGCAGCTGGCGCAGACATTGTACCGTGTCCGTGCCTGGTTTGCCTGCACACACATGGCCGTGTAGCGTGTCTGCTCAGAGCCCATACCGTTGTTTTGTCTTAGCGGGGCGGGCCGCTGTAGGGCGAGACAGTTGATTTAAACAAGATCGTACGGTACTTGCACGCTACTCGAGCAGCTGGATGCAAGAGCCCGAATCTGGGCCTACGCAGTGTGGCCGTTTCTGTGGCAGCAAAACCCGAGCATGGTGCAAACGAGTCGCCTTATTAAGGCGGTTGAGTGTCTCCAAGAGACATCTATTCCCGTGTTCGTACAATAGCATAGATTTGTATATGTTTACTACAGCTTTATTGGCTTGCACGTCCTGTTTTCTGAAGGTCCGAAGTGCAAAACCGTCTCGTCTTGGGGTGCGTCCTGGGTCTCAGAGATGGGTATTAGATTAGTCATACTTGCTTGGAAGACTACAATCGCTTAATCTTAAAGTACATGGTGTTCATCTCGTGACGGGGCGCGTCTTGTGACTTAGGGATGGACGTTACTTCGTTTTTCTTCTTAGTAGTTATGGAACGAATTCCCTTGCGATCAATTCAGCTTCTTCAACTCTTTTCCACCAGAATCGCCTGGAATCCTCACGAACTACTACTATCAATTTCCACACTAACCTAGATCGAGGGCTAGAGAAGTATAGCGCAATTACGTGTAACAATCAACCATACACTACGACACGTTTTTTTCTGTTTCTCTTTGCTCTCTATTAATCATCTCCTAAGCTAAAAGCTGAAGATACCGATTACCTATTGGGTTGATTGCTAAAGAGCCATTTGTATTAGGATGGAACTGGTCTCTCCACCTTCAACGAAACGTTGCATCTTTGTATCGTACTCTTTTATTCCAAAACTCTTGATTCTACGGCGCTACTAATCAAAATAGTGATTGTCAAACATATAATGATGTGCTCTTTCTTGGAGCTTCTGACACCACTGCTTCAGGGAATCGCCATTCTCTTCTGCCCAACGTACATAAGACACATTTTCCATAGAATATGAATCTCCGGAGGTAGAGATGACATAGGAAGAAAAGAACATCCCACATATGAGAAAAGGATAATGGCCAGGGTCAAATAATTGGGGACCGTTGATCTCTAATGATGTAAGCTTTGTGCAATCACTAAGCATGTCCAGAGCGTTGTCAAATCCTTCGCCATCTTGAAACACAGGAAGATGTAGAGATACACACATTTTGTCAGCGGTGCTGCTCTCCACCAATCGCTCTAAGTCCCCAGGTTGAATAAGAAAATCGGTGAGGGTGACATCGTTAGCTGTCCAGGATGCTAACCGAGTAGACATGATCGCGAGAAAACCTCTCAAGTGTTTGTATTCACAATTCTCTCCAATCGGCATGCCTCGAAGGGATAGAGATGACAACCTTGGCATTCCGTTAAGTGCTTTGGCGAAAGATATAGCGCATTCGGTCACTAGGGTAGTCAATATCAGCAAAGATCGCGAAAAGAAAGGAGAGAAGCGTACCAGAATCGGGTAAAATGCGAAATGTAATTGCAAGTTGAGTGAGGAAAGCTGGTGGCTGCTGCAAAAATAGATTGACAGTGTTTTCTGATGCTGGGGTTGATGGGTAGAATTCTCCACGGGCTGGGGAAGAACTGAGGATGTGGAGAACACTGAGGTTAGGGGTAAGAGGTTCCAGAAGAGCCTGCAACTTTTCCATGATCTTACCACAAAGCTGATCAAGCTTCAGTATATCATCTGTGAGAGTCTCACAGCGTTCTCCAACGCTAGTCCGACAGCGTTCTTTAAGAATACCAGGCTGGAAGATGCGGAATTCCTGCAATTCCGAAAGTTGACAAGAATCTGGGCAGAAATCACTCCAAAATTCGTCATCTTGAACAAGACTCTCAATATCTGGAGAAAGAGAGAGGTATTGGAGGCCTTTGTTAGGGGTCTCAGGGGTCTCAGTGTGTACGTCCTGTGTCGATGCCATCCAGCCAATACACGAAGTATGAATACGGAGGCTCTTTACACATCCGCTCTGTGTCTTGGCTATGTATTTCAAAAATGACAGTCTTTTGCGTGAGACCTCTATGTTGAGTTGGGAGTATCGAACCTGTCCATATGGTGCGCCCAAGGTTTTTTGAAGATACTTGGATGTCAATCGCAAATAGAATATGTCTTCATCCATACAGTAATCGGCGATCCAATAGAGAAGTTCTGTTGGTATTTGGCCGGTCAGGTATGGTAAACTGTGAGCCTGGTGAAGTGAGTTATATGAAGGTTAGGAGTATGCGACCAATTACTTACGGTGTCTGGATCAGGGAGGGTAGTAATCATGCCGCCTGAGCTGCTTGATCTCTTCTGCATTTAGGTAGGATATGAAAAGGGGAATATTGGTTGTAAGTGGTCGTGAGAGACTATTTATGTAGGGTCAGACTCTTTGTGGTTTAACATTCCTCCCGAAAGAAAATGTGAAGGATTCAAGTGATATTGGCTCCGCTCGAGCACCTGGCGCTAGGGATTCGTTCCAATAGAGAGGCTATTGGACTAGACGTTTTACCACGTTCTCGCACATGTCGGTGCCCTTCTTGACCATCATCGCGGTCCGTATGCAGGACCGGCCCCATAACTTGTTCATGCGTACAAAGTACTACATGCGTTTATCCGGTTAGTCCCTGTTCATTGAAAGCCAATCAGGCAGTGATTTCGCCCATTGCAGGAATATGGCCACGCATCTGCATTACGCACCCTGATCACTCGACTGGCTTGGCACTCGCGCCCTTTACCATCCCACAAAGGATCAAACCATTGCTTGTGCCGAGATGCTTCGATTGAGTACCCAGATACGTCAGTAAGCAGTGACTCATGCTGCCCTCCTTTAGCCCCTGGCAAAGTTGAGACGGCTGAATATGCTGCATCCCTAGATCCTGCTCATAACTTCTTGGTGACCCATCGTCTTGATAGCACATACTGCTGCTCAGTTCATGCATGCAGGTGGTCATGACCGCAGTCGAGCAAGGGGAGCCTGCTGCCTGCAGCCAACCAGATGCAGGGGGTGAAGCGGCAGACCTGAGGTCCACTTACCAGGCGAAGCGAAGAAGGCAGCCGTCATTTTGTGCGGTCCTCCAGGCGCATGCAAGCTCCCAACGCACGCACCACGTGCCTTGTCATCGGGATTCTGTTGACCCCTGACGTAACGTATCAGCATAGCCATGCAGGCACGGCACGGAGACCTAGCAGGATGGAGCTTGAGCCACACATACGTACGTGCGTGACAGCATGCCTAGGAAAACAAGATTTAGTGAGTTCGCGCCATAGACGGGTGAGCATTTTGTTTCTTGGCTAATGTGCTGTATCCAATGAAAACCAAGCTATCTAGGGGCCTACTCCTTGGAAATTTCGTTTGTGTGCCACATGAAATATTGGCGTGATAGGGGAAGTAAGGAATAACGCTAACAGAAAGGAAGACAGCACGGTTGATCAGAAGCTGCAACGAAACCTTGTGCGGAGGGGATCATGAATCGAGACCCTGGTGAAAAAATACCACAGGCTGAGTAGTAGATAGCTGTTTTCTCGTTTATCGAATGGGGCAAATCCGGCAGCCATTTCCCCCCTTGATTGCCACTTAATCTGGTCACTGGGCGTGGAGGAGTTAATGAAAAATAAACAAGAAATGAGTTCTATAGAAAATATCGGTGTACAGGTGCATTGTCAGTGGTAAATGTGTAAGCAGTTAAGGTTATAAGAAGTATTGTGTATTGTGATGTGTATCATGATAGGAGCAAGTTTAAATACAGCATTATTAGTCAGTGGGCAACCACGTGACTATACATGGTACTTCTGGGCTTACACACCTCCCTCAGATTCGAACGCATGTTGAAGCTGATGTGATCATAGGCCACCCCCTGCTCTGTACATGAGTAGGGCTGCTTGTACGAGTGCGGTGGGTAGCCGCTTGAATTGGAGCAGTGCCAGGTGGGGATCGTCCGCCGTCGCGGTGTTGGTGGACCTCGCTCTGTACTATGGGCGTCCCCAGTAGTCGGACGTCTCCTAGAGCTAGCACTGAGGTCCTGACTGCTTCCCGTTCTGTATGGAGTTTGGTAGTGTCCCTTGATGTGAAAGAAAGAGCTTTATGAGCGTACAGCCTCGTTAAACCTGTAAAAACCATATAGGAAAAACCAGGAAGAGTACTGCACCATAGCTTATGTGGTAGGAAATGTATCAAAATGCAAAAGTGATACCCAATTTTCATGTCTCTGGCGAGGCAGTAGTTTAGTAAGTCCATCAGCGGGTTGAACGCTAGTAGGTATATATGTAAGGTTGAAATTGTGAGCTTGTGCTTCTTGACGAAGCCAGTGATGGTGTATATCGACGTGCCTAAGCGACGTCTTCAGCCGTGGTGTAGCTGCTGTAATCAGCCGTATTGTTTGTTGGTTATCACAGTATAGTATCTGCTTATGGTCTGGATCGAATTCGATATCCTTGAACAGTCTCCACCACCATAGCAGCTCTGTCCCTGCAGATGAGACAGCGACTAGTTCAGCTTCAGTGGTTGATTTTGTGACACATCGTTGTAGTGTAGCCTTCCAGTCAATAGGGCCGCCAAACAGGAAGAAGATATAGCCTTGTGAGCTCTTCCTTGTGGCCTTATGGTCGGCGTACGAAGCATCTGTAGCACCATAGAAGTCTGGTTCTTGATGATCTTCGATGTGCGCTGTGTCGGTAGAGATAGAAGCATTGTAGTGTAGTGCTCGGTCTTTTGTAGAGTATAGATAGCCGAGTGTTTGATAAGCAGCGTTGATATGCTGTTGTGAAGGATTGGTAAGAAATTCAGCCAGCTTTGAATGCGCCTTTGATACATCCGGCCGTGTAGCCGTTGCAACGTAGCCGATTGATCCGACTAGCTGTGCATATCTGTGTATATTTGCGTCGTTTCTCGGCTGGTCTGAAGGGAGTAGTTCTTCAAGAGGGAGAGGGGTAGCTGGAGGCCGTTTGAACGATTTTGGCGATGAGTATTTAGCGCTGAGCTTATCGAGATAAGCTGACTGCGATAGCCAGATAGATCCGGTTAATCTATTGCGATGTGTTTGTATTCCGCAGAAGGTGGATAGTTCGCCAAGCGACCGGATCTCATAACGACGTAGTAGCTTGCGCTCAAAGTCGCCAAGCACTGCTATGTGAGCTGGACGCGCGAGGATCACAATATCGTCAACGTAGAAGAAAACGATTAGCTTTTCGTTTCTCCAAAGGCATGGCGCCTCCTTGACTTCTTGGAGGCTTAGTTCTTTAAGCGTCTTTGTGAGCTCTTTGTACCATAGTAGTGGCGAGGCCTTGAGACCATATAGGGCTCTGCGTAGCTCCCACAGATGCTCTGCGTCAGAGAAGCCTTCTGGCGGGTGACAGTAGACAGGTGTGTTGAGCTGAGCATTGGTAAACGCGTTGACTGCGTCGTATTGCCGTATCTCAAGGTTAAAGTATGCCGCGATAGCCATAAGTCCTCGAAAGATGCGTGTAGCTAGAGTTGCAGCGTATGTATCTTCGGCTGTTACCTGAAGATCGCCTCGAACGCAGATTCTAGCTTTATATTTAACTAAGTATCCCTCGTTATCAAGCTTGTATTTGAACACCCATATAAGCGGCAGGACTTCAGTGTCTTGAGTGTTAAAATCCTTCCAGAATATAGTCTTGTACGTATCCTTGCGCTTGATATCTGAGATCTCACGTTGCATTGCTGCTATAAAGCCTTGCTTATGTACAGCAGGGAGCTTCATAACATCCTGGTAGAAACGAGGTTCAGGAGGTAGCGTTGAGTGGTGAAATCGTGTTTTCGGAGCTGTGATAGATGCTGCCACGAACGTGGACCAGTATTTACTGACGAAGAAGCTGCTGCTTTTGCGTGTAGGCTTCCTAGATCTTGCTGCTCCTTCTGGCAGTATGTGTGAATGGCGTAGATTGCCGTCGATAAGTTCGCGATTTGCTGCAGCGTTTGTGTCTACGGAGCTTTCTATCGCGTCGCGTCGCTTTCGCTTTCTTGATACTTGAGGCAATGGCTGCGTTTCTGGAGTAAGCGTAGACCTGCGACCGATTATAGCTGAAGAGGCAGTTTCGTGATCTGGGTCTGGAGTAGCTGTTATCGCTGGTGTGGGTAGAGATCGGTGCCCTACGTCGTGATGCTCATGAGGCTTTTCAATGCCTTGAGTAGGCAAGGTTGGCGTGTCCTGGCTGGCTGTTGTTGTAGCCCCTTCGTCCTCTTCTTCAGAAGACTCTTCTGGATTCTGCAGTGGTGGCATGTGGATTGTTTGTATAACCTCTTGTATCTCTTCGCCTTGTAGGAGTGGATCTTGTCCATCATATGCTTGGTAGAACATGTCCTCTCTAAACGTCACATCACGTGTGCGAATGACTTTGCCCTGGTGCGCTCTACTCTTTGCTTTTGGTATCCAGATTCGGTAGATATTTGAGGCATCATAGCCAACTAGATAGCCTATGAGAGCACGAGGAGTAAGCTTGTCACCTCGCGGTATTTGCGTGCGCAGCGCGTATGCTCGGCAGCCGTAGAGTTTGAGATGAGCTAATGAGGGCTTCTTGTAGTACGCCATCTCAAATGGTGTTTTCCAGCTAAGAGATCG